>VWZN01003777.1:70062-90049 GCA_013396955.1 Regulus satrapa | reverse complement strand
AATAAAAGAAAAACCCCCAAACTCTTACCCCAATTACTTTTCCAAATATAACAGCAAATACAGGATTGACTGCACCTATGACAGCAGCAGCAATCACACCCAGCAGTATATAGAACCACTCAGGCTTGTTCAGAGCCAGGATTTTTAAATAAGACACAGCAGGGAGATTTTCTTCCTAGAGGAAAAGGTTGTATGTTTTCCTTGGAAAGTTGCAGAACAAAAAATTCCCCAGACAGTGGGTATTCATTAAGTATTGAGCAGTGAATTGTCTTGGTAAAGTGCTGAAAGCCCTCTCTGTGCACTCAGATCAAGCAAACATGCTGGAGATTTGCTGCTTTGCTGTTTCATGTCCTAGAACATCTATAGCACTGTAAAAATCTGGAGGCAGAAAACTTAACAAAAGGCTAAGTCATGATGGGAGAAGAGCCAGGACTGGTCACTGTGAATGGCAACTAATGTTTCAATCACTATAAAGAACTGAAAGTCTCACAGTTCAGAGGACAGAAGGGATCCCTCCAGTTCAGCTAAATGCCAGTGGGCTGGCAAGAGAACAATTGAGTAGAGAGGTCATTTTTCTCTTTGGCAAGCCATATCCAGCAAATCATTAGCAAAACCAGGAACGAGGCATATGTTAGAGTCAGTTAGCCTATTTGTGCTTTGAAGGCACAAAAAATGTTCTGTCTTGCTTTTTCCACTTCTTTAAAGTGCCTATACCTCCAAAGGGATATTTCTGGAAAAGCAAATAACGAAAACGTCAGAAACGAGACAAGATATTAGTCAGGATTATAAGGAAGTTGCTCTTGCTTCCTGGTTATTTTATTCTGTGTTTTAGATGCTGAATGAGGGTGGATAAGCCTCAACTATAAAAGTGGGCTGATTTTTTTTCCTGAAATAATTACAACTGCAATTACAAACTGGATATTTGACTTCTTCATTTTTTTCTGAATGTGATGAATATTGTATTCTTGAGCATGAGCAAACACTACTTCTTCTAAGGTCTTAAGCAGTATTAATATACAGCCAAAAAGTATCCTTTGAAGTGGCATGACTTTTTATAAGACAATGGGAATGGATCCAGCTTCTTCTTGCTACTTGAAATATTCATTAGTTGGAAGATGCATTTTAGAGAGGATAAAAATCTATAGGTAAAATTATACTAAAGATTTAATAATTACTTTAAATATTATTTATTACAGATTAAATTTTACCTTCCACAGACTTAAAAGGATTAATGGTTTTACTGTGGAATTTATACTTTAGTTCTCTACTTTAAAAGTCTTGAAATCAGGCAAAAAAAACCCCAAAACTAAACAAGAAACTCAAGCAGCCTTAATATACCAAACCACTCTTCCAATATGTTTCATGAAAAACATATTGGAAAAGAAAATAGAAAAAATAAAAACAATAGAAAACAAAATCAAGTTTCTGTTGAGCTGCTCATCCGAAGTCTGATCCAGAATGCACTAGAAATCTGATATTTTTGGTGCTATGAGCAAGTTTTATTCAACTTTGATGAAGCAGAATATTTTTTCTTAACCCCAAACTTCCTATGTGATTTTTATTGATGTCTGACATAAGTCAGTTAAATTGTTTAATCTATTAAAACCCTGCAAAATGGAACCATGTACTAAAACAGAGTAATAGCTCTTTCAATGGAAATGTGCTTCAAAATGTCAGGGTTTTGATCTTTTTTTTTTTTTAATTTTTTTTTTTTTCTTGACATACATGTAGTATGATACTCCAATGTGCTTTCAATTTGGGTATGCACACTCCAGGGATTATATTATCCATCAGTATTTGCAACAGTAAGTACCAGGGAGTAAAGAACCTTGCAAATGAAATCTCATAACTTGTAATTAGAGAGAGTTAAAACATGTGTACCACTGAAATAATACTCTTAAATTGTACAAAGCAATGTGATAAATGAATAGAAATTTCTTTCCTGTTCCACATTAACTCAGTAGGGTTAAAATTAACACTAAAATTTGTTAAGACAAATTGTCATCAGATAGTCTAGTGAGTATCTGCACCAGAGTAAATTCTGCATGAAAGCCAGCTATCTAAAAGTAATCCAAGTTATGTGCTTTTTGGTTTTTCTTGCATCTTATAATTAAAATTCTACACTGAAATTCTAATACCAACCTCCACCTCCTTTTTTTTCTTCCTTTTTCCAAAGGGATTTTTAGATGAATTCCTCTTGCTCTTATATTTGCTGGATCTTCTTTGGATGCTGCCTCTCCCTGGTATCACAGAGGTTTCAAAATGATCTTGAAGAGTCAGCTCTTCCACAGGATTTGTGGTTTCCTCATATTCCTCAGCTCCTGTGCCTTCACTATCTTCTGATGTACCCTCATCTTGAACATCACTGCTACAACCCTAGTGAGAGTTCAGGACATACAGTTACAAAGCATTTTGAGTAGAAAGAAATAAAAGGTTTTTTTGTTTGTTTGTTTGTTGTTTTTATTTCCCTCATGAATACTGCTGTTTCAGTTGTGTAACTGCAGTTCTCTATAGGCCACATCTATTACAGTTTGAACAATAGACTATTTGATGCTGATTTTCCCCTCTCTTTTCCTTTAAAGCAGTCTATGGAATCCACCTGGAATCTAATACCTCTCTGGTTATGCCATAATTATGAGGTCTGTGCCTTAAACTCACTTATGTATTTGACATATTGAATTGCGTAAATATGAAACACCTTTGGGTAAAACCCCCAAGAATTCCAATCCTGTGTCTATGCCCAGACTAGAATAACTGTGTAGCTGCCAGTTGGACAACAAGCAGGAACTAGACAGAAAATGGTTCCACCCATCATTTGACAACTTTGTGAAATGGAGAAAGAAAGTAAATAAATTCGCCCTTACCTGCTGCATTACGAGGGAATAGTAGACTCCTTTCTGCAGCATCAGTTCACTGTGCGTCCCTTGCTCAACCACGACGCCTTTCTCAAATCCAGCAATAGTGTCAGCAGTCCTGATGGTAGACAGTCTGTGAGCAATCACAATGGTGGTACGTCCAGCCCGAGCCTTACAGAAACACAGAAAACCCAGTTACAGTTAAAACGTGCAAGGAAATAGCACAGAAATAAAGTCACTTTAGTCACCTGTAATATATAGTAAATAAAAACTTCAAAAGCAAAGATTATGACTTTTGCCTGGTTTTGTGTCCTTGTTTAGCAATCCAAGAACAGTCTTATTTGACTAACTTAGGTAGAGAAAGCCACATTAATCTTTTTAGACAGGCAAAAAGTATTAAAGACCATAATTAAAGTTTACTTATTATTTGACTTTTTATAAGACTTTAACTGTTTGCACTAACATTGCCACAATGTGTTTCCGTGTGCATGCAAACATGATAGGGAAATGCTGTGTGAATAGATATTTCTGAAAACAAATCTAAGATAGAAAAATAACAGATATTTCTTTATATAGTGTCCCTGAAAATTTTTTGAAGTACAACATCAGCTTAATTTCTGACAAGACTCAACAGGAACGCATAGAGGAGCAAACCTGCATCAAAAATGGGTTTGAGACACTCCCTTCTGAAGCATACTTATTTCACAACAATCCTACTGGGATTTGGAAGGAAGAGCCGCTGAAGTCTGACAGCAGGTTATGTGTTGCACCCCTCTCCAGGTCCCTCACAAAGAGCAGTGGCACACACAACCCTCATGCAGCAAACGAGCACAGGCCACCTTATGACTCCTGGAGAGGCTGGCTTCCCTCCACCCTGATGCCTGGAGCAGATGGCAGCTCAGCAGGAGGAGAAATCCAAGGGAACCTCATGCAACACGTATGTTCTGTGGTCCTGGAACCTGCTGGAAGTTTCTTTGTGCAGAAGTTGTACATTATATGCCGACAGGAACAGGGGCATGAAGAAGTTGAGGCTATCTGCAGTAGACAACTTCTACCACGGAGATATTAATTCTTCCTTCTACATCTGCCATTCTCATGGACCTGATGCAAGTAACTCCCAGGAAGTCTGCCTGGGACTGGCACAGTGTGCTACACATTGTGCACACCACACCACACAGTCTGCCACAGCACCACAGCATGGTTTTTATGCCTCTGGCCTTATGCAAAAAGCCTTCACCACTGCAGCTGGGAGCTGTGAGCAGAACTAGCAAAATGCTTTATAAGATGCAAAGTTATCTGAAAAACAACTGACTACAAGGAGCTACATGTGAATGCCCAGAAACAATGAGCATTCATGAGGGTAATATCTCTGCTCCTCAGCTGTAAAAATAATGAATAGTAGCACCACTTTTTCTACTCAGGGATGTTGAAAAGAAATTTGGAAGTCTCCTTAGGGGACTACACTGATGAACATCAAAAAGCTGTGAAAAGATTATGATTCAGGGATCATTTTGGTGTGCTCTCAGAACATAAAGAGGGATGAGAAAGTCCTCTCAACTGAGTGACCTCCCTCTGTTATGCACTAAATGAAGCAATAAGCTTCTGGAAAAGCTATGTATTTGATTACAAAATAAAAAAAACCAAATAAACAAAAAAAAACTCCACCCAAACAAAAAAACCCGAAACAAACAAACAAACAAACCCCAGCTACGCAGAAGAAAGATTATATGAATATTATTTTTGCATCTACATGTTACCTCAAGACTAATATCACTGGAATGACTTGAATATAATAAACAGCTGCACTTTACCTCAGATTTAAAATTACTAGCAAGTCAAGATGACAAATTCTGTATTTCCCTTGATCCATACCGATAATTTGTATCTCTCTGCATAACTACTGAAATGAAAGGCAGGATTTTTTTCTTCATTTAAAAAACATATTAAAATAAATATTAGACAAAAGAAAAAAGCATTCAAGCCAAACCATGAAGTTCTTTTTCAATCAAAGCCTATGGGTTCTACTTCATGTTGATGGAAACTGCAGATGAACGTGGGCTGTGAGGAAGGTACTGTGTGCTGATCAGAGACATGGGTACAAGATCTGGCAGCTCTGTTCTGTACCAGTACAGTATCCACCCTACAGCTGTGGGGCTGCTAAAAGCAGGAAAAGAATGAAAATGGCTAAATCCCAAGAGCTTTCTGAAAATTATTAAGCAACTATTCAATACATAACAGATACTAGGGATATCAGTAACATGTACTATTCTATTAATCCACCAGAAAAAGGCCATTCTGTCCTCATACCTTGCCTTGATAAGGTGCCATCAATATTTGACCAGCAAATGAATAATTATGATTTGAGAAAGGGAGTTCAGGAGACCTAAGTGACAGTTCCACATGACTAAGTGTCTTCGTAATAAGTAATAATGCAAAGCCAAAACCCCTAAAAAAACAAACCAAATTTTCAATTAAATTTTTGATCATTCAAACTCCCTGTTAAAACACATTCAGCACCCATCCAAATTTTATTTTCCAATTTTCTTGATTCTGATGGAAACCTGCACTGAAAATCGTGCATTAATTTTTCTAAAGTACTTGTTGCACTTTTTCATGGTAACTGCTAGCTTTAGTGAGTCCTACCTTATCAAGAGCTGCTTGCACTATGGATTCACTCTGAGTATCCAATGCAGATGTAGCTTCATCCAGAAGAAGAATCTTGGGATTTCTTGCTAGGGCACGGGCAATAGCTATTCGTTGCTTCTGTCCTCCACTCAGCTGAGCCCCTCTTTCACCCACCATGGTGTTAAATTTCTGATAAAGGAGAGCACAGAACAGAAGTTGTGAGACATCTCAAACCCTCACTTCTCAGCGCAACCCCAAGTACTCATCTTCTAGAAGATGTAGCTTCTTCCAGCTGACTTGAGCCCAGGCACAGCAAACATGGAAGGACATCCATCCAACTGGACCTTAGCCAAAGCCCCCTACCCCCATGTGTTGTGCCTGCCTACCTTTGAACTTATTGTTCTTTAAAGATCTTTATTGCTCACGCAGTGCTCCAAACCCTGGGGCTTCTTAAAACAAGCCTGTAAAAGGGATCTCTGCATTCTCTGAGGATTGCCTGCCTTTCTAAAGGAATTGGAATTAACAGAGACACAACAAGAGTGTGCCTTCTCAGTCTGAGACCCCCTTGGAGCCATGGTTTGGTTCCTACTGACCGTATAAATTACCGCAAAGTGATAAGTCTCAAAGCCCACTGTAGTTTTTTATTATGTAACTGCTTAAGAATAAAACTGATCAAATCACTCTTCCTGAGAAGAAGGAACCTTGTAACAGGACGACATGCTTGAAACGGCACATGCTTGAGGGTTGCAGCCAAGCTCTCAAAGTAGTAAAAGTATTTGAAATCAAATCCCAGAGAGGAACTTTTCCCACATTTTTAAAATTCAGGAACAAAGGAAAGAACATATTATCCATTTATGAGGATGTGTTTAGAATCCTTGACCTTGCTTCTCAGCCCCATCCAGAGAGGAGTAAGGCACCTACTGCTAAGAGAGGGCTCAAAACTGTGAATATCAGGCAGAGGGGAAGCTTAAGCTTATAGCTGGTAAAGGAGTCTTGGTTCAGGACTTATTTACTTTCACCTACTCTCCCATTTCCTGTGAATGTACAGACAAGTCCTATCTGTAATCAAAAGGGCTTTGGACTTTTGGTTCGTCTTTTTAAAAGCCAGCTTTTCTATGCCTTATGAGATGGGTAGGGATGGCAAATAGATCTGTGAAGCTTTCTTTCTCGAGGCATTGACTTTTTTTCCCCAGACTCCAGCACAAGTCCTTTAAGAGCAACCACAGGCACAACATCTAGTTGAAAAACTCTCTAGACTGAAATCTGCTGGAGGCAATAAGTATATTTTGAGGAGTTGTAGTATAACCTGGATTCCCATGCTCTGCCTCTCAGAAACAGGACACGAGCATAAATGGACCTTTCATTCTTACACTCAAAGTCAATTAATGAACTTACATCAGGCAGTCTAGATATAAAGTCAAAAGCATTGGCTTCCTTGGCTGCTCGCTCAATTTCAGCATCAGAAATGTCTTCTCTGCCATAGCGAATGTTCTCAGCTATTGTGGTTGCAAACAAAACAGGCTCTTGGCTCACGATGCCAATATTTTCTCGTAGCCACTTTGTATTAAGGGTCCGAATATCCCGACCATCTAAGGTAATCTGAGAGGAAAACAGGGTGTCAAAAAAGTCAAGGAAATGTACTCTGTTCATAATAAAGTAATTAATTGCTCTTACTTGAATGAAGTATCAGCCAGAAGTTCAATTTAAAAAATGAATTTGTCTTTAATAAAATAATAAAAAAAAAACTATGTTGGGGGAGAAGCTACAACTGCAGTTTTTCCATCCATTGCACAACCTGCAAAATGATGATGAGCAGCATAAACAGAGAAGACATCTGGGTTTGTTTTTTTTACTATCTGTTTTCCCCCAATATCCATTCTGCCAGAGTTGGCTTAAGAGTTTTACAGCTCCCTTGCAAAGTATTGACATAATTCTCAAGCTCCTATAATGCCAGTTTGATGTCCTCACAACTGTGGCTACACAATCATCTCAGTGGTTGTGCTTTTTTCCAGATCAAAGAGAGTTCAAGTTGACTAAAAGGAAAGGGAAAGTTATTTTTAGCCTAGGTAATTTGCAGTGGGGTCATATGAACATTGGCATTGACACAGCAAAATGAGGCATGGGAGCAGGAATGAACAGGAAAACTAAGTTTAAGACAGAACATTCAAGAAAACCACTGCCTTGGTATTTTATATACTGATAGTTCAATTTTTCATATTAGAAATGTTTACTTGCTTTCAACTAGCAATAGCAACTATTAAGTAGAATCCTTCAAATATCAAGAATGAAAAGCAAATTTTGTTAAAAATACAGTTTCATTTCTCTTACTTTTTTTTTTTTTTTTTTCCTTTGGAAATTTCTTGTGGGAAGTATTTACCACTTATCAACTAGATTTAGTGTTCAGTGGTAAAACACATACAATGTGTAATGATGGAAACTTTGCCTGTTAGCAAATAGTGAAAAACAAGCCAAGAAAACAACCATTTAAATAGGAAAACTCTCTCCAGGTTTTATCTTACATTCAATGAAAAGGAAATCAAATGCAATGCTGTTGGATTATGCTTTGCTTAAAAAAGTTTAGGGAATTTTAAAAATGAAAAGTTAATAATTATTTTCAATTCAGATCTTGCAAGCCGATTCCAAAACTTATGGCATTTGCTATTTGTGACATAGTACTGTAAGAAGGAGCAGAATAATGAAGTCAAGTCATCAAGAGAAAGTAGCTAATTTGAAATTTAAATTGTGGAAATATGAACTATTCAGATATATCATCAAATCCAGTCAAAATACCAAGCAAGGTTCAGTCAATATGGGAAACTCATGCATGTCCTAAAAGCTCTGAGTTTTTACAATTCTTTTGCAGACACTCACTTCTCCCTGGTCAGGATCATAGAATCTCTGCAGCAACTGAACAGTAGTGCTTTTTCCACAGCCACTGGAACCAACCAAGGCAATGGTCTTCCCAGTTTGAACTTTCAAGTTTAGACCTCTGAGGATCTGGGAACAACAAAAAGAAAAATCTTAGTTTCAGAAGTTTGATTAGAGAACAGTCTATCAAAGTAACTGTAGCTGTTTCTATCAAGGTAGTAGTGAGGGTCACAGTCTGAAGGTATGGCAATATTAATAAGTTAATTGTACTTGGGAATATCCTGGAGCACTGATAGGAAAATGTCTTTACCTATGCTTGTGAAATGTATTAGTTTTGAAACAGGATGGCTGCATGCAACCTGCTTTTTGGGAATGACCCCTAGATCCTTCTGGCCACCAAAGCAAGCCTGGGAATTTTTTGAGAAGATTGATAACTGGAACAGGCCAAGTTCATGCCAAGAAACATTTTAAGAGTTCCCTTGCATAGACCATTGCATTCCATTGCCTGGGAAAATTCCCCAGCACAGTCAAATAAACGAATATAGACACAGCCACACTACTCTGAACTTCATAGCTCATTTTCTCCAATTTGTGTGAACTGTTAGCATGTTAGGGTCTTAAATTCTCCTGCTGTCCTCCATTTTCCAGAACATAATAATTATGAATCTCACAGAAAATTATTTTCAGGTGCTAAAGAGTATCACTGAAAACCAAACCTGCTTTCTTCTATCTTTAAAATATAAATGGCTGTTTTGATGAAGTAATTGCTGGGATGCGCTTAATAAATCCCATTCCTTGTTGTTAACAGTCTCAGCAACCTGGGGAGTAGTTACAGAATAATGATATAATTTTTGCTATTTTCACATTTAGAGAACATTTTACCTCAAAAGATATCCATGTCATTACAACTAATGCTGTGTAGTTGCCAAAATATTTGGCTGCTATGGGAACTCTTCTTGTTTATAACAGACTGATTTTTAAGTTTGTCTACATATGTTTTTGTAATGAGAGATTAAAATAGTTGCAATATTCCTCTCTTCTCCCTGTGTTACATCCACCTAGTTTTATATCTCCAGGAACTGATATCCTGGTGCCTGCATTATCAAGAATGAACTTTATTCTAGATACCATAATATCTCCAGATGCAAATAATTACTGCCACATACTAGGCTAGTTCTCACTCTCTTTCATCAGACAAAGTATTGCCAAGATTAAAACTAACAATAACTGTACTCCTTAGGTTTCTTTGATTTGGTTTAAACTGGACAGGGAGATTATATTGTGTTGCATCAACTGCCTGAGAGATTGTGGGTAATCTCTACTTAGCTTTGCTTATTCCTTTTGGATCTACTAAATAACATTGTTGACCTTAGTAGGGGGAGCTGCTGACTCAGATTTGGGAAGGATGAGAAATATTTCTTATTTTCCTCCCAACTGGTGTACTCACAACTTAGTTCAGCACCTTGAATAGGATTTTTAGAAAGAAAAATGAAGACTCTGCCTTGTCCCTTCAGATTTCTGATCCAAGAGGGGTAGAAGATGCATTGTACAAAATTCAGTTAAGGAGAAAGCCCAGCTCCAAATCTGCCTTCCAGCTGTCCCAGTGTCCCAGAAACAGATTTGATGCACAATGGGACAGACCTCAGATGACTGAGTTGGGAAGGGCCACCTGAAGAAACAGCCATAGAGGTATGAACCTCCTATGCTCACCACTAAATCAGCATGTCAAGCTTTTAGTCGTTGATATTTGAAATCTCTATTTCTGTCATAGTAAGGCAGAATTCAGTGGCATGGACTCCAGTGACACGTTTAGGAAGGCATAAAATTATGAGTTTATTGAGAGAAAAATCGTGAAGAGATATTTATAGGCAGCTACAATGAACTAGAAACTGGTTGGTTAACAAAAAATACTCTGAGATTTTTAGTACAGGATGGAACAACTCCCCTTTGCTAAACATAAAATAGCAGGTGCAAGTCTGTTATTTGTGAAGAGATTTTTTTTTGAGAATTTTTTTTGAGTTCTCAAAACAATCTCAGGGTCAAATCCTGGGAACCACTTTCTCTGGGCTGTAATTGCAGCTACATATTTCCACCTTTTTCTACATCAAGGAAGAAACAACTGCAGAAAATTAATTTTCCTTTCATCCTTATCAAGGTGTTCAAAAGATTATAAACCCATATGGCCAAGAGATCAAACCAACTGTGTCAACATGAAAGTAATTACCATGATATGATGTCCACAGGTCACTAATGGAAACTGAACTAGCAAAGAACAGGCACAACAGTTTACTGAACAGCAATTTTAACATGTGCCCAAAACAATGTTGGACTTCCAAATGTATATTTAGGATTATATGTTTCAATACCTTTGATAGAACTCACAACAATATGCTATCTCCGATAATTTTTCATGTGGGATATCAAAACTCCAAAGTGCCAAGAAACTGGAAAAAAAGTAACTTTATAGTTTAACTCCTTAAAGTCTGGAAACCTTAATGAAAGATTTTGGAAAATCTTATTTGTTTTATTAAAGCTCTTGCTCATAAAAATTCAGACTAGGAGCAACACATATTAGATTTGTCCTGCAGAAGAGAATGAGACAGTGAAAGCAGACCTAGAGCTTTGTCTTTGTGCATAACTGGAGGGAAAATTATGCCCCACCCCCAAAACAGGAATGTGTTTCACACTCAACAATTATTATTGCTGAATATATAATTATACATCAACAAAATTAGACAAAAAATATGGACATAGGCTGAGGAATTTCAGCACAGTTATCGAAACGATCACTTACTTTAATATCAGGTCTGGAAGGGTAACTGAAATGGATGTTTCTGAATTCAATTTCTCCTATGAGTTTGTCTGGCTTGTAACCTTCCTTAGAACTGCTATCTATGAGTCGTTTCTGGAAAGAGGTTTGTAAAATAAATTGGTGGTTATTGCACTTTTGGAACTATTATTTTTTGCTACATGCATTGATCTTTACCTTCGCAGACGTTGGTGTACACTGCAGTACATTGCTGCAAAACTGCTGCATTTTACCTGCAGAATTCTGAATACAGGTCAACATGAAATTGTGAACTCTACTTCAAATACACTACATTTTCAAAAGCAACAACATTCATAGCAAAAAAATCTGTAATTGCAGAACATAACTGCATTCTCTTGCAGCCAAAACCTGGGTCTCAGTAATCTGTATAAGAGGGTTTTATATTCACATCCAAAAGAATGATATAGCCATTTCTCCATGAACTGTTTAGTCCTACTTTAAAATATTTAATATACACAGATATGCAATTGCTGCATAGCACAGCAAGACCAAGATAATGATAAGGAAAATCTTTTTTACAGCAACATCAGCATTAGAGATTATTATTGTTATAACTTTCAATAATGATATTAATCCCATTTTCACCAATTCCCCCTCCCCAATAAACCCCATCTCAGCTAAATTTGGGCATACATGCATTTTTGAAAATTAATATAGTGCCACACTACTTTCCCTCTGGAGCTGAAAGTCTAATATTAGAGAAAAACCTCAACTATATATCTCAGACACACATGCCAGGTTTTTCAGCTTTCACTGTAAAAAAGAAGCTGGGTTTGTTAAGATGAATGAAAATATTACATGTTTCTGTGTAAAACATCTATAGAGTTGATGATTTGAGGCTTTAGAGTGCTTTGTTACATTTCTCAAAGGGAAAAAAATATAAATGAGAGGGAGTGGAAGCTAAGTTGAATAAAAGGCTCCTATTCTATGTAGTTAGGCATTTACCTTATTGATAATCTTATATACTTCATAGGCAGCCCCACGTGCATTAGTCACAGTCTCCAGGTTAGGAGCTGCCTGGCCCAGGGAGAAAGCTCCAATAAGCACAGAGAAGAACACCTGTAGGGGATGGAGAGGAGCATTGCAATTAATGATTACGGTACCACCAGTGCCCACATGGGCACTAGAAAGGCTTAGACACCAGCTCTAGGTTATTAATTACACCTCACAAAGAGAGTCAAAGACAATCAAACTTGTTATATTAAAAGCTAGGAAAGATGAATACCTTTCAGCTGTTTTATACTGAGTCTCTGACAGCAAATTCAGCAAGCATTTGGCAGGAAAAAGACACCACTTGCATAACTTTCTCTGAAGATACAGAACATTTTTCAAAGCTGCATTGCTGTACTTACAATTAACACACGGGTGATGTCATAATGTGGATCCTCAGCAGTGAGCTTGGTTCCATACCAAAATGCAAGGGCATAGGATCCAAAGAGAAAAAATTGTGAAAGACCTAGGCATGTGTTAGTGGTAATGGATTTTTTCATTCCAACACGTTTAGCCATCTCTAAGTTTGCATCATATCTGAAAATGGGTAAGGAAACCATTAATTTGACAGGTACCACATGCCATTCTGGTTGATATTTGCAAGTGCCACTTTCTTAATTAACAACATGTTTTTCTTACATGAAACCATTAAAATTTCAAAGAGAATACAGAGGGGTTTTTTGTTTTGTTTTGTTTTGGCTTTTTTTGTTTTTTGGGGGGTTTTTTTTGAGGACTATTAGGATGGTAATGAATTTGAATAAATCTGCTCTGATATATGCCGACAATATTGACGTACTGTTATGGAGGACATTCAGAAAACAATTAAGCAACAGAAGTTTGTTATCATAATAGAAGACACAATAGCGCTCTTGAACTTGTTTGTTTCCATTAATCCTGAAAGGAAACTTTGAAAAGTTTTAGCGGCACTGTTTACCACAGAGATAAAGGTTAGTCATCCACATTTAGAATAAGAAAAACAAAAATAAAAACCTCCAACAACTCCAGCTAATAGGGAAGGAGATAAATGAGAGCTCCCTCTGACCACAAAGTTGGTCTCTTACTGGCCATTGTGGGATGTCATGTATCTTTCCCTTAGGTCAGTTTACTGGTTAACATATGTAACCAGTGGACACTGATCAGTATAAATTGTTCAAATAGAAAATTATTTATGTTAGGGGTGGTTCAAATTCACTCACTCATCTATAGTTTTCAGCAAATATCTTTCATTTACTCAAGCTCATTTTGCAAAGTGTAGCCTAGGAATAGTGTAACTTTCTACTTGTAATCAACATGGTCAGTAGCACTCTATCTCCAGTACGTTTTTTCTATAAAGTACAACCACATCAGAGGAAGACATGCAATCCATTCAACTGGGAAACAATCTTAAGAGAAATGCATTAATTTTGTTCATGTAAATTTCTAAGATGCCACCAATGCTGTATTTGTTAGTCAAACATATTGAAACACTTTTACTTGATTAAGCTCTTAAAACCAGGCCCTACATTTGAGCCAGCAGCATCATAGGTCTTCCAGGGAAGTGGGGACTGCCTTTAAGTAGCATGATCAATACATGTGATCACACAAACACTGAGGAAAAGCCAAACCACTACAAGAAACTAAAGATGACTGAAGATCCCTTGCAAAGGTAAACTTTTGTGATCAGTGGAAGCATGGTGCAGTAAAAGGATGCTTTTTCTAACTCCAAGGTCAGCATTCAAGAGCTATGTAGGAGTCACAATCTGAAAAATGCACTCCCTGGTAGGAGTTTGTCCCTAGATGTTCCTAGGGGAGCCACTATGTTTGTTTGCAGTTTTTAGATTAAATGAAGGAAGAGCTGTGGAAGAGGCTGACTGGTCAATCACAAAATGAAAGGCCTTAACTGACTCAGCTATCCATTTTTTTGTCTTTAGACAAAGTATTTTGAATGACTATTGACAGCTCCTGTCATTTAATTTTCAGACACTGGTAACTGCAGAAGATAGGGAGGAGGAGGGGCATTTTTCTAGGTCCTCTTAGGGCTTTTTTTGCCTTTACTGTGCAGGCAGAGACAGTCTTAATATTGTTGCACCTTGAAAAAAAATTTCAGTAAGCAGAAGACAGGCTATAAGATAGTCAGAGCTCAATCCCTGGAAACAAATGTAGGAACAGGCTGTAAGATCCTAAACTAGGGTTGTCACCACCTTAAAAATTTTGCATGAGACAAAAGCAAACTTGAATTGAAAAAGATAGGAGAATTTAATGGGACATATGGATCAGGTCATCTGCTTTGCCTTTCCCAACTGCATGGAAACAGTGATGCCTTGTATTTGTATTAAAAAATGTATTTTGCTTATGCTTGTTGAGTTTTCTGATATGCATGTCAAAAAGTTTGGGATCAGCCACAATCATTTCACCTTGAATGTGTGACTAGGGCCAACTCTGGGCAACTATACATGCTATTTGCAAATTATTAAAGTTGAAAATCATTGTAAAAATCAGTAATGTGATTTTACCCTAGGCTGTTATCGAGTGTAGTTTAAAAATAAGCTCAAAGACCAGAGCAGTAGCATAAATGCTCTAGAAGATAAGCAACTGATTGCATGCTTTGTTGCATCTGACTCATAGGTAAAGGTAACCTTCCCAACACTTTCACATTCAGTTCAACTGAATCAAAGTTCAGTTCATCCCAGTCAAGGGGGAAATTTTCATCTATGCTATAGTGACAACACCAAGTAGCCTGCATTTACTGACTAGGTCTATTTGCATGCCTCTGTTTTCAGCTGATTTATCCACTTATAGAAAGACAAAGGACACTAAGGAGAATATCATCCCTCTGCTCCTCCAAAACAAACAAACAAACAAACAAACAAACAAGCAAACAAGCAAACAAACAAAACCATCCACACATTTTCTTGCCATAATTTAAATACAATTATTTATTTAAAATCTTACTTCTCTAATGCCTTCTGCTGTCCATTGAAAGCCACAACAGTCCTGATTGCTGTCAAAATTTCTTCTGCCACAGCTCCTGCTTTGGCATAAGCAGACAGCTCTTTAGCAGTAAGGGACCCCAGGAGCTGAAAAGTTGAAAAGCAGCTGTTATTGCAGCCTACTGAAGGAATACACACACATTCTTGGTGAATGTGTACAATCACACAAGGTATACAAGGTCAGACTTTAGCAAGGTGGGGGTCAGCTCCTCCCCACACCCTGAATTTCCCTCAAATACAGTTCAATTTATCATCATGTCCTCATTACAATCAAAGGCTACACAAATATCAGGTGAGCTTCCTGACTGACCAACTTTCTTCCTGAGCTGAGGACAGCCTAAAAACTGCTCTAGGAAGAGTGAAGGAGGGAGTGCTGGAGCTGCTCTGAGTCTCTGAGGTGATCAGAAATCAGAACACAGCAGATATTAAAGTAAACAAGTAAATCACATTACAGCCTCTAACATTCTTTTTCTTAGCTCATTTGTAATGCTTCAGGTAGGAAAATATTTTTAAAAGATAAAATCATATAAATAGCCAGTCAGGAGTATGAGCCATACACATTAATGTGGCCAAACAGTGCATAAGGGGAAAAGGTTTTCCTATCAGCAAGGGGAACCTCTCCAGCAATTTCATTGATTCATATCACTTCAGTTTTCAGCAGCTGTATGCATCTGCATAGCTGTATAGATCTATCCTGTACACAGCATGAAACTTGGTAAATTATTTGCAAGAGATGTGGTACATGCATGTGCAGATGGAAAGAGGTTGGAAGATATTGGTGCTAGGATGAAAAAGTGAGGGTTTTTCCAGTGCATGCCATGAGGAAATGGCTGTGCCAGAAATGCTCTGATGCAGATTACCCTCCTGTAGCATGGCATGAGGACAGGATATGCAGACAGAAGGAACAAAACTTACAAGGGTGTGCTTGAGAACTCAGAGAAAGGCTGCAGGAGGAGCAGAAATCAACGTAAGAGTGGAGTCAGCCACCCAGCTTAGAAACCACACTAGGTTTCTCCCATCCTCTCCCTCTTTTCTGTGCATAAGAATTGTAAGGTTTTTCCTGGTTTCTTTGTTTATAAATTCCCACATACTTACAGCTGACCAAACTGCTGCTGATGCAGCAAGAAGTGGGCTGACTGACAAAACCACCAGTGCCAGCTTCCACCCATAGATGAATCCTATAATAAGCCCTGACACAAACGTGGAAAAAAACTGCAGAAATATACTGATCTTGTCTCCGATGCCTTCGCGGATAGTGTTGATGTCACTTTAAATAACAACAATAAAAAAAAAAGATTCGTTAGATTAGAATGCTGCTCACTGTGACTCCCTCCCCCTTCTTTTCATGTTATCTGGCCTCATATCAGGAGCTTTGCTATTTCCTAACTGACAAAAGCAAATTTCTAACCACAGCTACTGAACTGTACCATTAGGCTCTTCTGTGGCCAAAACACATCAGAAAACTTCTACATTTAAGGACTAATTTTCTGTATTCTCAACATTCTCTGCTGTTTCTATGCCATGTCACTAGGTCACCAATGGCCTAGTTTCCTCATCTAGCATCCATTTGGAATCCAAATGGAGCAATATAAATAAGCAATCAAGCAGCCTCTTCACCCAACAATACCATCTCTAAATGATTTCTTCTGTTCAGCTCTCTGATGCATTTTATGTTCTTAATTTTGGCTACTGACTCAGATGAAGACCTACCTACCTCCATTTCATCATACCATTATTTGGAATAACCTCAAATTTTTGCACAAATTTTCTTCCCTATTTCCTTTTCCTAGAACATACAGATATTAGAGTTGAGAGTGCTCTCATTTAAGCTGCTTGTACACTTTTCAAGACAGATCTGTGTCCAAAGCTACTATAAAATGGAGAAAAAAAAATTTAAAAGTAGTGTTCACACATATCCCACAGCACTTAGCCATTACAGCCCTCACCTCTAAATCTATCTGAATTTACAGAAAACTCCAAAGACTTTCACTGGTTAGACAGAATACTGCCTGAGATCTGACTGGAGACAAGTACAAGCTCATTTCCTTTCAATTAAGTGTCAATTTTGGTGTTTATAAACTGAGTGGAGACAACAAAACTGTTTTTTTAGCAGTGGCTGACATGTACTTCCTGGATGTCAGAATGCCAGTGTCAGGCATTTAATGAAGAAGACCCTTTCAATGCACATATCACAAAACGTGCACAAATGAAGCTGAAAAAGATAATTAATTTCTCACTTTGAGCTGTAATATTTCACACTTTAGGTTGGGTCAATTTTTTTTTGTTTTTTTTTTTTTTTTTAACTCTATAGGCTATTCTGCTGAGATAAATGCTGGTTTTCTTTTAAATGCCATACTTGGAGGTGAGTGTAAAAAAAAACCAAACCAGAGCCCTCACTCTGTCAGTCTGGTGTTCAGTGTTCCTATCTGGGTAGTATCAAACCAAGCCATCTCCTGATGGAGCACTGCAAAAAAGAACTTCTGCCGGATCCTTGCGGTTTGCCTTGTCGCAGTAACCAAAAATGTCCACACTTGGATGATGCTCAGGAAGAACACAGCAACGCCAATTGCCACGTAGTAGTAAGCAAACCTGGGATAAGGGAACAAAAGCCCATGTGACCCCGCTGTATCTCATGAGGGAAGTTAGAATACAGAGCAACCATTAGTCTTCATTAATCACACCAACGTAAACACTGAAGTCTGCGATCCATTATTGGGAAGGCAAACTTGGCTTCTGCTCAAACAGATTACACAGTAAAAGAAAATCCTCCAATACATTATTAACAGGATAACTAAAAACCTTTACTTTGTCATTTCACTTTCTATATCCACGCCTGGATCTGATGGGCAGCTGGAACCGTTTACTGAAGTATCTGTCAAGGGGAAACAAAAAGTAGAAATATTTGTGGAAGTATTATATAGAGCTGTTGATTCATTGCAATATGGGGTTGTTGGTTTGGGAATGTTTTGTATTTTGCAAAGTGGGGTCTTGCAATTCAAACTTAAATACTAAATGATTTGGCAAATACATATTTGTTTTTAAGCAATTAGTGCCTGATAACTGAGGTTTGTCATATTCCCTACTATCTCAACAAGGTCAAAGTTCATTCATGAAATGCACATCCAATGTCTTGCTTTTGCCCTGGTCTATCATAAAAGACGGATTGAAATGACTGGGTTATTTCCAGCAGGATGAGTGATGCTCATAATATACTTCCTTAGTTATGAACAAGTCTATAGTTTGGGGGAAAAGAAGATTCTTAGCCTAGGTAGCAAAGCACAACCCATATGTAGAGGAATTGAACTTAAACTTTTTACCATTGGATTGCATGCCACTTAGGACAAAGCTGTTTGTCATCTCTCCAAAGACAATTATCATAAGTGGCATTCCAGTACCATTTGCAGCCGCTGCAACCAAACCAACTATCATCAACAGGACATCCACCCCATCAGCATAGCGAAACTATTTGAGCAGTAAAAGGAAAAAAAAAAAAAAAGAGAGAGAGATAAAAGTGACATTAAACTGACAGTTCGTGCATTTGCTACAGTACAGCAGACTTGCAGAACATACTTCATCCACACCTTCTAAGTAGCAAAACTTCAACTGAAGGTAGACTTAGTACATAAGGATTTTGTGGTAGTCCAAAGTATCTTTAAATAAGTATTCAGGCTGCTAAAAGAATACTAGCAAGATGCAGATTCTCACTCTGGAAAAAAACTACATATTTGCAAGTGATGATGACCTTTGTACAATATATTGTATTTTGTGTTTCATTAAGTTATGTATTTACTAAGATAATGCCTCTACAATGTAAACAAGAGTGAGATAGTGACCAGCACCTGGCTTATATCCTAGATACCCTGGAAGCTTGCCTTTNTCCATGCGTGAAAAGTCTGCAAGCAGTTAAGTCTGTCTTTTTTCTTCCCTTTTTTTTTTTTTTTTTTTTTTTTTTTTTTTTTTTTTTTTTTTTAAATAAAGAGGGATGTGAATTCAAACTGCTATAGATATCCTGGGATGTGGTTAATCTGAAATCGGAGCACTTTACTCCTGACTGGCCTAACCATCTCATAAAGTGTGAATACACATGGAATAAGCCAGGGAAGAATAAAACTTTTACTATTTCAGAGTAATCATGTCCACATGCAAGAGCTATTTTTGTTTGGGAACAGCTGTCCTATAGAAAACTGACATAAAACCCTATCACTGGCTCTCAGAGAGCAGTTCTAGAATCAGTAGTACTCAGGCTTCTTCTCTGGGTTTTGATTGTCTATGGATTGTAATTCATAAACAACACACAATGGCAAATAAAGAAAAGAAACTATAAAGCAGACCATCAAAACAGGACACTGACCAATTCAAGAACTCCAACCATTCGTTTCTCTGACTTCTCATCTTCCTTCCTAGAGTAAAGTACAAAAGACTAATTAAGATGAGGCATTTTTTCAGCAAACCTGTATTAGGCTCTTCTCCCCCTTTGCTTGCCCCTCTGACCTCCCCATACACCCAGTTAACTTTAAGTTAAAAAAATACCTACATTTTCTTTTTGGGCTTTAACTGGTCAATTTCCTCTGCGTGTTCTTCCTGCTGGAAAGAAGAATCATCATACCCCTTGCTTCTGGATTCTGTGAAATAAAAAGAATCTTTTTAGCATAATAGTCCATCTATTGTAGTACCTTCTTGTGTCTTTCACTGCTGATTCTTTTGCATTTAAGGACCAGTTTTTTCTTGTGTTATTGGGAGGAACTTTTAAGAAAAATTCACCAGGCTCTTTCTCTTCTGTTCATTATTATTCCCAGAAAAAAAAGCTTCTATATCATTTCTGAGATGGAAACAATTTCATTTTTATAAAT
>VWZN01003777.1:13367-70007 GCA_013396955.1 Regulus satrapa | reverse complement strand
ATTGAGAAAAAAAAAAAAAAAAAAAAAAAGAATTAATTTTTCCTTCAAATACCTGCACAACTGAATGCAAATTAGGAAAAATCCTAATGGAGAGAGTGGAATTGCTTATAGTGAAGGTTTCAATTGTTGTAGGTTACACAGAATAGATGGCAGTTAAATAAAGAATCATTTCCTTGACTCTAATAACCATCTTCAATATTCTATCGCAGTAGTTGTTATGTGTCCCAATTCCTTTGCGCTTCAGAAAGATATATGACAGCGTGATCCTACCCAGGAGGATTATAGTTCTAAATGCATAAAATAAGACATAACAAATACATAAAGAAACAGATGAGTAACCACAGTGGGGAGCCAGCTATAAAACAAAAGGAGAAAAGGTGCTCCCCACACCATCCGCTCACAATTTACATTTACCTTAACTTTAGCTGCTGACTCATGACAAATAGAATTTTCCACTTACTGTTTTAATGTTAGTTGGCTTACAATGGCTGTTTTAGACAAACATTTGAAAGCGGTAATGTTCTTCCAGCTTACTTGGCTTACCTCAGGAGAATTTTCATGCCCTCCTGAACGTTTTTGCCAATATAAATTAATTTTGTTGGATTTGATGGAGTGATTCATGCAGAATATATTTTATAGGTGTGGCTTTAATTCACTCATTTGTAGAAATCTCATTATCTTGTCACCTACAAAACCACTATGGCGATCAGGAGAGCTTTCTAATGTTCTTTAGATTCAAACCTGTGGAATATATTCTTTGAACACACATGTGGTGTTTCTTCTTACCATGATCAGAGAGGTCGTGTTCTGTGGAATTTGCAGAATAGTCCTTCATTGTTATTTTCGTTTTATGCTTATGAGACAGTCACATTAATTCAAACCTGCAATAAAATCCTGACCCCCCAACAAAACACTTTGATTTAGTAAATATTTAAAGAGTTCATATCTGTGGGTTTTTCTTTGACTCATCACATTTTGGTCTCAACATTATCCAGTTTAAAAATAAAGATAAAGAAATGAAAATATAATAGGTAACAGCATGAAAAAAGAACCACTATTAAAGAGATATTAAGAACAGTGCGCACTATTACTAGGCAACTTAGGTGAGTTTTAGCAGTTTTTTAATGCTAAATCCTGAAATAACTAAAAGTTAAATAAAATTTATTGTAAACAACCTATTACAGAATAGATTATTTCCCTCATTACCTTATGCTTGATTAGAACTAGGATGCATTTAGAGGCGGTAAATGTCTGATGCTCTAAGTCTCTCGGAGCTTTTTTTTTTTTTTTTTCTTGATCTATCAAATATACTGGTTCAAAAAAGCCAAACAACTACAAGACCCCAAGCAGAAAGCCACAGACGAGTCTGACGAAGCCTAAAGCAACATTGATAAGAAAACGCGTAATCAACCTCAGATTAAAAAAAAAACCCGAAAAACCAAAAAAAAAAAAAACAACTTGTTGGATTCTCACCTTCCCAGTCCACGCTGACTCCCGCCCGCATGGGTGCCCGGGCGGCTGCGGCCCCGGCGGCCCGGTCCGCAGGGCGGGTCCCCCGTGTCCGCCCTGGGCTTTATAGCGGCGGCACCGCCCGTGCTCGGCTCGGGTTGCAGATGAAGGTCGGTGCCGCAGCCCTGCAGAGTCGCCCTCCGCCCGTGCTCGGCTCGGGTTGCAGTTGAAGGTCGGTGCCGCAGCCAGGAGAGGAGCCCAGGATAAGGGGCCCCCAGAGGGATGCCAGCCGGCTCCTGCCCTCTGCCGCCCTTCGGAAGCCGCCCGAGGGTATCCGAGCCTGCAAAGCGCGCACGGGAGAGCACATCAGCCGCTTGCCGAGGCATCGCTGCCGTCCCGAGTCTCGCAGAATGGTTACTATTAGAAGGAGACAACTGGATGTCATCCGGCCCCACTCCCTGCTCCAGCGGAGTCATCTAGAGCCCATAATTTAGAATTGATCGCTACAGGCACATTTTGAATATTCCCAGTGAAAGAGGACTATGCAGACTCCCTGGGGAACCTGTTAGAGTGTTTGGTCACCTGTGCAACAAAAAAAATTATTGCACGTGTTCGGGTGGAACATTCCGTGTTCTAGTTTCTGCTTGCTGCCCCTTGCTCTATTGTCTGGTATCATTGAGAAGAGATGCTGTGTCCTCTTGGCACCAGGTATTCACAGACATTGATGAGATCCCTCTCAGGCTAAACAGGACCTGCTCCTTCAGCCTTTGCTCATAAATGAGG
This sequence comes from Regulus satrapa, assembly GCA_013396955.1. Classification (NCBI taxonomy): domain Eukaryota; kingdom Metazoa; phylum Chordata; class Aves; order Passeriformes; family Regulidae; genus Regulus; species Regulus satrapa. Next base: position 67,775 of record VWZN01003777.1, on the reverse strand, counting down.
TGCTTCCGTACCCTCATCATCATCATAGCTTTACACGGACCTGCTCCAGAAGCTCCATGTCCCTCCTATACTGAGAAGCCCAGAATAAGGCAGAGTCTCACCATTACTAAAACTAGATGATTTTTGTACCTAGAAAACTCAGCTGCTCAGCAGAGATGAAGCGGTATTTAAAGAGCTGCTTGTCCAGGGAAACTTTCAGATTCAGGAAAGCTATCTGCAAGGTCCTGCCACATTTGGGAAATTGCATCACTGCACTTTGAGAATTTCTTATAAGATTGAATTATATGCTGATGAATTTTAGCGAAGAAATGTTATTAAATGAAGGCTTTTATGTTCCACTTCTAAATGACATGACAACTGAAGCCAGATAAAAATTTAAAATTAAAAATTATTTTTAGAGAAGCTAAGCAACATGTTTTGCTCATTTGCTTCTCACCTCTTCTCCACAATTTGTGTGGGATTTTGTTGGCTTTTTTTTTTCCCTAATTCTTTTTCCCCCCAAAATAAGACTGTTTCTTGTTTTGGGTTAGTTTAGAGGGTCGTGGTTGGTTTTGTTGATGTGTTTGTTTCTCCTCTGTCTGAAGAAATCAGGAAAACAAATCTGATTTTCTGTACAAGCTTTAAAATAACAGTTATTCAGCTCCCCCACAGGTACATATTATCTATATAGTTTGCTTTCACTAATGTCTCTAGGGTATATGACATTTAAACTCCCAGTTGTTCTTCCATCCACTTAAATGCTGGTATCCCAAAGAAGACCCCCAGATATTTAAATTAGTTACTCAGCTGAATTTTTTCTCAAGTGACAAGTTCAAGGCTTGGTCTAATTTAAGATTCCCTTATTCGCCTCCCACTCGGTATCAGATTATATTTATGTTACATTCATTGGTCATGATGCTCTGAAAGAACCTCAGAAGAAAATGTATTATTGGGTACTATCGTCTCCTGCCCACTGGAAGCCTGTATGTTCAGGTAGAGTCAAGTTCCTGCATATCAGACCTATGACTTTTTAAATATTTTCATATCTCTTTAACATTATCTGGGATTTACATTACTTACTTATATTACTCATATGTATACATATGTAATTTATATTAGCCTGGAGAAAAGGAAGCACAGGGGAGCCTTGTCTTCCTCTACAACTTCTTGAAAGGAAGTTGTGGCAAGGTGTGCATCTGCCTCTTTTTGCAAATAACAAGTGACAGGATGAGGAAGTAGCCTTCAGTTGTGCCAGAGGAGGTTTAGTTTGCATTTTATTAAAAATTATCTTTGATGTCAAGCATTGGAATTGGCTGCCCAGGGAAGTTTTTTTTTTAACTTGAAGGCATTTAAGATGTGTGGAGCTCTGGCACTTAGGGACACGGTTTAGTGGTGGACTTGAGAGTGCTGGGTTAATAGTCTGACTCAATGATCTTAGAGATCTTTTCAAATCTAAATTGTTCTAGGATTCTACAGCTCAGTGTTAAGCCTGCATTATGCACATACACATCTGTTCTCTGTTTCAAAATGTTAAGAAGGGCTTTGGCTTCTGCTGCTGTGAGGAATATGAATTTACAGATTTTTGGAAGAACAGCAAACTGAAATTACTTCACTGTCCCAGCCTCAGGCTTCACAATTTTACCTGGTGTGGGATTGAGAGCACATAGATAGCAAAGTAAAAGAATGGAGGTAGCACAAACCCCCCCAAAACCATAGGATTCAATTTCAGAGCTATGAAAAACTTATACATTGTAGTCAGCATCACTGGCATGGATTAAACAAGGAATATTTAATACCTCCAAATCATAAACACTTTACTTTTCAAAGCTTCATTATTAGTTATTTCCACAAACAGTGAAGCGTCAATCACAATTCAGGTCCATTGCACTGTACTCCACAGGTCTGGCAAGAAAGAGCGTCAGAGCTCCCCTGCATAGAAAAGTTGGTCTAAAAAGGGTGTGAAAGAAGAGCACGGCAAAGAACTGATCTTTCTTTTACCTTCTCTCCTCCCCCTCTCCCCATTTCTTCCTTTGCTATGCTCTATGCAAGTTAATGGGCATCTTCAAAGGGGGAAAAAAACCCACCCAAAGAGATTAAACAGAAAATGAACAAAAGAAGGAATAAGAAATGGCCTTCTGGAAAAATATTCTCCATCAAACCTACTAAGAAACATGGGCTCATAGTCTAGTTACAGCTAACTACTCTGTGCTTAAGTAAAAAATAAATCAGCATATTCTGATAGTTTTGCAGAATAAAAAATTCTGGACTAAAATACACATGTGAAACAGTGAAAATTCACATCAAGAGAAGGGAGAGGAGCAACAAAAAAGATGTAGTTTACAATTTTGGCTTTGTAATTTTGGGATGAATGCATTATGATAAAAACATCATAATGCAATTTGGATAAGAAATACTATTCTTCCTTTATCAAAAAATATTCTGTATCTTTGGAAAATACTAGATGCAAATGAAAACTATTCTATTCCAAACAGCCAATGCCCACCTATGTCTCCATGTGATTGGTCCATCCATCCAAATGTTGTCCTTGACAGGAAGAGTAGCATTAAACACAGTCAAATATCGTTAATTAACACAAGCCATAATGGACTAGAAAATAGATCTACTTTTAAACAGTATTATTCATAAGCATATTATTAAAAACAAGCAAATAAAACACCTTACCTGAAACACCCTGTAACACAAGCTGGAAATGAAAACTTGCTTTCCAAAGAAAACCATTAACCCTGAAAAGAATGCAACACATGCTGTACAAAACCAGGTGACACCCAGTTTTACTGAACCATTTCCTCAAAAGGACAGTCAAATACAAAGAAGGTGTACTGTATTTTACCGGCATTATAGCTTGTTACCGCTTTTTAACTTCTCCAACAGCCCAGAAGAACACCAGCAAGACACCTCTCTGCACTCAGAAACCACATGTGAGAAGTCAGGGCCAGTATTTGACCCACTGTCTTAATTACAGCCGACCACCTTCCTATTTCATGCTGGCTTGTAATTCACAGGGTGGACCTATAAAAGACCCTGTTGCACTTTGGTTTTTGTTGCTTTGTGACGTTTGCTTGTGCAACTTGAGATTCAGCCAGAAAGGACTTGACAGAATCACTTTAAGATAAGAAAGTCATAGTTTCCTAATTATTTGCTGGCAAACAGACTAAAAATGGGAAATTGTGATTGTAGGATTTGGGGTCCATTAATTATAATCCCCTCCTACATGAGCCCAGCAGTGCAGTGACATATGTACTGTACTGGAGCTCAACAGTAAAACTATTAGTAATCACTGGGAGTAGCTGTAGTCATGGCACAGTACTTGGAATTAGCAGACTGGATTTTGTTGGGCATAAATGGAGTGTCTTAATAAAGGAACCAGCCAACCAAATGTTGTAATTCTCCAAACTGAAACAATGTTGCAGTTATTCCTCTGTACCATTGGTAACTGCAGAGCTATTGGAGATTTGATGCAGTGAAGGGAGAAGGTGAATGTTGGAAGAATGAAAAAACAGAAGAAGAAATATGTCCCAACACTTGAACTTTCTGAGAAAGACTGAGCTGCGTTGCCCAAAAGCCCTAATACTGTAATCAAGTAATACAATTATTTGTGGTTTCCCAGAAATTTGGGAGCAGGAACACATCTGATTCTTTTTAAGTAAAAAGTAACATCAAAGCTTTTTGTTTATAAGAGTTTCTAAACAGAACAACATGAAAGAATTCATTAAAGCTGAAATAGTTTTAAAAGTTCTCTGTAGTACACATTTTCTCAAAGAACTAAAACAAGGAAATGCATTTTGTTCTCGCTGGTGAAGTTTGCACGTTTGTTTTAGGAGACACTTAAGTGATAAGTGTGAGGAATTTGGCAGAATTACTACAATTCTTCTTGCTTAAAAACAAACAAACAAAAAAAGTAAAGCCAATGTGATTCATTGCTTTTTATAAAAGTGAGATTTTTATATTATTTTTTCTTTCGAAGTAGTAGGGTGAGATAAGTAGTAAAATCATATCAAGCAAAGAAGTGAGCCATTCTGCTGAAAACTTAGTATGCCTTGAACAAGAAAATTTCATGCATTATGGAAAGGGTGACTTAAGGTGGTGATGGTCTATAGAGATAGTTCAGGGGACTGGCTGTTATTATACACATATTTCAGAAAGACAGGGAGGAAGTAAAGGGAAAGGGAGGAGAAACTTCCTTACATAAGCAAGTTATCAATTCTAGGACCTTCAGTCATGTATCAGGAGAAAAAGGGAACAATGAGTTTTCAGATATCCATTCAGGAGTATTAAGCAGGGAACAGAGACAAGAAGTAAAAAATTCCCCTTAAATTCTTGGGAAGTGCTAGGAACAGAATTTTCTTTCAAGAATCAAAAGAAGTAACTGGAGATGGGCTTTTCTACATTTTGTCCTGAGGAATGGAAAGAGATCAAGGAAGGAGATTTGCATAAAAGAGATGTTATATTCTGTAGTTCATGATTATTTAGAGAAAAAGAGAGGAATGATAATAGAATAAATGAGAGCTTGAATATAGGATTTTTTTTTTACTCAATAGGATTTTTGTTACTCATGGAAAGACAGTCTAACAGGAAAAGGGATTTTTAAAAATGTTAATTAATAGAAACTGGTTATGAACTTGAAACACAAATAAGAGAACATTTCATGCACAAGCATAAGATTCTTGTGTAGGAATAATCTATCAATAAACAGAAGTTGGGAAGGACTTTACAGGCAGCTTTTCTGCAAAATCTCATCTGGGAGATATACTGGAAGGAAAGCTGAATAGAAGCCAATGCTGTCAAACTGGGATGAAAAAGACCAAAATTCACAAAAGCACAGAAGAGTCACATGTGAAACATATGGAGTAGTCTTCTGTGTATAGCACTGTCAAGTCCTGAGGTGGAGTTCTGTGTCTAATTTTGGTTATTTCAAGACAGATGTGGGTAATAGGAATTAAGAGAGAAAGTGAAACTGAAGGCATATAAAAGATATGACCTTTGAGGAAAGACAGATGGAATCTGGTTTGGTATAGTGGAAAATATGTAATACATTCTAGAAAAATCAGAGAAACTGTTACAGTATAATCCAGTGTCTTCCATATCTACTGTAGTACTGAATTACTGTCAGAAAGGGAAAAAAAAAAAAGGTGCACTTGTGCACTTGGCAAATAACTGATGTAACCCTTTGTGTCTAAAGATTTTTTTTAGTGAAGCAATTTTGTCTGCAAGGAAAAGATTGGTATAGATGATTTTGCCTTGAAGATTGGGAAAAGATTAAATGATCTGCTGAGATCTTAATGAGTTCTATTTTCTCTGTTGTGCTGATAAGTATATTGAAGGGTAAAACAAAACAAAAGTGGTTTAATCACAAAAAAAAAAATTGTATTGTGATTAAAGACATGACTTTTGCAATAAATAGAGTCTGTGGAACAGCTGGCAGCAGTTTTGGTGAAGGTTTCCACTGGCTAAAGGTGGGAAAGTGGGCAACTGGCAATGACTTCTTAACCCAGTCTGTACGTTGGGGTGGGTCATTGACATGGCCCATTGAAATTAACGTAATTTTACAGGCTTCTTTTTGGAGTGCACCAGCTATTTCACTTTCAGATGGGGTTTGGTTTTGGGAATAGTTTCTTTCTGAGTTTACTCCCAAGAGCTTATTTCTATAGAACACTTTTGGTTCTTTCCATCTTTGGCTGTCCTGGAACATTGTCCTTGTGGCTTCATTTCAGCACTGACATGAAACATTCTGGAGAATGTAATGCATATCCTTGCCTTTGGTCTAAAAAAATGATTCTCTGTGTTTTGTTCTTGCCATATAATGTCACTGCCAAGAAGCCAAGGAAACTTAGGCTAAGTGGTATTCCATAGAAATGTGGCTGTCCAGAGGGACTATTTCTGAGCTAAATGGATAAAAGCTGTTAAAACTGTGAAGTTCACAGACCTCTTCTGCAAGTAATAGATATATTTTCAGAAGTGTAGACATAAGTCCTGGTACAATTTTTTCATTGGTACAATTTCATGATGTTTTATGAATATAACCCTGGGATGAACAAAGGTGTGTGAAGTAAAATTTGTCTGTGTCTAAAAATTCTTATTCAACTACTCTATCCCATCTCACACCAAAAAGTTAGGTGCTAGTGAATTATCAACAATTCACAATACAAAAATATGGAGAAAATATCATATGTCTTTACTACAAGGATGGCACCAGCCAACCTCCTGTCTTTGAACTGAACAACATTTTGAATGTGCTGCTTAGTGCTGGACAGGATGTGAACTCCCTGTCTTTGAAAGGGAATTACCAAGTGACAATTACTTTCTTTTAAATATTTGTATTTCTCATCATAATGCCAAATCTTGAGGGCAAGGACCATTTTCTGTTACTTTACTGTCTCACCCTTAAATAGTTGNTATAAATTTAAATAACATTACTGAATCAAATGGGTGTTATTTATACACATAGCATGTGTCTATTACTGGAAGATGTTCTGATTAATTATTTATATGCTCCCAAGGGTCAGTAAATGTGGTAATTTTCTTCAAAAGGAATCAGTGTAAACAGATCTCTTTTCTCATCATACTCATCATGACTCATGAGCACATTACTGAATCTTGTCAGTACAGGCCATGATAAAAATTAAGGTTTTAAAAAAGTTTTTAGAGATGCCTGGAGAGAATGACCTTCCACTGATACTATTTAATCTAGGAAAAAGACACTTAAAATGCAGAGGCAGAAAGAATGTGAGGAAAACACACATAAAATATTTAACCCTACCTAAAATAAAACTTTTAAGAAAAATAACGGAGGGATTAATATTTAAATAACGTGTATGGACAAGTCCTGACAGATGGAGAGAATGTCTGCCTCTGGACTGAGCTGGTGTTGATGTTTGGGAGCACAGTTTTCCCTAAATCATCATTTTTTTCTATCTGCTCCCCCACCCAGCTCTGCACCCTAACCATCCCCTCTTCTGAGAGACACAGCACTTGCCTGTGCAGCTGGTGTCACCACTTCCCTCATTTCATACCCACATTTTTCCTTTGTTTAAAAGTTTCCATTTCTTTTGTCATGCCTCAAGTGTTGAAAATCTTACCTACTCCCTGGCTATCTCATAGTCATCTCTAAGGTGTATGATCTTTGAGGACATGAATGGGAAAAGCATCCTAGGATTAATAAGAAATTGTCTCAGGACAGAGGAGATGGGAACAATTTCTGAAGGCAGCTGCCTTGTACTACTTGCATGCAAATTACAATTGATCACCAGAATAAATTACCCTAATTATAGACTTGGCCTAAATGTCACATATTAGAGAATTCGTTGCTTCTGCTCATAATGTTGCATTATGCGCTCACAATACTGTTTTCCTTTAGACTGGGATCTTAAACTACATCTGTTTTCCATAAATTCCTGACCTAGTCCTTCAGCAGACAGGTGAACAGGGTATAGTAGCATGTTTTTTTCCAGTGGAATCTTTGACAATTTACACTCCCAAGAGTGAAGAAAGCCCTTTACATGGACTGAGGAGTCCTCAGGTGACTAAAGGTGCTAGTGAGATACAGATCCTGGTTTTTGTTGTGATGTAAACTCAAGATCAGGACTCTGTACTGTTTTCATGCAGGGCTGAACTTTTAGCTCTAAATGTGTTTGCAATATTAAACTAGTTATGTAAGTGTACATTTTTGTATGCATCACTGCACAGTCATGCCTGGGCTCTCATCAAACTTTCCTTCTGTAGTACCACTTTCTAAACAGACTAAAAGAACTCAAAAGAACTCCTGGTTGGATCAAAATTAACATGGCTGACAAAAAGGTCTGATGAAAGATATTTCCTTTTAAGTAGAATTTGATGCTTCCAAAGCATGCAAAAGAACATTCCTGAATAGGTCTTAAAAAGTCATGGAAATGGTTAGCCCTTTCAAATTAGCAAGAGCATCCCAAAAAAGATTAGGCTACCAGAAAATAGGTTCTATAATATATCAATCTCCCTTTCAGTGGCTAAGATTAAAAAAGAAAGGATAGGAACACTGAAAAATAATGGTTAGTGGCTTTAATTTCTCTTTATTATATTCAAAAGGATGTCAAATTATCTCTGTGATACTACCAAAAGCTATTTGAAGATCCTGAATGGTCTCACCATTGCCTAATGAATGCCTTAGTCCAGGAATAAATTCAGATAGTGCACCACTTAATTACCTGTCTCATAAAATAACTACATTCAGAGAAGTGCATACTTAACTTTTAAGGGATCTTTAGTTGCATTGCATAATGATAGTAAAATAGACAGTCTAAAAGTAACTATTTGGGATTGGTGTTACCAAAAGTAAACTCAAAGTACAATAAGAAATTCAGTTTTATTATGCTTGGTACTCAAATATTACTTCGATTTATTAAGGTATGCAATTTTTTTTTTAGGTAGACAAAACAGAAAAAAACACCTTTTTCCTCTTGTTCCTTCTCTGTGTCATTCACTATGACCCAGTTGTACTATTCTGATTAACTGATACTTATGGAAATAAATGGAAGATCCCAGCAGTACCCACTATCCATTACCAAATATCTTCAAAATCAATATGGTTCGTGTTTCCCTTGTTAATGTCACTCAGAAAAAATTTTAATGAATTGCAAGTAAATTCTTACCATATGTCCAAGAGAGTAATCAGGAGGAACTTTACAGTAACACTGTAAAAGCATTGTGGTTTTTTTTCTGTTTATACGGGATGCTATCCTATTAAGAAGACACAATCTGAACATTTATCACTTTTACACCTCCAAGACATTTGTACTGTAATGCTATGGAATACAAAATTCTGCAGTGTTGCTCTAGCTGTACACTTGATAAAAATGAGTAAACTCAGAACCCATCTATTTTTCCTGAGAACTTGAAGATTTATACATTTTTAAAATCAAGAAAACTATTATTGTGTCTTTTCTAGCCAAAGACCCCACAAAAACCTATCATAGCCTTAACCAGAATCCAACAGGGAATAATCCCTCTCTTGCCAAATGCATGTAAAAGTTCATCCATGGAACAAGGCAAAGCCAAAAATTACTGAATTGTTAGAAACAATCAAGAATGAGGGCAAGAAGCTCTTATCCACCAGCAGCTCAGCATTTGGTGGGATGCACAACATTTAAATTGCTGCTCTGATGTGTGTGGATCATGAGTGTGGCCCTGGGAGTAGAAAATCTCTACAAGGAGATATCTAAAATTATGTGACTGAAGGTGGGAACAGTGTCCCACGTTGAATGTAAGTGAACATCACTGCACTTTTGCAAATGTTAACACATTTTTCCCCAGGGGAAAGCCTGGAAAAATGATGGTTCAGGATGGTCAAAACTTTCAGTAAGCTTTTTTTTTTTTTGTTTTGTTTAAATAAACCAAGTCCATAATCCATTCTGTTCTACCATCCCCTTGAAATGTTATTCTGGAGGAATCACAGTAGTCTTAGCTGTTGTTCTCTTGGAGAGCAAAAAATTAAGCTAAGGAGAACTGCGTCTCTTGCTGCCTGAGACTCAGTACATAAGGCTCACTCTTTCAGAATAAAGAGAACATCTGACTTGGTTAAACCTTCCATTATAAAAATCAGTGCTTATGAGTATTTGCTTCTGATGATTTTCATTTTATGCGCCAACATGTGTTTTGAAAATAATGTGAGTTTGAAGTAACCAAGAACATTGAAAATGACTTGTGGCATTGGTAAATATTATGGACTTGCATTTAGTGACTTGAGTATTTACAAGCAGAAAGTTCATGCATCTTGTAGTGAGAGTGTTCATAGACATGAAAAGAGATTAGCTAAATCCAGGGTTTAAAAAAAATAAATTAATTGCTTGCTTTGATGGTTTCTTTTATAAAAAGCTGGAAATGTTGCTGTTTTGGATAAAAATAGCTGTCCTCAATAGAAGATCATCATAGAAAAAGAAACCCTGCAATATTACAGTCAAGACTTATCCTACCCATTAAGGTAGATTTAATACAAGAAATAAAATAATGATATTTATCTACACCAGTATATCATAATATTTCCACTGTAACTGCCAAGAAAGAGTTGCTAGTAGTTGAGTAGAGAGTCAGGGAGGGTGATATGTCTTGCTCTTCTTTGCTTTATTTTTAAGTATCACAGGGACAGTAAAAAACATGATGTAACTTTAAAATTCCATCCAGGTGAATTGTAGGAGTAAGAATCCATGAAGTGCTTCTAAAATGATGCTGTCATGACAAACTCAATATTTCTATGACATTGAGTAGTGTTCAGGCTATTTCCTGATGGTTGTTACTTCCTGAAGAGGGAATCTCTTCCTATGGATTTCCATGAGAAGAGCACCCTGCACTAAATGCAGAATTCGGGGAAATTTTCAAAATGTGTTTAAAAATATTTTGTGGGCAAATTAAATTTTTATATAGTTACAAAATGCAATATTAAAAAGAAAAAAAAATTTCTCCAAGTGGCTAGATTATTTTTATGCTCTTCAAATTACCCCTTCCTAAAAGCCTTCCTAAAAATATTGCAAAATAAAGGTTCGAAGTAACTTCCTTAATATAGTGTTTTAAACTTTGGGTACTGAGGATACATGAACATGTAAATTATGAAGTATTACTTTATTACCAACCATCTGTTTTTATGGGCATATTGTGAATTAAATTATAATTCTGTCACCATGAAGCCAGAAGGTTCATGGGAGAGGCAAGTCAGACATTGAAGTGGTTGATTGAGCCTTGATTCAACAATAATAATGTGGGGAATTAAACTGGAGTGCCGCACAAAACTTTCCTTTATGTTACATCTCGTACTCTTGTAATGATATAACTCCCCGTGGCTTCTAACAATAGGAACTTTGCTCCTAGTATTTAGGAAAATAATTGTTAGACATGAGATAGTCCAGAAGGTAGTGATTTGTTTGCTTTCTTAGCTCTTCAGCCTCTAACTTGAGGGATCTTGGACAGATAATTTTCTCCTAATTATTTAAAAAAAATGGGAGAGATTTTACTGAAAATTAAAATTATTTATATGTTTATGAAATTGAATTTATGAAATACACTTCTCCTGATGCACCGAAGTGCTCTGAGAATAGAAAGAAAGGGTGAAATGCCCAAATTCCATGGACAGAAAAATCAGATATGCACATAGTACTCAACATCAGTCTGCTGATGCAAAGCAAAATCCAATACAATTTTATTTTCTTCTGAGAGGATGAACTATGTGGCCTAGAGCTCAGAAATACAAGTTTTCATAAATTGAGAATGGCATTTGTCTACAAAATAGCAGCTAGAATTTCTGTGGTGTTAGCAGATATGTTAAAGCCAAGGTTTCAATTTTGCAGAAGAACTTTATTAATAAGATTAATAGATGACTCACACCTGTTCAGATTTTGCTTAATGTTATGGTGTATGGAAGAAACTGCTGACCTTTCTTAAGAACAGAACTGTACCAGGCTGGTCAGGAAATCTTGTCAAATCTGGAAGGCCACAGCAGGATATACCTTCTGCTTAAAGCTCAGATATTTTGTAAAGCATTGTGTGGATTGTAAAATGCAGAAGAGCTACTACTGCATTTTATGAAAATATCCTTTCTATCTTTCATTTGCTCTCCCACATGATTTACTTAAAAGAGATGAAAAATATCTCAGTAGCTGAAGCTGTTTCTTAGCTCGGTGGCCACCCAAATAGCAAGGACACACCAGTGGGAAGATTGTGAGAAAAAGCTGAAGAAGTTGATGAATTATCAGTATGCAGGGTCACGCACATGTGCGAGCCGGCTCAGCCAGCATTTGCAGGCTGTGCTCTTGCTGAAGCACGTGATAAATAAGTGAAGGGCAATCTAATTAAGAGCTTGGAAATGCTGTGCTGAGGCCATTCCTGCTTACCTGCCACTATAAAACACATGCCCTCTGTTGCATGCTACATAGAAATAAACAACCCTATAGAAAAGCACTGTGGCAAACAGGATGCCTCCTGCTCCAATTCCCAGGGCTGTTCTTTCTCCCCTCTGTCCTCGACCTTAAATAACTCCTGCTTTCCTCCACCACTGGCCTCACCAGCCCTCCTGGGCACTCCTGGCCAGGCTCGTCCCTGCCACGTGCCTCGCAAAGGTCAGCAAGGACAGGTGCCCTGCTGCTGCTCCATGTGCTGCCAGCGAGCAAAAGCAGTGAAGACCCAGTCCTGGCTCTGTGAGAGCTTGCAGAACAAGATGAAGGATCCCTGGGCATCAAAGGAAAATCCAGATGTTTCCCTCCCATCTTTGGTCATGCTTAGGATTCCCCCATTACCACCTCACAGCAGGAACAATTTTATTATTGGAACAGTTATCACTTAACACCTGTAAATTAGTAATATCTTGCGTTTGATAGTGACTGTCTTCTGAGACTCAGGACATTTTGCAACAATATTAAAGTATTGACTACAACTTCCTCACGAAACAGCAAGACATTTTATCTGCCTTATTTGTTATTACAAAGAAAAGGAAACATATTTGAGTAAAATTTTATAAGTTAATAATAGTAAAGTAAACCTAACAAAGACAGGCTGACTGCTAGCACTGAGCTCCAGGTACAAAACCAGGCATTAAGATTTGAAACATTGTGGTAAAAACATGATTTCTAAGAGACAAGTGAAATGATGGGACATGATGTCCCTCCCACTACAAGGCCCTTGAGTATTGTAGAAGAGATATAATCCATGATCAGTTCAAAAATTTTTTAGTTTGAACTTTGCTACTAAATTTGGCCTCCATTTAATGTGGGGGTTATAAGAATTAAATTATGCTTACAACTTTTGATAACAAATGACTAGGAAATAGACCAGAGATTTATGCAGTGGGCAGAAGATAACTGAATATAACCAGAATCAGAGAGAGATAAAATGCCTTCAACTCACCAAAGGGTCAATGCCACAGTTAGAGCTTTGGAATGTCGCAGTAAAGATGAATTGACTCCAAGTAGCAGAAAGCAAAAGGTGTCTTTACTGAGAAAAGCCTGTACATTTATACATGTCCAGAGTAAGTCCAGAACCACCTCACACACCATTGGTGAAAGAAGAATAACAACTCTTAAAGTAAACATCACGTACACACGTACACTGTTTCTCTTCACAATAACAGGGGCAAGATGTTTTTGAGATTTCTTCCTGATTTCCCATAACAATGGAAAATCAACGGCATAACTTGGGAGTTTTCTCGAACCAGGCTTTAACTGCAGCCACAGGCCCATAAATAGAAAGAAAGCACTACTGATTTGTTGGATAGGTCAGAAAATGTTGAAATAAAAAACACCAGTTCCTATTACTTCTTATCACTTACGATTTGTAATTTTTCAAGAGCTGTAGTACCCTTCACACCTTCAGTTGGTTACTGTTGTTCTCCCCACCCAGAACGACATTGTATGCAGGGAGCAGGAAATTCCCTCGAGCCAGAGGGCAAGATTTAAGTCAAGTTTCTTAACTGCCCTATCTCTTTTACAACTCCTATACTTAATGCACTATCACTCCTTATCAGAGGGTGGTTTTATGCTTATTATTTTCAAAGAGATAAAAGGTTATGAACCAGGAACCTGGCCCTGATGTTCATACAAGGTGACAGAAAGGGAGTGACATTCATTTCAGCTTACCTTTCAGTAGAGAAAAGCCATGCACATTGCTGTGATGAGTAGGGCACACCTCTTTCTCCTGTTAGCTAGTTAACTCACACAACCATCACTGGCAGAAGGCAATCTGCTCAGCTGTTTTGATGTGCAGAAGGTAAGAGTTGCCCTGGTGAAAAAATCAATATTTAGAAACCCGTCATTGCTGGGTACAGCTCAGTAGATCTTTTATTGTACCGGGTTAATGTATGCCAGCAGGCAGAGAGCTCCAAGAACAATCTCCACATTGTGTTGGAATTTTTGTAGGGTAAGTTAGCCCAGGGAAAGTCCAGTTACAACCTTGAGAGCGGAAGGGAGTCTGTAACATCACAACAGGGTCACATAAGGATGCAAAAGCATGATAAATTTACAGGTGGATGTTTTTCTATCTTCTCAGTCGTTTTCTTTCCAATAAATTTTAAACACTTTTCTAAATTTGTGCCCATCACAATCCAAAGTTTTAGCTGTCACAGACATATCTTTGTCCAGCAACAGGCAAAGGGACATGCTTCAGGAGCCTAGGAGATCAGCATTTCAGTTTTAGCTTTTGAAAATTGGTATAAAAAATATAATAAAAACTCTAAAGCTACTAATGAATAAGGATAGGTTTTTTCTTACCAAAATTATGGGTTTTTTTCAGGAGGGTAATGCATGATATTGGAAAGCTGCCAGCCATTTAATAAAAAAAGTTAATTTCAGTACAATATGGAATATTTCCATACACTATTAGTGATAGTGTGTGTTTTTTTTTGACAGAAATGTCATGAAAATTGTAAATTAATTTCAGACAAAAAGACCTGCCACAGAATTTAAGTTTTTGTTCTATAACTTATTATCTGTGAGGAAAATAATAATTGTTTACTTCTTTATGATCAGGTGTTACTGATTTTCTGACTTGTCTATGTTTAAAAACTCAGAGTCTCAAACACATAATAAAATGTATTTTCTATCACTTCCTCCAGCACCTGGGAATGCCATGCCCAGGAAAACAGGGTTTCATGTTTCCTTAGAAGATATTCACAAATCTGTNAAAACAGGGTTTCATGTTTCATTAGAAGATATTCACAAATCTGTGCCTTCCATGCTTATTAAAAAAACAAAAACAAAAACAAAAACAAAAACAAAAAAAACCAAAAAACCAACCAAAAAAACAAAAACAAACAAAAAAAAAAACAGTTCCTGCTTGTTCTGCTGACCTATCTTCTCTGAGCAAGATTTCAGTCAAATATGACATCTGCTTTATAAAACTTGAAACATTTTTCGTATCAGAGTGGTACTTCATCTGGAATTTTCCAAAACACATTTACATCTTTTAAATTCCTATCTCAAATTGTGCACATGGCCAATTTCCTTGATATTTTTAATGTCTGGTCTGGGAAGTACTTACCTCTAAGGCAGTAAGGTTTACTTAAATTTCAAAACAACTTTAAAATTACAGGGCTTCTAGACATAAGATTTCTGAAATGCATGCAACTTCCTGAAAAAAAATTAATATCAACAAGGGTAAGGTTATTATTTTCACTGAATAGAATTTAGATGTTTTCAAAAAACATCTATGAGCCACTGATATATCTTTTATTTAATTTCTTATTATATGTGTGTGTGTGTGTGTGTGTGTGTGTATATATATAATTACAATTATTATATTACATGTATTTCAGAGGCATGCAAGAACCAGTCCTTTAATATTTGCTTTTTATAGCACATGTAATGATGATAGGCATAAAGAAAAGGGAGACAGCTGAAGGCTGTGAAGGAGTTTTCCCAGGTCTCACAGACAAATGTTTGCTAGAACCACATTTTACTCTGGAGTTACATGAACTTTGAATACAACAAATATTTTGGTAAAGGGAAAGCAAACAAAAAAAAAAAAAAAAAAAAAAAAAAAAAAAGCAATGAGATCTTTCTAAACTAAATTACTTTTATTTATGAGACTGTTGGTATCTTATGTGAGGGAGATTTATTAATTCCAGTGTACCTGACATTCCTTAACGCATTTGCTTACTACATGGAGAAATGCAAGTAAAACAGAAGCAAGTTTGCAGAAATGTTTTTAAGCAAACACTGGCCAAGCACAGGGATCAGTATGAATCTTTGTCCAAAGAAAAAATGTCTAGCATGAAGTGAAAACTTTCTTCAGGCTCTGTTTTGCTTTTGTGTTTGTTCCCCAAGACTGTTATCCTGTCCTAAACAGAGCAGGTTTGCAAATTGGCTTAACACAAGACTGACTTTACAACCCGTTAAGTTTGCATGAACTTTTCCCTGCTGGTCAGAAACTCTCTTATGCTTCACGATCATTTTCCAGATGCGTCTTATGTTCCGAAGAAAAATTCTTACAGATAACTGACTTTAGCTGTAACTTGTAGCAGTAGTTATTGGAAGCATTGTGACAGATCTAAACATAAGTGCTACTTTGAAATTCAATCACCTCCTGATCCAGTTTACTGCATTGATGGAGGCCTTAATATATAAATGAAACAGAAAGGCCCAGCTTTTTAGTAAGCTTAAAATGTAGTAGCTTCATGGAGTTGACTTCAAGAAGGTCAGGACTGCGTCCCTTTCTCTTTCCCATGGATGCAGTTTACTTAATTTTTGTCCATAATCTGTTACCAGTAATCAGCATTAGTGTATTTATCTGTTTCAACATATCAACCAAATGTAATAAAATATTCATTTACCTTCAGGGAAGCAAAGCAGAAACAAACATCCATATAAAGCATTAAGCCATTATTTGCTTCATTGACTGTGTGCAGTTCCTGTCTTGTGGAACATTTGTTTCTTAGTATTTCATGCTCTACTCAGCAGGTTAATCACATCAGACCTCACTGATGCTGCAAAAATCATAAAGCTCTCTAACTTTGTATTTATTCTATGTTTAATACCTGAAAGAAGATAAAAAATGTGGGAAACACTCCATGGTGTAAATAACACGATGGGAAGATGGCCAATTCAGAGAACTTTGAGACACACTGTACGTTTTCAGGAAACTAATAAAAAAACCTTCATACCCAAGGAATGGAAAAAAACCCAACCACAAACAAATCAAAACCAATGGCCAAGAAATGCTAAAGTAGATAGTGCTTTTCCTGAAAGTAAGTTACTTACTGCTGTTGCATTTACTGAAATAGTTATCTCCTTCTGATGCACTAATCAAATGTTAGATAATGAAACTGGATGAAACAAATGTGTTTGGGTCTACCCCAAACTTAGTATCCAGTTTTTTTGGAGGTTTGCTCGACTTGGCTCAGTTTTTAGCAAAGTTTATTTTTTGTACCTGTTTATCTCAAATCTGAAGGACCTAGCTGGGACTGCAAATAGAAAAGCCAAAATATTGTTGGAAAAATTTTGCTTTTAATACTTCTAAATCACTGAGCAGTTAACTCTCTGAAGGAAGATTGTTTTGAAAAAATGTAGCCTGTTTTCAACCTGATTATGTCCATTTACAAGTGCTTTCCAGCTTTTACCACAGCTCAGGGTAAATTTCTGTAATAATATTATTTCAGAGAGATTTTTCCTTATGGCAGCATTAATTAAAGTGAAAAAGAAAAATATAGAATACCCTTAAGAAAAATAAGAAGGTCTTCCTTCATAATTTAAATGATCCAAGATTCTAAAGTCCACTGGTACTTTTCAGCCAAATCCCAATGTCTCCTACAATACCAGAGGAAAAAGCTGTTGAACTTACTTGAACCTACTTGCACCTGCAGAGAGGTCCAGCTGAGAGAAGTTGAGGTATTACTGGATACTGTGCTCTATGTGATCATTTAACAAGGCTGAGGTTATTAATACATTGGAAAACATTATTTTTGATAATGAGCATACATGAAAATTTCATAAATATTTTGTCATGTTTGTACCGACACTTCTGTAAATGGTTTTATTTTGGGGCTGTTTATAAAAAGGCAAACCACATAATCCAGAAAGCCTCTAGAAAGCTGGTACAGGAAGAGGTGGGCATTACAGCCAAAGGGAAGAGGAGTGGATCTCTGCTGGCATGCAGAGAGAAGAGCTGCAGAGTGTCAAGGGTGATGGCTGGTGGTTGGTGTGGCAGCTTCCTTGAGGCTGCCTTTTCAAATGAGTAGTTTTGTCAGGTTTTGCCTTCCCATTGCAGGCAAAGAATGCTTGGGATGCTTCGCTTCATCTGTGTAACCTGAGCAACTCCATTGCTCTTTTTGCCCTAATTTCCTAATTTTTTCTCCCTAAAATTAATCACTTTATTTTCCTATCATCTGTTAACAGATTTATTTTATACAGCTTCATGTATTGCATCTAACATGAAAAGTCTGCATGTTGGTAAGAGCAGTTTTGTGCCACTTTAATAGAAGAAAATTTAGTAACACAATCCCATTGTTCCCAGCAAAAGAAAACTGGAAGGAGCAGCATTTGGACTGATGCTGCTGGTCCCCAGATCCTGCTAACAAACACTCAGCAAAAGCCTTTGCTCTAGTTTTTAGAAAGAAATTAACACCACACATTAAAAGATAATAGAAAAGTTAATGAATAACCAATTAAGTCACCACAAGTTCCCAAGTCTTTGGTTTTATCACAGAAAAATCTGGTATGTGTTCTATCTTTTTTCAAAACATTTATTCAAAACTGTATGCATACCTTTATTTTTTTTTTTAATTCACTTGATTTTTGGTAAATATTAATTCACTTAGGAATTCCTACAGTAATGTGTGCTAAAACAGGTGTGATAAAATTGCAGCTAAATTTACAGCTTTGTGCCCTGTTTCCCTTTCTATTCTGTAGATCTCATCATTAAAACTTCATCTGTTTACCCTTCATCTTCAAACTGTATAACTGGATAACACTCAGTGTTTTGTGCTAATCCAAATTAAAACACTCTCGTGTCTTTAAGCATATCTACATGAAAAAAACCTAATTTTCAGATTGCTCTGGCACAGCCTTGAGACAGCCTTAGAATTCTGTATGTGGTCTGACACAGTCCGTAGGGTGCAGGGTCTCTCCTCCCCGCTGGCTCACACAGCTGCATGAGCTGGCACACATCTGCCCCACAGCTGGGCTCTTCCTGGATGACCATAGCAGCCCTGCCCTCACCTTACTCATTTGAGTGTGGGGGCTTTGGGGTGAGTCATGCCCAAACAGAA
Organism: Regulus satrapa; assembly: GCA_013396955.1. Lineage (NCBI taxonomy): Eukaryota > Metazoa > Chordata > Aves > Passeriformes > Regulidae > Regulus > Regulus satrapa. The sequence goes on along the minus strand of VWZN01003777.1, from coordinate 49,066 downwards.
CAGAGGTATTTCAATAAACCCTTTCCATAAAAGCTGTATGGAATGGTGTTCTGTTTTAGGAATGGCATTCCCCAATTTAGTCTTCCTGCCAGGCCACTTCAAACCACATTCTGCTCACTCACATTACCATCCCCTATTCTATACCAATTACATCTTGCCCAGATCCTACACCTAATATATATATATATATATATATGCAAACACAGGCATAATTTCCATAGGCAATGGCATCCCTCCATGATGACTGTTGAGTTACTTAGTTCTAACTATCCATCCTAGTTTTCTTTTACTGCAGGAGCACTGGTGTGCTGTCAGGTGGTTGCAAGCTGCATAAGGACTTCATGATAGTGTATGTGGAGCAGTCCATACTTTCTGTTCTTGGTAGTTATGCCATACAGTGGCAGTGTTATTCAGCAACCAGTTTTATACAATTCAACATGACAAACATTTTAACCCAAAAAATCAAATCCCTTTGACGTAAACATCATATTTTCCTGTCTTTCTGCATTACCCACCAAATGCATCCAGGTCCCTGAACAAAAACAATCCCACAGACGTGTTTGTCTTTGAGGCAGGACTAATCCCCTTACATGTTCCTCATATGCACTACAGGGACTTCATTTCCTTCTGTGGTATGTGGAGGCTTTAAATGGTCAGGGCCAATTCAATTGGTGGAAACCAGGATGCCCTCACTAAATGCAGATCCCAATGTGTTGGAAAAGAGAAACCAAAAGGAATTATAGATATGACTGCTTAGCCAAAGAGGCTAAGGACAAATTAAAATGAAGCACTGCTTCAGTGAAGTTAGAGAAATTGGTCTAGCAAGCCAAAAGACATTCCTCACCTGATAAAAGAATGCAAAAGACCCTTCCCCCTCTGTTTCAACAAGAGGGGCTCAAAGAGGGTCCGAAGTACATTTAGGATAGCATAATGCATGGTAATGTGGTGAGTCCTATAGGCTTCATGCAAATGTACTGCATTAGTATACTTACAAAGATTGATTGGTAAAGGAACAGAATATTCAAGGTATAGAAACTTATAAAAGCGATTGTAAAGTCGCTCTCTTACTCTTTAATCTCTCTTACTCTTGCTCTTATTCTCTCTCTTACTCTTCTCTCTTCTCTTTGCTCTCACTCTGCTAGGTCTCACTCTTCCTCTCTCTCTTGCTCTCTTAACTAACTCTCTTAACTCTTTCTCTTAACTTACTCTCTTAAGTCAAATTCTCCTGCTTCTGACTCTCTAACTACTTAACTCTTACCCCTTAACTCCTAAGGCTCTTAATTCTTTGACTCCTTTAATTCTTGGACCTTCTTAGATTGCTCCCCTGGCCCCTGATCCCAGTCCCCTTTCCCCCATGCTCTACCCCCTTTCTTCCTATTGTTCCCTCTGAGCCTGCTCGCCTGCTCTGAGCCGCTTCTGCCAGCTCCTAGCAGGCAGTCTCACCCACGCCCTAAAACAAACTACAAACTTTCAGATTAAAGAAGTCTCTGCCATAGTCCCAGCTACTGTCTTCGAGGGTTTCTTACACCAATATTTGAAGGTCCACCCCTCATTGATTTCAATATTATTTTTAACAGTCCATTGCACCATTTAATTTTGCCAGGGCTGGTGCATGGCAGGCAATAGGATACACCCACTCTAAACCTGGCCCAGGTGCTCTCTGGCCCAGGTGTCTATGAGGCTGTTTTTCTAATGAGTCCTGTTGTCTGACTCAGCCCTTTTGGAGGTGCCATATTGCTGCAGGACTTGTTTCTCAAAGCCCAGGATGGTGTTCAGGGCAGTGGTGAGAGGCTTGGGGTGTATCTCCAGCCATCCAGGGGTTGCTTCTAGCATTATAAACTCCCAGCACTTGCCTAGGAGGATTTTCAGGAGTGTGATGTCATCAATCTGCTGAGCCTCACAATATTTTTATTTCAGACATTGTCCACCATATCACAGAGGCCGTACCCATCCTAAATTAGGCTATCATGATTTAGGAATGGTACTCCCAAATTTGGTGTTCCCTCCAAAACACTCCAAATCATCTACCACTTGCTCAAACCCCTGTTTCCCCTCTCCTGTGGTGGGATAGAGAGAAGAATTGGAGGCATAAAAAGTAAAGACTACTGGTTGAGATATGAAAAATTTACCAGCAACAGCAATGAAAGAAAAAAAAAAAAAAAAAAGAGTTACAATATTGATACCAGAGAGCATAAGAGGTGACTGACTTACATGTGAATGCTCACCACATGCAACCCTCCACAACACACGACTGCACAATGCTGCCTGACCTGAAATGGACCCCTTCCCTCACTCCCTGCAGTGACATGAGGTGTTATACAATAACCTCTCAGCCCTTGTCATGCTGCTCATGGCTATGGCCAAAAATTTAGCCTATCTTGGCCAGACCAAGGGAAAACTGCATCAAACTCCCCCCAAAAAACCAAAAAAAAACCAAAAGAAAAATAAAACACAGCAAAGTCAATAGCTTTTCACCAAATCAGTCAAAATCAGACAGAAATAGGAGATTTCAACAGGAGAAACTTCCTTAGAAGCCATGAAAGTTACAGCAGTGCTGGAGTTACTTTGGCCTGTAATTTATACCATGTCTTGTTGCTGTCAATATTGACTGAGGATTATCTCTTTCAAGAAAATTTTATGCTTTCTTTAACCATTTGTAGTAATTTACCCAATTAGTAGCTCTACCTGTAACCACACAGTGTGCATTTATGATCCGTCATGATTAAGTATGTATAAAAAACAGACCTTGAACCGGCACCTACACACCAGAGGCTGCCAGGATCAGAAAAATGGTTTTGAGGAATCCACTTCATATTTTCCTTCCCTTGTCATAAGAAGGCCAGCACCAGATGTGGTGGGCAAAAGCTTGTATATTTCAACACTAACATTCTAGTACAGGATAGTTTGGATCAAAGAACCTAATTATTTCCTCTTGATATTTGAACAAAGCATGTAATCCTATTTCCTCCACTTCTTCCTGATCTGCTTGGTGTCCCCTAGGAACTTCAGGAAACTTTATGAAAATCAATGTTTTAACAGTCCTCAGCTAGTCCACTTAATTGTTCTGCTTCCTTTTAAAGATTTTAGCAATGCTGTAGATGTACAAGAAGGCATCAAGTGAATGTGAAGTTCTGGAAACAGCTTCATGAAAGATCAAGGGCTGGGAACCTCTTACAAGCTAGGACTACCCTGAAAGTCTGCTTGTCTTTACAGTATATTGATAGGATAGGATAGGATAGGATATGAATCAGCAAGCACAGCAACAGAAATATTTCTGGAAGAACAGGAATACTAGAAACAATTTGGAGAGGTGTTGCATCTCCAAGACACGGTATCAGTACTGAAAGCAGGTAGTTAACTGCTGCCTGGGTCCTGATCTTCAAGTCAACATATTACTGAGAAGTTTTGAAGTAAAAACTTAATGTCTCTAATAGTGAAAATAAATCTTAGAAAAGTCAACCAGAAAACCTAGGAGGAAAGTTATACATGGGATGACAATACTAGCAATGGGGAAAAAGTGTGTTTACCATAACTGTAAATGGTGAGAAAAGATGAGTGAGCACAGATTACCAGGTAGCTATAGATCTGGATATAGGCATGAAACAGCATGGCCAAAGGTAAACTCGTTGCTGAGTTCTGGTAGTTAATTTCTGATACTGCCTCCCTGCCTGAAGATTTAGGAATCAGAGTTTTAATTTGAACACATGCTCATTACTTGTGACTAATGAGACAGAACAAAAAGAGATTTGGCATCTTCCCCTGGGTGGTGACTGCTGTGAGGGAAATTAATTATTGAGAAATATTTGTGTCAAATTAGCTCATAAATACTACTGTTCAGAAGAATTCATAGCTGAAAGAAGACAGAGAATCATCTCTGATGGTTGCCTTTGATAAAGCTTCCTTACAAACTTGATAACACAGCAATTACTCTTCATGATAAGTGTAAATGACCATTGCACACTGCCAATAAAGTGTCCTCAGAAGAGGTCAGGCATGGCTGTTATATCCTGAAATAGATAAGAAATAGATGGGACAAATATAATGTCCTCAAAAAGATGAGCCTGCCTGCCTCATCATTGTTTTTGTGCATTAACATAGCAGACTCTGGAAGGTGGCCCAGGCATATCAAAACTGGCAGAGATTAGCTTTGACTGTGACAGGAGTTAATTCCTATAGGGCCAAGAGCTCCCCAAGAACAAATGACATAGGCAGCCAAGCTTAGGGAGAAGAGTGGAATGACTTAACTATGGAACCGTGAAAATCAACCCCACAGGAATCTGAATGCAGTGAGGTACCTCAAGCTACACAAACTCCAGTAGAATGAAAGCTCAGCCCAGTGAATGCTTCTTTGTTTGCAGGTCCAGCGTAGTTCTAACTTTGCTTTAACAGGGCAGGGTTACAAGTAAGAGTGCCAATAATAACATCCTTATCTCCTTCCTACTGAGATTTAACTCAACTGTGTCAACACTTCTAGCAAGAGGGTAAAAATATCCCTAGCATAGCTTTCTTCCATTTCACTTATTATTAACTACTTGGCCAGGCTATTTGCCATGCTAAAACACTAATATAGTTTTTTCTCTTGGTGCTAAATATGAGGATTTTTGTTTATACACTACCTTAGATTGTCTGTCCAGTAAAAAATATTCACTAGAAATTCATTAATGTTTCTTCAAGACAGCTCAAACATTTTTGTTTTTCTCCTTTGATCTGAACTGTGGTTATCACAGCAATATTGATTTTATCCACAATTCTGTATCTGTACCTGGTCCCAAGTTCAGCTGGATTTGGTAAGTATTCCTACAGGAAGGGTGGCAGAGGTCTGCCCAGCAGGTACACACTCAGTGGGAGTGAAATAATGACTATTGCCAACTATTTCCTTCTCCAAAGGGCTGCAGAGCAGTGAGTTTTAACTGACTTGGAAGGCTGGGTCTTGTGCTTGAGCAAGATATTTTTTTTCTCCAACACAAACATTCAAAATTGTCATTTAGTCTCTTTAGAGTTTCGCAGCTGAGAAACTGAGAAAAATTATGCTTGAGAAGGTCTTGGTCCTTCATCCCTCCTGACATTTTGATGCTGGGTGTTGTGGGTTTTTTTGCTTGTTTCATTTTTTTAAACAATAGCTTTTGGTAACAATTTAGAAAAGGCAAGACCAACAAACAACCAGCAGAGAACTTCTGCATTTAGCTGTTATTCATCTGTTTTCTGAGAATAGGTCTTATATATTAGAAATCATATTATATAATGCAATGGAATGTATAATGTAGAGCATAGCATAAGTTATCTAATTAATATATTTATTATAGTTTATATTATATTTATTATAGTCTCTATATATTTAACATATGTTATTTAATTTAATTTAATATGTTTTATTTAATTTTATTTAATATAAGTTATTTTATAATAATAATTATATTAATATTATCTCTCTCTTTATGATGAGTCAGTGATATCTAAAATAAAAGCAGTAGTATGAATCTCATTTCCAGGTGTAGAGGCACAATGTGAACAAACACTGTTTTGTGAATGTGAACTTGTATGCGTCAAAAGTGACCCGTGATTTTGCTGCTTTATTTTTAGAAAACCTCAAAAATGCTGGATTCTTGCCAGTTGTTTAAAGTTTCTCCTGGACTGTCCCTCTCAAAAGACACCCTAAATCTGTAAACACTTTCTAAACTTCAGGTCAAGATACAGATCTGCTTAGATCTAAGGTTTTCCTTGTGGGAGAACCTTCCCATGTCTCTAGCAGAAGGATTGTCACCGTATTAACTGTTCTCTCATATCTCATCATGGTGAAGTGCATATGGCTCTGATGTATGCTAATTCATGTAGCTGAGAGGCAGGGCAGCATTGCAGAGAGATTTCCTTGGAAGTCCTAGCATAGGGGAATTTCTGCTTGCATTAAAAAAAAAAAAAATTAAAAAAAATTGGGAGTGAACTAATGCTAAGTTTGAGATATAGTGAGTCACACTTGCACTAGCAATGTGGAGAACAACAGTGGAGAGGTTGTGTCAGAATGGAAGATGGTTTGGCAGCTGTACCTGACAAAGAAAGCTTTGCATGGGATCACAACCTGTGTTTGTGCTGCTCCTGGAAGGACTACACTGCTGGACTACGTGAAGAGCCCAAGAGCTAAAAACCTGCGATTAAACCCAAGTGAAAATAAATGGCCAGTCTATCTGCTTAAACAGTATGTTGCCGTGATTGGGAGAGGACATGGCTCTTGTACAAGAAGCAATTTGTCACTGCGTGCTGGGACTGGGAGATGTGCCTTCATGAGTCGCACCCACAGCAAGAGGCCCCCACTCCACTTTAATGATGCACTTTTTCTCCTGGTGACAGTTTCTGGGATGCACAACTCCTGCACACAAGGTAAATGTTTTAAGGCAATGGCAAGCCACTTGAGCAAGAAAAGGAACCAGAACAGACCATCAGAATCTGGGACTCTTCCACAGTGTAACACTACTAATATATGGTACTACTACCATATATGTTTGTGATTCTTAGTTTTGAGATAACCAACTTGGTAGGGAGAACAATTTTTGTTATAAATTCCCATTAGGCTAAACAAAGACACCAGTTCACTTAGGGAACTCTCTTTGGCTTTATTGTACTATTGCCAGTCTTAGCTCTGATAATTAGCCCACTCTTCAGTCTCAAAAGTGTTTTCTATTAAGCCTTTAACTTTTATAACACACTTCAACAAGCTCCTGAATTCTGCAACAAACTTGAGTGCAAAGTACAGGGTAGAATATGATAGTTGCACTTTGACAAGACAAAGCAAGAGAGAAGAGAAATAAAGGTGGAAAAGAGAAAGAGAAGCAAGAAGATCATCAGTCCTCAGATTCTGTGATGGTCATGTGGATAGTCTGGATCTGGAGTAGCAAGACTAAGAAAAAAAGAGGAAAAAGAGAACGAATGAGCGAGACTGATGCAATTCCTTTTATAGTTTTTCTGGTGAAAACTTCTTATATAAAACTGATTTTTCATGCCATTTCATTGCACAGACTGCCACTTTTTTTTGCATCTGTGCAGTCAGCCCATCTGAGCACTCTAGGAAGAGAGTCAGGGGAGGGTAGGAGAGAGTCTTAAGTTGGCAAAAGAAGTTGGCTCAGCAAAGTGCTGCCCCACCTCTGTGGGACCCTCTCTTCTGATCACAACTTTTCTGTCACAGCAGACAGAATATTTGAGACAAAATACACCTAGATGCTTGGTCCTCTGCACTCATGCACAAAGTGTTGCGTTTGTCCAAACTGCAGGCTTCTTATGGATGCCATAAGTTAATTTGAGCAATGAAATGTTCCCCAAAACAGGCTTGTGGATCAACAAAGTGTTGTAATCAGGGAGGTTCTTCTTCCTCAAAATTGATCACAGTGGAATTTGGCTTGGAAATGATGACATATTTTCAAGTTGTGACTTGTGGCCACGTTTCTCAATCTACTCCATACTCAAGGAAAAAGGCCCAGATCTCACAATTAGGCTCTAGAGATCTGCCTTAGAAATTATCCTCAAGAGATGAGTGTGACATTAAAAATGTAATTATACTGTAGGACTATTTTATCATATTGCCTGCCCTCTCTGACTTTTTTTCTTTCAAACAGTCACAGAGATGTTTCATGAACCAATTTATAAACTCAGTCACAGTTGTTATTAGAGAAAAGTTATATTGGGAACACTTCATTAGAGGTTTTGATGTGCTCCATGGTCACAGTAGATAAGTGCTGTGTTTTTATTTGCTCATTGCTTCCAATGGTCCATGATATTTATAATAGGCTGTGTAATCGCCTGCAACTTATCTCTAACTGATCCAGAAGAATATATGGCACATCTTATTCCTCTTTTGGGTCTCCAGTTTAAATAGTGTAGGAAAAAGAAGTTTGAATGCAATTTAAATTTTATTACATATATAAATGGGATGCTGCCGTGGAACATTGCATGTTGCAAGAATTTCATATTATTTTGAGCAAGAAAAAAGAAACACCAAATGATCATGTGGAGGGAGAAGACATGAGTTAACCTAGCTAGCCACTGGATGGCACACTTGCTTTATTTAACTATTGCAAAACTGGTTGTTTTTCCCTTCAGAAATAATTGAATAAACAAATCAACTGAGATACAAGGAAGTTGTTTGCAGTGTAATAAACCAAACTGGAAAACTATCATACTCCAAGTAGAAAGTACAGATTATTGCTGTGCAATTTAAGATGTTCTGTTAACACCACTACTTTAATAGATAAACCAACCAAAACAACTATATGAGCAATTTTACCAGTATTGAGCTTTGCTCTGTGTGCTGTTTATACAGCTCCAGTGTCATCAAATTTGTGAATAAAACAAAACAAAACAAAACAAAACAAAAGGCTGAAAATGTAAAGTATAAAGTTGTATTAAATGAAATTAGTCTTTCTGATCAATACCTAGTTGTTTTAAAAATAAGCTATGATAGGCCTAAACAGTGAAATTTTAGAAGTATCCCTTATTTCCCCATTGATCTTTTTGGAACATCAGGAAGAGATTATTCTATTTCAAGGCCTGTTTCATGGTGTCAAGTGTACTGAAGTTGCCTGATGCTTTTTCTTGCTGACATTATTTGGATCCGTGATATTTTTCCACCCTGGAGAAAAAGTGACAAGATGTCAATAATTCGTAACATGGAAGGCAACGACGTATGAATTTTGCCTCCCTTTGGGGATATATTCCTATTTACCCAAATAATATTTCAAGAAAAAACCAATCATATAAGACTGATATTCAACCTTGGAAGCGCAGTAATAATACACAGCAACGGCAGCAGCATCCTTTTGACAGACTTTACTGGCAGCCTATTGCTCTTATGGGACCTCTCCTTCCCAACTCCATCTTCAGCAGAGATTTTGGCTGGTTTCTCAGGAGGAAATATAAACACAGAGAGAACTGCAAAGTGGGTGGGCACCACTGTTTGCCCAAATCAACCACAGGAAAAAAGCCTAAGAAGTGCTGATTTAACTTTTGTGGTTTCCTAAAAAACAACAATAAAAAATAAAAGCAGGATAAAGAGATATTTGCACAATCACTTAATTTTCAATTGGCCACTTGCCATTCATAACTTCTGAAAGATGAAAGAAGCCTACAGTTCTTAAATGTAGAAATTTCTCCCAGTTTGGTGTTTGGATAAAATGGTACCTGGGGACACAAGATATGGGAACTGTGTTCCTCTACCCTTTCCAAACGTTGGCTGTTGATGGCCTGTTGGCACACCAACATGCCAATGGGCATATGCATTTTTTCTGCTCTTGTCTGCCAACCAAATAAACAGGGACATGAAGGCATGTGCTGGGGTTATCAGGGAAAGATGTGGTGATTTCTGGTAGATGGAGAGCAGCCAGATTTCACCATATCCACAACTCCTGCTTTTAAAACTTGTTTTAAAGTCTGAAAGGCACAATCAGATACCTAGTTTCAGACATACATCCAAAAAAGAGAAAATAAATAAATGTTACCCTTGAATGCTGTCAAAGCACAAAACCACAATGGAAAGGCTGAGAGTAGCTCCAAGAGTTTGCATGTGGAAACCATGGCACGTGGCCAGTCCCAAATCCCAGGGATGCCTCTCTCTCAGCAAAGCAAATTCTTTAATAGGCATAATTCAAAACCAGAAGAATAAACAGTATTTGTATGAATAGCTGACCAGTTCATTTGTGGAGGAGGGATCCCCTTGAAGGAGGAAAGGAGTAGTACTCCTGAGACCTAAAATCACTGGATGAAACTGAAAAAAAGCATTTATTTAATATTACCAAACACTCCTACACAAACCCAAAGCATGACCATAAAGGAAGAACTCATTTTTCTGTAAGGAGAAGTCCTGGCACATCACTATCTGTAGCACACAAGTCAGCTCTCCTATCGAAGGCATATGAGTTAGGGATCCTAATTTTTTTCCTCAGACTGTTTAAAATGAGGAAAAGATGGGGCAAAAATGAGTGTGCTACATTAACAGAGACTGTTGCTGCTGACTTGTGTGGGCACTGCTGCACTGGGCAGAGGGCCTGTGAGAATAAGGCCCTGTTTGCAAGGCCCAAATCATCAACTGGGGTTGGGTTTCCCCATGGGGCTCCTCCTGAGCTGGCCCCTGCTTGGCTCCAGAGCCACAACTCTGTTGCACTGCTCCCATCCTTCTCCTGGTTTATAAATCAGCTTCTAGAAAAACTGTTGAGAAAAGCATGACGGGTCAGTGAGGTTCAGCTGTGGGGCTTTGGGCTGGGTGGGCCTGAGTGACTTCTTTCAGGTGGTCATGTTCCTTTCGGGTGACCTGGGGAGCACAGCTTCAGAGAAAAATCTGACATTTAGAGACACAAACGTGACAGTATTCATGAATCTTCTATGGATTACATATTTATATCCCACAAAGCTATCATGTGTTCAAGCCTTCACATGACAGATTTACACACCATGAAAAATATGAACTATCCCAAATATATTGCCCAAAACTTCTGTTTTATAACATATTTAATTCTCAGTCCATCGTCAACTCCTTTCCTTAGGCAGCAGTAGGGGACTTGTGGGCACTTTTCTTAGTGGTCTCACAGCTGTGAAAATTACATTCAACTGTTTCTTTTTCAATACATAAATTAATTTTTTAACACATAACTCTGACAGTTAAAGAACAACAAACTATTAAAATATTAAAAAGACAGATTCATCTCAACATCAGTCTAATGTTACTCTTAATGCCATTTATAAAACTGGAGTTCTGCCAAAATGAACCAGATCTGAAAGCTATGTGCTGGAAAGTGATGTTTGTAGCCAAATATAAGTTTTATTTCACTCAAAGGGATCTCTTGCTGTTTGTGGGTTGCAACATCTGTAAAGTTCTATGTGCTCTGTTCTCTTGATGATTGCTTTAATTTCTTTTATAAGAAATAAGCACTGAATGTACAGAACAGAAGCTTTTTATCCACAAAAATTTTATTTCAGTGATACCAAGAAAATTCTGATTTGGCCTAAGGATTCAGTAAGTCTAAATAACTCCATGTATTAAGTTTGTTCAAAGTGGAGTTAAAACAATATCATCTTGCCTCCATGTGGAATCTTATCTTCTGGGATCATAAACTTGCCCATATTCATTAAAAGAAAGAAGAATCATGGACTGCAACCATTTGATTTGTCATCACCATGACCTGGTGACAAAGATGTGTACCATTGGTCACCTCTTGGTCTTGGCCTAGCTGACTCTGCCCAAGGAATCACATACCATTACCAGGAGTACTTGCAAAGAGGCCAAACGAGCAGCAGTTTTAGGTTGAGCTTGGTGACGGTGTTGTTTTGGGTCAGCACTTGGAGACAGCCATGTCTGGACAAGTTGACACCACCTGTGCTGTCACTATTTCACTGAAAAAAGGAATGGTTGGACAGTAAGTTACTGAGAGTAAATTTTAACTTGGAGTTTGTAAATGTGCTGCAGGATCTTCTGTGCTGACAATGTCGTGTACAAGATGCTGTTCTACTGTTGCCCATGCTGCGTTCACTTCTGTGCTGCCAAGCAGATGCACTTGCCTGTTGGGCACGTAGGAAGCGCTGAGATGCAAGATGGTGGGATACAGCATCTGTCCCCAGTCCCCCGTACTTGCCAGTGTGCCTTGTGAGGGACCACCTGAATAAAGCACAGGAGCATGTGTGTGTAATCTCATGCCCTTCTCATGTGGGTCTCTGCCCCTGTCCCCAAAGGCAAATCAGAGCTGATTTCACACCTGCTGCAAACGCTGTAGCAGACAGACAAGGCCAGGTCCAGTTCAGAGCTGCTAAAAGGTTCAATTTTCAAGTTTTTATATCCATATGTGGATAATTCTGCACAATCACTTATGCATTTCTAGAAAAAGGGCATAGATGGCAGCTGTGTCTATTACATGATATTTCATCTCACTAGCTCAATAGATACAGTCTGTACCTGACCTCGTATGCTGCTGTCGGAACAGATGTTGTGGACATGTGAGTCTTTCCTTGAAATTTTGTAGACATAGATAATGTTACCCTGGTGTAATGGACAAATTTCAGCTTAATGTGGGAAAGGGAATATTGTGAGAAGGAACATTTTCCATAGGAAATATGAGAATGGACTATATAAGGAACATTTGGCACTTCTCTGATGTCATATATATTCCACAAGCTTTTTCAAACCCAACTCATGAGTGGGAAGAGAGCATGAATTACAGAACAATTGCATAATATTTGGTCTAATATTGTTGCATGACACTTTTGGCCTGAAGCAATATTGTGAATTTGTATTTCAGATTACCCATGGTCTTTCTCAAAAAATCTAATTAAACTTCAAAGATGTTCCCACTAAATTGAGCCCTATAACTTCAGCAACAGGAATGACATCAGAACCTTTGAAAAGGAAAAAAAAAAGATTAATATTACAAGGGAAAAAAAAAAGGAAAAAGTGCTTTTAGAAGGCTATTGACCATGGGCCAAGCCATGCCCTCAGCTATGTGCATGCTATTCCCACTGAAGCTAAAGGGATTTGTATATGCCTTGAAGCAGAGTATAGTTCTTTGCTTCAGATGGCAAAAATCTTCCATAGCCAGATAAGGAATACACATTCAAAATCAACATATGCTATAAATGTCACTGAATTGAGTTTCTTTATATAGCTATTTCTTCAATGAAGAGAATCTGCTTTGTAAAGGAGATGTGATGATTGCAGCTTTTCCTTCCTAGCAGACCTTTAGCAAATTGTTGCGAGCTGTACCAGTGACCACCTGCGTACCACAAGCGTCTAGGAGCAAATGCAGGTAACACAGAGGGGAGCAAAGATGTGTGGATGCGAGTTAACCAGGCTCCAGACCTATTCAGATATCTCACAGACTCACAGACCTATTCAGATTAGAATGGACCTTGAGAGGTCTCTAGTCCAACCTCCTGTTCAAAGGAGAGCTGCATTGAAAAAGTTTGCTCAAGACATTGTCCAGCTGGATTTGAAAAACATGGAAGAACAGACAGCCCTCAGCTTCTCTGTGCAATCTTGCAGAATGCTTACACCCTCAGAATGAATGTTTTTCAGAATATCCAGTCTCAAACTGCCATTTCAGCCTATGTCTATTATCTTGCTATGAATCTTGGTGAAGAGGCCAATTCCACTGTCTTGATCACCTACCAGCTGCCCATAGGCACTGGCAGGCAGCTCTTTGGTGCCTTGTAGCCACCTCTTATTAGGGCTGAACAAACCCATATCTTTGGCCTCTTCTCACTGTGCAAATGCTGCAGCCCTGACCATCTCAGTACCCCTTTGCTGAAGTTGCTCAAGGTCCTCAATGCCTTTCTTGTACTGACACCCAAAAGTGGATGTAGTATTCAGGTGTGGTACTAACAAGTGCTAAGTAAAATGGGGACAATTTCTTCCATCATTTCACTTGCTATGCTCTCATAAATACAACCCAAGATGGTGCTGTTGGCACACTTTGGTGCCAGGACTCTTTGCTGTCACGCATTCAACTTGCAACCACCAGGCTTCACAGATCCCTCTCAGCAGAGCTGTCCTCTCAATGGGCAAACCCTGATCTAGATTGGTGCAATGAGTTAGCCTGTCCCAGGTACAGGACTTGGCATTTTACTCTTGCTGAGTGTCACAAGTCTGCTGTCAGTCCCTTCTTTCAGCCTGTCAAGATGTCTACCTTTATCTAAATACACACCCATGAGGAAAAGTACTAGAGATTCATACTTTGAAAAATACCTTAACAGATTTCAGTCATGATGACTTACTTTCAGATTTGTCCTAGTAGTCTTTTCTTGTTTTTAATTTTCCACTTCTTGTGATTCAACAAATATGTAGGAGTGCATTTGGGACTGTGCTGTGCCAAAAATGGGAGGAATCTCTGCCAAAATTTTGAAGTTCAAAACTTTAGCCTTTGAACCAAACCTAGGAGTGAAATAGTGATTTTAACACCCCCCCACCCCCCAAGTGATTATTTTTAAGATGATAGTTGTCACAGTAGAGGACATGATAATCCTTGTTTCAACATTTTTCAGATGCATTCTTGTTTCTGTCCCATTTTAACTGTTGTCTAAGAAACAATCCTTTCCATCACCATAGTTGTATCTAATGAAAAATTCAGCCTATAATTCATGGTTTTATCTAATTAAAAATACTGCTTATAATTCAGGGAGACTTGCTTACCATATGATCTAGTAATCAGACGCTATCATTTATAGCAGGACTGCTTAGGGTCCATATATAATATTTTCATTTTCTATGTGTCATGCACAGGACACCGTGTGCCTGAGAGCATTTTCCAAACTCTTCTTAAACTCAGACATGCTTGGTGCTGTGACCACTTCCCTGGGTAGCCTGTTCCAGTGCCCAGTCACCCTCTGGGTGAAGAATCTTTTCCTGATATCCAACCTAAACCTCCCTGACACAACTTTGGGACATTCCCTCAAGTCCTGTCACTGGTCACTACAGAGAAGTGATACCCTTCCTCCTCCCCTCATGAAGGTGTAACTGCAAAAAGGTTACCCCTCAGTTTCCTCCAGGCCAAAAAGACCAAATGCTCCTCATATGGCTTCTCCTCCAGAGTCTTCATCATCCTTGTTGCCCTCCTTTGGATACTCTAATAGCTTCATGTTCTTATTATACTGTGGTGCCCAAAACTGCACACAGGGCTTGAGGTGAGGCCTCCCCAGCTCAGAGCAGAGCTGGACAATCCCCTCCCTTGCCAAGCTGGTGATGCTGTGCCTGATGCATCCCAAGGACACGCTTGGCCCCTCCTGGCTGCCAGGGCACTATGGGAAGGTAATGAAAAAGGAGCAGCTGGCAACAGCGACATCTTCAGGAACTGATGCTGTACTGTCCAAAAAGGCAAAAAGAACACTAAAAGCACCTTTCTTGCAGGGAGAGGGAGACTCCTAAAGTATTGCCTCTGTGGAAAAGCCAGCATATATGTGTAAGGATATCGAAGTTAGATAGCTGGCCCACAGGGAAGTGGGCTAATAGAGGCATTAATTGAGGGCACATTGCAGTTGCTGAATATTTTGTCTTGAAAAAAGCTGTTTACTTCTGCTGAGACCTTAGTTGGCAGATGAGATAAGCAGGAATGTCATATTGGCAAGTGAAAGGAAATATGACTCCGGTAATAGGTTTCTTTTAACTGGATTGTATGCATCCTTTCTTAATGCAAATGCCCTTCTGGAATTAGTATGTCCAGCAGGAAGGGAAGAGAATAAAAAGTGCTCTGATACAGCACAAGGTTCAGACATACAGGCAAACATACAATTTTCCTACTGAGTGCAAAGCTGGTTAACCTCAGAGGCAGTGGGTTGCAGTGGGTAGTATTTAGGTAACCTTCAATCACATGTAGAAGAGAGAAGGTAGAAAATTCTGGAGGAAAAGATTTTCATGATGGAAAAAGAAGCTGGAGATCAAGACTTTGGTGGGAACTTTCTGTGAAGCCTTTACTATAGCCTGTGGAGAACTGGAGACAAGCAGAAAGCTGAGCTGTAATATTGGACGGGAATATCTGGCAGAGATTTCTGCTTCACTGGGAATGATGCCATTCACAGAAAAAGCAGAAGCTATGAAGGAGAGATAAAAAGAGAGAGGGAGAGAGACAGAGATTCTTATTGACCCAAAAGGGAACTGAACTTCTAGCACTAGTATGCAAGAGAGCTGTAAAGGAATCCTCTTTCCTTCATTCAATGGTTTCAGAGCTAAACAGGAAAGTATGCTATAATTCAGTATCAAACCTCTGCTAAGGAGAAAGACATGGAAATTCTGTAACAAATGAAGTAATAAAAATGTTAGGAAACAATATAAAAGGAAAGGGAAGAAACATAAGTATGTCCCTAATAAACAGCTGGATTATGTACATTCTGAACTTTGAAAACAGCTCTGCTCCTTCATCCTTAATGAAGGAAAGGAGAATGTCAGTGGTAGGAGAGGATCCGAAAAGTGCTGCAAAGGATGATCCAAGATAAGGACAGTCTTTGGTATAAATGACTCTGTATGCTTGGACTTCACTGTCTGGGAAAGGTGATTTGAGGACGCATGTCAACTTTTCCAGAAGAGTAGCTGGGGTTCAATGTCCACTCTGTTTGCTTGGTTGCCTATAGCTCCTGCATTCCAAGTGCTGCATTCAAAACCAGAGGAAGCTCTTCTTCATGAAGCAGTTCCAGACTTGGTGGCTGACTTTTTTTTTTTTTTTTTTTTTTTTAAATAAGTTGGGGNTTTTTTTTTTTTTAAATAAGCTCAATGGCACATACCTGAAAGTGAGGGTTACTGATTTACCAGAGTAATTAGACATAGGAAATTCCCCATGCTGAAAAACAACTTGAGGCTAGGGGAACTCATGGAAGTAATATAGAGTTGGAGTGTGCTTATGCTTCCCATGGCAGCTCGTCTCCACTGCTGGAGACAGATAAACCATGGCTAGATGGACTCCAGGTTTGAAAAAACCTATTCTCATGGGGCACTGATATAAAAAGTAAGCACTCTTGTTGAACATGGTGGCTGTGTGAGAGCACTTGTCACTCCTGTATCGCTAAGGTAAGGAGGGCACAGCATCATCCTTCTTCCTTGTGAATACTGTAAATTAAATCCAGTTCTAATGACCTCTAGGGAGGCATCGGGGGAAATTAAATATCTAAAAATATCATTCCAAGGGGGACTCTCAAAAATACTTGAATAATATTTTCTTTTTTTTTTCTTCAAGAAAGTCCCTCATGTCATAACCTTTAAAATTAGTGAAATTTCAGGTATGTTATACTGCTGATTTCAGGGCAGCTGTGTATAAATGAACTACACATTTTATATCCAATAAAACTTCAATAGCCCAGGTGCTGTAATCATATAAAAATTACAATACTGTCCTCTTTGCCAAAGCTTTCTGAATAATAGCAATTCCCTTATTTCATTAGTTCAAAGGACAATTGTAGACTTTGCTGGCAAGTACTTGCATTGACCTAAGGAACAAGCAGGAACCAAGCACTAACCAAGTAAGGGAGTAAAATTTTGCAAAGTAAATACACTTGAATTCCATAGGAATTAGGGCACCAAATGCACCAAATCACTTAAATAACAACAATTAGACTAGGTAATTCACTTTCTTGTGAGACATTTCAAGTGATGCTGACAGACAGTTGTTAAATTTTCCTTCTCCACATTAAAAAAATAAAAAGAAAAGGAAAAGAAGGGGAAAAAAAGTAACTGACAACAATAATGCTCTTGAGAAAAAGCCAGCTAATTAGACAAGCAGAGTTCTTGGTTAGTACAGGAAATGACAGTAAATTATGTATTGCATTATTTTCAGATAGTTAAATCAAAAATAAGTTTTTTTTTTTTTTTTGGTGCATAAAATGGGGACAATTAGAAAACGTAAGAACACTCTACAGTATTTGATAGCAGAAATTCTTTGTGATCCAAGAGAGAATCACAGCTAAGACAATAAATAAAGCTTATGTTTTGGATTACCAAACAAGTTCTTTGAAAGAGTTTCTTTAAAAGAAAGAATATAAAATAGTACATTAGCATTCCTAAATTGCTATATATCTGATATCAAAGGAGATCTTATGGACTTTAAATATAAAGTTGCCCAGCATGTTCATTTCTAACACAGTCTTCAGCTGAACCATAAGAGCCCAGCAATTTCATAGAAGTGAACATTGGACAAAACAGTTGAAACCAGAGTTTGTTTGGTTTTGGGTCTGGAAATTAATCTACATGGTTTTCATTTTAGACAGCATGAAACACTTTCAGTCTGTCACACAATAATAAATCTTCTTTCTGAGAATGACACTTTTTGGATTTGCAAAATAATAATCAGACACATTATCTTTTCTTTCCTTGGACCAAATGATTCTTTCCTTTTAAAAAAATCAAAGGCACAATGAAAAATTCTGCTTTCAAAGGCATGAGANTTAAGCATATACAAAAATGGTGTGTGAGATTATGCCTGCATATAAACTGACAGGCTGCATAGCAATCAGAGATGGACTTCTTGATGCTGAGAAAAAGTTAATTTGGATGGAATATGCAGACAGACAGACAGACAGACACATAAGCACCCACACACAAAGTTATAAAGAATTATTTACNCACTTTTTGGATTTGCAAAATAATAATCAGACACATTATCTTTTCTTTCCTTGGACCAAATGATTCTTTCCTTTTAAAAAAATCAAAGGCACAATGAAAAATTCTGCTTTCAAAGGCATGAGATAAAAACTGGCCAAGGAAACATTTATTAATTTATTATTTTTGAGATTATATTTTAGTATTTGTGGACCAAAAATCCCTGGGTAAGGTCCTATGTCTTTCTTCTATGTTTTAGGTTTAATGTGCTAGGCAGCAACTGAAAAAGATAAAAGCACAAAAAATAAATAAGGACACCAGGAGCACAAGTCATAGTTTCAACATGANAAAAAAAAAATCAGAATGGGGATATTACAGGATAAAGATGTCTCTGTGATTTGTATGTTGCAGAAGCTGTGATTTAAAGCTTATAGCAGGAGAATTCCTGTGGGTATCTGAGGGCTAGCTAGTAAACCAAGAAATAGCCCCAGCTTCTTAACTCTGGAAAGGAGCAGGGGAACGGGACTGCACCTGACCAACTTCAGAGATGCTCTGTTTAGCCTTGTACTACAGATGTTAACTTGCTCTTTTCTGCCCAAAAGTAAAAAAGCTTTCCTCATCAGCTCTTTCCTGATGAAGCCCTCTGATTCTGGGTCTGTAATTTTCAAAGAAGACACAGGTAGAGCTCAATTTAGATATAGAGAGTGCACAAGAAGAGGAAGAAAGAAGCTGAAAAAGACATGAGGTATTTATTTTAGCTGTGGGGTTTTGGGGGGCTTTTTTTTTTTTTTCTTCCCCACAGGAGCCTGGGTGCAGCTGCAAAATTATTCAAAAAAAGAAGCCAAACATAAACACTCCTGGAGACAAGGAAAATCTAGAGAATGGCATGATTAAGTTGTGTAAGTCTTTGAAATTTCTGCTTTTTCTAGAGCCAAATAAAGCAAAAGTGTGTCTAAAAATTTTGTGAAAAATCCATCCACTGTCATGTCTATGATCTCCTCAGCAGCCATACATCTTAGAGCCTCAGTGATGCTTTGAGAATGCCTGTGGTGAGCCTATGGTCAAAGCCCAAAACAGTCAGAAGGGGGTTTATGAGAAAGGTTTCTCCTGTGAGCAGTGTTAAGAGCAGAGGAACACCACTCAGAAACAGGTCCTGGGCTCTCCAGATTGCTCTGGCATAAACAAGAGCCTTAGGATGAGATTTAGAGCCCCAAAAGGGGGACTTGGCAAGCCACAGAGCTGAAAGAAATATATCCATGTACTGATTTCAATAAGCATATGTGACATAACTTGGCACTATTATACTTTTGTGGTTAATAATTTAGTTTTATCTGCTTGCATACACATCATCTTTATTAAACAGTAACTGTCCTTCATGAATCATGCAGTTCAAGGCCAAGAAAATAATAAGAAACCATGCTATGCTCTGTGCTGAGGAGATAGAATGATTTGCAAAACATAAGGAAAATTCTGCTTTCTGCCACCCACCACAGTTTCCCTGGAATGAGGAACCAGATGATAAAGTTGGGGCCTCTTGAGAACTAATAAATCAGATTGGCAGCCTAAGTCTACTATATCTGAATTCTGTACAGTCCAACCCAAGTTGGACCTCTCCAAGGCTCCCAAGCAGAGGATGAGCAGCCAGAAGAACTGAGAGCACCTATGTTCTAATCACACTTTCAGACCACTTGAGTTTCTGTAAAACTAGATTTTTATTTACTTTACATGATACATTAAACTGCTTGGTTTTAAACCCAGGGTAGCAGGAATGCATTTCCAATGTTCTTGTCTTTGTTGCAGACCTGAAAGCAAAAGAAACCACCCACTTGTCAGGTTAACTCCTTACTGGTCAAAATCAGTCTGTTAACAAAGTTTTTATTCTTAATTCCAATCATCATCTTTTGGTTGTCATCGGGCATATTCAAACCAACTCTCCTTAATGCCATTCTCTCTGAATGTTGAATCAAATTCTGGTGCTACCCCAAAAGGAATCATGCAGGCAGAGAAATTCTGTAATAGCGTACACCTACATGACTGGTGTCAAAAAAGTGGCTGAAATCAGGATCTCTTTCCTCCTCTGGCTTCAGAGGCTGTAACTTAGGTTTCTTTTCTCTTGGGAGAGTCTGGGCAGCAAACCTTTTCCTTGGCAATGGCATCTGCAACAAAAATAGCAGTTGCATTACGTTAGAGACTCATTTCGGTCCTCTTGTACCTTTGCTGACAACTATGTATATTTGGGTAAAAACTGGCTAAATACAATTCTAGTGTCAAACCCTGTCATTACCTGGATATGTAAAGGTATATAGGCATGAATTAGTTCCTGGATTACAGAATATAGGAAAGAAGAGAAAAAGAAATATTTGATACAGAGCACTTACCATAATTTCACAACATACAGGATATGCAACACCGCTTGGTGCCAGGATTACTGGCTATTGAAGATTTAAGTGTTATTGAAACCTCAGTTTCAGTATTGCCAAATAGCAAAAGAGATGCCTATAGCTCTGGCTCAAGTTATATGCTTGAATTCTAGGTCTGTAATTAAAATCTTGGTTTATGTTTACTTTGAGTAATCATATCGTTAATGTTTTCTCAATAAAGAGCTTTCAAGGAAAATGTGTATTTCTATTTATAGGGCTTGTTACTTCTGCTCACTCTGGGTGTTCTCTGGGTGTCAGTGAAGGTTGATTACAGCATCCATGAAAGGAAATCTCTCAGACCTAATATTACCATGCATCTATAAAGATTATATTCCTTGCTTTGACAAAAGAAGCAAAAACAAGTTACGGATTTTTCCTGTGATATTCACTTATTCTTTTTCT
The DNA here is from genome assembly GCA_013396955.1 of Regulus satrapa. Classification (NCBI taxonomy): domain Eukaryota; kingdom Metazoa; phylum Chordata; class Aves; order Passeriformes; family Regulidae; genus Regulus; species Regulus satrapa. The sequence continues at coordinate 28,204 of VWZN01003777.1, read as the reverse complement.
TCCAGTTTTGACCTTTCCTTAGTGTTTTTCCTTTATTGTTAAGTCCTGGACAATAAGTTACATGATGATTGAGAACAACTCAGTTGTCACTTGATTCTAGTTCTCCTACTCCTAAAGCAAAAACTTTAGGATCACATTAGTGGCATGGACAGACTGTTTTACCACTGATGTCTGGCAGGTGTCTTAGTGCCCCAGATGTGTCTTACTGAAGCATCACGGCAAATTTAAAATGTCCTTATAGAGGACATATCTAAAGTAAATTTTCAAGAGCAATTTTGTGCCACTGTGCAAAGCAAATGCTGTGACTGATTCTGCACAAGGACAGGCTGTGTCACCTTCCCCACCAGTGACCTTTCCACCAGTGTTTGTGAAGTGACCGAAGTGTGCAGTAAGCAGCACAGATGAGGCATCTGCAGAGATTTACTCCTGCCCAGACGTCCAGCTCCTCTACTACCCAACAGAGCATGGGAGAAGAGAGGCTATTACAACCACTTATCAATCTAGAGGTTGTATTTACACAGGAAGCATCTTCTTGTTTTCTACAAAGTACTAGCACCTCTTGGTGCATTCAGGTTTCAGATGGGTTGGGCAAAGTAAACCAGTTGCACCTCCAAACTGATAAATAATGCTTTGCTCCTTCCCATCTTCTCCTGAATGTGCATCTACCTGTTTGCCTACATCTGATAAACAAGGTATTCATATTTTATCACTCTGGACACAGTATTTTTTAATTTTAAAATAATCACAATCATATTCTTCCCTTTGCAGATATTGGTGCCCCTCAGTAAATGTGCTAGCTATACTGAGGTGATTATCTCTTCATTGTCGCAGACATACTTAATATTAAAAATATGAAAAATTCATATGGATTAAATATTGATTTTATTTTTTAGAGAGCAAATACAATGATGCTGCATTAAAATAATGCTATGTCATAGTTGTTACAGCTCTGATAGAAAAATAAACATCTCAATATGCTACAGTGTAACTCTAATAAATATCACAATAGAAGTTAGTAGTCAACTGAAATTAATAAAACAGCTATAAAAGTATACTATTTTAAATAATAAAATATTCAGTATATTTCCACATGAACAAAAGTAGTGATTTAAAAGTATCATTTAAAAAGTAAAATGAGCAGTAAGAAATTATCAAATTTAAAACCTCTTCCCTTACTAACATTCTCTATGTATAAAATCTAGAGAAACATTATTTATCTCTCTATATTTCTTTTTTACAAAAGGTAGTATATGTTAAATAGAAAGCTCAAAACTGTAGTATTATTAATAGCTGTCACACAATCATTAAGTAAGACACTTTAAAGTAGCATTATTTTTGAAGTAGTAGTAGTTAAGAGCAAAGATGTCAGCACAGTAAATTAATCCAATACTAATGCTTCTGCAAAAGACTTTCATTTTTCAACAGCTCCCTTCAAAATATAAGTGAAACAGCCCAAATACAATATAGGTATCAGGAAAAAATACTACACTTTGGACAGAAATCATTATCTTAACAAATGCCAGATTTGGTTTTTTTCTTTTTTTTTTTTTTTAATATTTTTTAATAGGTACCTTTTTAAAAAGCATGTTCAGAAAAGGAAACAAAGAGAATATGCAATTCAGAACAGCATTTCAAAGCTTAAGAATCTAGAGATTTTAGTTTTCTTCTTTTCTCCCTGTGCCTCCTCCCCAGACAGGCCAACCATTCTGGCTTGCTCTCAGTGAAACCCTGCTGATTTGGCTTGCTATAAAGATGCATTCCCGCTGGTTAAAATTAACCTTTTTTCCCCCCTCTCCATGAATTTCAATTCTCTATAAGAGCCAACAGATATCGGTGCATCAGAGCAGTCTTAAGATCAGAATCAAAAATTAGTGTTTTTCTTAAGTATTGCTTCACTTCTCCTTTCCCCCTCTGTTGCAAAATGGTAGTGAGGACATTGTCACCACTCACTCGCAGTCAGGGCAGAGTAGGAGTCACCCAGCACTGACTCAGCACAAATGCCTCTGTGAGAAGTGCCCTTTACAGCTGCTGCTTACATTCCCTAAGGCTGGCTGGTGGGGATCCAGGGCCTGGTGGGAAGGCAACAGGCAGGTGCCCAAATGCTCCCCAGGAGCTTTAATGGAGGTCTGCAGCATCCACGGTTCCCCTCGCTGGGCTGTGCGCAGGCATTTTTGATGAGCAAAGATATGAAAATCCCGCGGCTTTGCGTTCGGGCCTCACACAGCTCAGTCCCAGTGTGGGGCCAAGGACCTGCGGTGCAAACCTAGGACACCACTGCTGCCAAGCCAACCTACTTTGGAGAGGTTTTCTGCCCTGACAAAAGGCAGAGCCAGACCTCAGAGCACCATTTCTGCAGGGATGCTCTGGGGAGCCCCAGCACTGCCCCTCTTGAAGTCTCCACACAAGCAGCCTGTGCCCTGGCATGTCTCTGTCCTGGCCATCACCAAGCCCTATTTTAGGATGGAGGGTTGCTTGAAACTGTTTCACACGTTTGCTCATGTGGTTTGCAAAATACGCACACTAAGCAGGAAATAAATATTATATATGATCAGACTGGGAAAATAATATTTTTCCATTGCAGTCTGAAGGATGCTTTACATAGCAGGTTTTCATGACATCATACAGAGGAAAAAATAAATCCAGTTGTAAATAATAGCTAAAATGTAAACTATGCCCATATGAACATCCTTCCTTTTTAAGGTTCATTTTTAACGTCCTTGCAAATGTAAGGGAATTTCAGCTGGGCACAATGAAAATTCCTTGCATACCATATGCACGTTTTCTGGATGAAACAGCTATTTTCCCACACACTTCTGCAGCAATCTTATTAGTGTAGTCATGATGCTTGGAAATAACTATTTCATAGCATTTCTTCATTTTATACTAGTAAAAAAAATACATACTTTTTAATTATATAAACATGCATTTTCTGAAGTGTCAGGCAAATAATGAGTCAATGGTTAAAAAAGGGGACTAGAATTTGAAAACTATACATATGGATTTTAACAGTAATGAATATGCTGTAAAAAGTGATGCACATGCTCCATTTGTGGGACCAAATCTAAAATCAATTCCCCAAAGCAATGACGAGATGCAGCAGTATCTGCTGGTATATTTTTGGATATAGGCATGCATTAGAATTATTTGACTTCTTTCTAATTTGTTTTGAAGAAGGCCAGTATAAGAAGTGTTATTTGAGAACTTTCTGAGGTTAGTTATTTTTTCCCTATTTTTATGAACATCTTTGACGCACAACACATTGAAAACTAATATGAACTAATTCGTCTTTACTATCTCCCATATTAAGCACTATAAGCAACACAGTCCTTCTGCAATCACTGAAGAAATTCCTTGTGAATTAAAGGCTGCTTTCTCATTTAAGGTCATGTGCTGAGGGAACACAGCTCTCTAAATAGTGAGGCTTTTGTTGAGCTATTCATCTCCTGCAGCAGCTCTTCTGAAAAACATGGTCAAAGGCAGAGGGAAACAAGTACCAAGCAAAGCCAGAGTTTCTCATGGATAGATTCCATCCCTAGAAACAAAGCCTCCTCCCAAGAATCCTGCTCTGTATAAGCTCCCCACGGGCCTTCTAAAAGCCTTGACCTGTCACATTAGCAGCAGCTTATTCTCTTTCCCCAGCCTCTTCCACAATACAGCAAAACCATGAGGGAGATGCAAAAAAAGTTTTCTTTTTCTTTTTTTTTTTTTTAAATATATACATTTTTAATCTCTTTTAGCAAGCAGCTTACAGTGCAATTTGTCCTATAAGCCTGCTGTATTTGACCAGAGCATTTTAAACACTCAGGCAGGTGTCTGATAAGGAAATACTGGCTGTGCCCCTTCACAGGCAGCACTCCAATGCCAAGTGCTACAGAAGAAAAGCAGTAGCAGCATGATGTGATGTGTCTGGAAGATGGGTATTTCAGTTCAAGATTTTCTTCCACCAAGAACCCAGTTCCATTATCCCCTACCCACAAAACTGAACCCCCTCTAACAGTGAAAAGTAATTTCTGATTTAAAAAGCATAGTTATGAGTTCAGTAAAGGCTTTAAAGGCTATTATGGGGTAAAAATATATTCTGAGGAATCTCTTTTTAAAGGATTTATCACACTGTTTAAAGAACATAATTAACCTCTTTCTTTATATAGTTAGATATACTCCACTAAGCTTTTGTTTGGTTTTGTTTTGTTTAAGTTAAATAGGCAACTAGAGATTGTTTCCCACTCACAAATAGCCATGAATTGTGACAAGGGTAACAGCAGGTCAACCTTTATCAATCTTATCTTTATCCCACCAAAACCAATTGTTTGGAATCTTTTATTTTACACAGGATGAAAACGGTCCTATACATTTTAAAAGAAAATGAGTGCTTAAGGTGCAATTGATAGACTACATTAATATATGAATTAATATAGAATTAATCTGTAACTAAGGGTCTAGAATTAAGTTATCATAAAAGTCAGGGTCATTGCAAAGAAACGCTCTTTTTGTTAAAAGAGACAATTTTACCTGTGTGGTAGAAAGCTTAGGACCTACTTTGGAGGCTGCTTTAAAAACATTTAATAGTCCAATTTACAGGTCTTTCTTAAAAACAAGGCTTAAGCCTTTATGACTAATGAAAGGCCCATTGTCTGTATATTACTTTTCTCAATCCCACTTGATCCATTACCTGAGAAACTTTAAACTCATAAAACACTCATCATTTTTCTACATCCTGCCTTCCTTTCAATGCTCATAGTTCTCAGGTTTCAGTGGGGATTTACAGAAGAAATACAGAATAGGAAATATAAGGGATCTCTAAGGACTTCACATAAGGAAGTCCTCCTTTGTTTCTGTAAGTCTTATCTATGACAAATAGGGACAATATTTAGTATTAGCAATAAATGTTGTTAAAATGAGACACTGTCTTCTGAGATGATTTTTCTTTTTGCCAGCAAGGTTTTAGTGCATTTGAGGTTGATCAGATTTTCATAGGGTTTCAGCAGCATGGAGTTAGTAAATCAGACTGACGCTTCCAACCAGCATATAACAATAACACATCTTTTACCACTCTAGCTTGTTTCAGGGATAAAAGAAAAGATACTTTTGCTAGACATGTAGCTCACATTCTGCTCTCAGATAAGCTTATATTGGTCCCATCATGTTTGGAAGAGTTTTGCACATTCTGAAGGCAGAATCTGAACCATGTTTATAAAGTCAATTAATGTGTTCTCTTGAGAAAAAGACTCTTATATTCCTGCCTTTCTTCTAAATTGTAGGTTCTTTTCCCCATCACACACTGGATAAATTTCTCAATGCACAGTCACAAAAAACGGTAGTGATTAAAAAAAACTTAGAAAACCTAACCTCATCAACTAATTTACATAAAGAAAAAGAGCACATTTAAAATCAGACTTATGCCTGGACATTTTTTTATGACATCATAAAAAAAAATCCAAGTCCTTATTTGGCAAAACACTGACATGTAGCTAGCAAACCAAACACAGCACCGCTGTAATTTGTCTATTTGCAATGGAATTTATGCTGCTGACTCTAAAAGCATAGTCTGCTGGCAGTGATCATCATATAGACTATGCTCTTGGATAGAGGAACTCTCATCTTCTGTAGCCACTCAGTTTCCAAACACCTTAAATTTTGTATAAAATGGGGGTTTATATTTAAACAAGTAAAAAAGCCAAAAATTACACTTTACCACATATAAATTATCCTTAAGCGACACCATTCATACAAAAACCCCTATAAACATATAATTCACCTGTGTGTTCATGTTTATGTGTGTGTATGCACACACAACATACACTCATACCAGGAACTAAACACTCGTTTAATTACATCATTGTTATAAGGAAAACATAAGAGGCATAAGCAGACAAATCAGTGGAATCTGTCAATTGAGAGAACTATAAAAGTACCATTTACTCTATTTAAGAGCATTTTAATAGTTTCATCTATTGCTATAATATACAGCAACATTAATACTTCAGTCACAGCTTTTGTCCATTCCCACAAGAGCACATCAGGACTAGCTAAATGTAGAGTGAGATCAGTGCTTTGTCAGACCAGTTTGTATCTACATTCTAGGCCATTACTAAATAAATTAGAATGCTAAAGTGCTACATCAACACTAATGTTTCTGAACAGTAGTAACGCACATTTCTCTTCCAAAAAAATTGTACAAATACAGCAGCTATAGTTCCAAACATAATCACATAGTGTGAATATGTTTACATGTCACTTTGTTACAGTATTCAAGAAAAATGCACAACACAAAACCATATGGCAACAGTCAAGACTTGCACAGAGTACAAAGGATAATATTTTAAAAGTCGAACATGATGGAAATAGACATTTGCAGTCTTCAGAATTCACACTTGAAAGTTTCATTTAATCGCAACTTGCTGATGTCGATATTTATTTCCTCTGGTTTGTCACGTCTGTATGTTACTGTTCTTGTACAAACTGTAGGCAAAAACATCTTTTCCTTGAAGGAGAAGATACAATTTTTATCAACAATTAGCTAACTTTTATATGAAATAAAAAGATTACTGAAGATGATGGCTCTGAAATCAATTACCTTCTTTGTTGTAGATATTCTGTAATCAGATGAAGATTTAACTTTATTGCTACTCCCTTGCAGAATTATCTGCCGGATGATAAGGACAACAAGCAACCCAATCAGAAAGGTAACTATAAAGATTATGGAGAAGACTCTAAAGTAATTTCGTCCAGAGAAACAATCTGCAATGAAAGGAAAACACAAGGGTAAACACTAATGTATGGAACAGGCACATCCCTCTAACATAGGCACTTCCACCACTGCTCAGTAATGTTGCATAAATGTAAAACAAGTCTGATAAAAATTAAGGGAAAATAAATTGAGGGAAATTAAGATGAAAAGTTGTCATATATAAGCTTTTAAAGTTGGGCTACCAAGAAAGGTGATTCAGATCAAGATCCATTATATGAAAATAGTGAAACTATTATTCCTTTAATCTACAGAACTAAGACTCAGGCTTCATTGTATTGCCCATCATAAATTCTCTGTAGACGAGTGAATTTATAGATGAAGTAGAGAGGATGAAATATTAGACATGTTTTGGGCAGAGAGAATTTAATCTTCACAAGATGACAGTGAAGATCACTGGTAAATCTTGAAAGAAAATGTGTTTTATTGAATCCTTGTCCAGTGCCCTCCTCACTGGTAGACTAACACAGTAAGCCTTCCTTAATACTTAAGTTATGAAAAAGGTATTCACAATTAGTTTCCTCATTTACGAACTGTAGTGTAAAAAGGTTTATATAGATGTAAAATGACAAAAGGTAACCATTTACCTGCATTTTTATTGCTGCTTGGAGTGATTCAACTTTATGAGAGTTCATTTTAAAAGATTTTATTCTTCCACAGCCCTCATAAATGCAGTTTTTTATACTTGAAAGTAGCATTTAAACATTTCCGAATTCAAGGTAAGCATTCTACTTCTTTCTTTGTTTTTGGTAATGTCAAATATATAAGCATGCTCGAAGTAATAAAAAATACAGATGCCATAACTAATTTTTATAAATATTTCTTTAAGCATTGCTCAGGCAGGATTCATCATTATTAGATGTAACTTCTCGAGGAGCTGGAAAAACTGAATTTAGTAATGCTTGACAATCTTATTTCCTGTTATTATTTATCTTTTACTTTCCCTAAAGCTATGAATAATTTTCCTCTTTTTCCTGCTTTCTTTCTTTATTATTGTAAAAATCTGATGCACTTCTGAAAGACATCCTAACAGTGGCAAATTCAATTACTAATTGCAATAGATTTTATTCTCTTATTAAAATTACCTAGAAAATGCTACTTACCTGAAGTATTGTCAATATAATGCAGTAGGTAAGTGCATGAGGTTGTGCACTGATCAAGTATTACTTGAGATGCATTGTTAGAATGATAGCACTGAACACAGTTCCTGCAAAATAAAAACTATATTTAAAAACCCATGTCTTTCTCTGCACTCCCCTTTAAGAGATTGTATCAACAGGCTGACGTATTGCTTGCACATAATTCTTTCCTGTTGCTAGTAAAAACATTGCGACATTTGTTTATTTTTTTCTGAAATGTGATGCCTCTCTCAGCATTTTATCCCTCTGATGCTTCTCGGAACCAGCTAGTCAGAAGTTGCAAACTAAAACATCTTTGGCATCAAGCTTCCTTCATCCAATCCCTGCTCTGCCTTTTGTGATGCGAGTTTGTCACAGGGTGTAGTTAAGGTCCAGCTTTCTTCAGCTTTCAGCCTCCTGTTCCTTTCTAGTCTTTCCTTACCCGTCAATCTCATTTGGATGTATGCTGGAACTGAAGGGTAGAGGTAGGCAGAGGACACACAGCTTTGCCAATACTTTTTGGATGCTATGTTAAGACAAGGCCAAGTAAGTCTGAACTGCTGGGCAGTTTAGAGAGAGAGCACTACAAGTGGGAGGCAATGCTCTCAGTCTTACCAACTTCACTGTATAGCCCTGAAGGAGACAGATGTTTCAAGAGATCCCAGAAAAAGCCTTAATTGAATTTTTAACGAAGACACGCCATCTTCTGAATTTATTAAAGGCACACATTTCACAGTGACTTCAAACACGTGTAAGCTAGAAAGGTTAACTGCATTTTATCTAGTGAAATCTTAGCAGCAACCTTTCCAGATGTGGCTGAACTTGGCTCTCCAGCATTTTCGCCAGATGAGCTGCAATTGAAATAAATACAAATAAACAATGATTCTTTTTGGAGCACAGTGACCTTTCCAATGAAAGGCTGATCTTTCACTCTCTGCACCACAGTGAGATGCAGAACATGACATGTGATGAGAGGGTCTAGAAGAGAGCTGTGCCCCAGGAAAGGGCTTCACTCGTTCTCTATGCCAGGACCCCAGAGTGTACCAATGAGAGCCTGGTTTAGCTTCTCTCCTCCTGAGCTTGCTCATTCCTACATCCACACTGTCCCTTCCCTTAAGGGGTAAGGAAAAATTACATGCTTTAAGACTAGCATGGCAAAGACTAAGTGTTTTAAAACTGAGCAATGAAGAATGTTGTTCTCTGGGTAAGACCAGCTCTGCTCTACTGATCAGTGGCAGTGATAATGCACAAGTACTTCTCTAGTTCCACATCTCTTTCTTTTAGCTGAGAAGCACAAGCAGTGTGCAAAAACAAATGTGGAGAGTATTATTTGACTGGATGACATTCAAAAGTAGAATCTATTTTCCATTTTCAAAAATACAAGTTTATGGTTTTATTTCCTACCCAGGATATCTCATATGAAGAATGGTTAAAATACATGCTGACATGCAGTTCTCTTAATTGCCAATGTGAATCCAACTACACAGAGAAGTATCAAGTATGAATTGTACCAATTTCCTACAATCTAAAGAGATAAGAAATATAGCATCTAGCCAAGCAGAAATATGTCCTCATATTTCAACACTGGGGAGTGAAAAAGTCAAGTCTAGCACAAGAAACATACCAGTTTTCTTCACAGGCTTTGTTACAAGTAGGGCAATATTCACAGAAACGGCCAAAGCTTCTTGGATCTGTGCACTCACACTTTCCACATACACATTTTCCTCTTCCACTGCAAATTTGGCCCTTTGAATTCAGGCAGTGCTTTGCTGATTGTGATGAACACTCGCAACGATCACCTTCCCAGCCAGCAAAGCATTTGCATTTACCACCTTCACATTCACCATTACCTACAACACAGAGAGTCTGGAGTCATTTGCTTCCATGGAAACAGAGAAAATAGATTTTAGATGGATACATTTGTATTGCTTGGGCTTTACCTTAAACAGAGCAAATTTAGACCTGAACTTTCTAATTAGTTTTTAAGTTAACAACTTGTCCTGAAATTACTGGCATGATCAATATGGCTACTCTTCCTTGTTGAGAGAAAGTTGCTACTATGATATCACCCTAAAACTTTTTACTCTCTTTTTTCTCCTTTGCTTTGGATCAAAAAAATGGAGATTAGGAATTACAAAATTACCAGGAAAATATTCTTCAGGCAAATGAAACAAAGTTATCTTTAGCAGGAAAACATTCCATTCAAATAAACACCAAGATTCAGTGGAAGAAGGCATATAAAATTCGTGTGCAAAGGCCAGGTTCTTTTCTTTCTTTTCATTTTCCATTTCCACTTTTGTTTATTTCCATTTCCTTTTCCTTTTTTTTCCTTCTCTTTTTTTCCTTTTTTTTCCCTCTTCCCTAACATAAAGACTACAAAAAGAAGAATAATTTCTAACAGCTCTGTTTCACTTAAAGTCTCCTTTCTGAAGCAGACATTCCCAGTGTTTGTCTTTATACCAGTATTTGAAATCAAGTGCCACTGTATCTCTCACAGGACTGCTTTAGGGTGGCAGAAAATCAGAACCTCACCTGGAAGCTGTGATCCCTTCCTAATCTCTCAGTGTCTCATATTCCCATTAGATTGAAAAGTATCAACTAGCCTTCTGGAATTATGCTATTTTTTGTTTGAGAAATCAGTATAATTACTTATTAGGAATTTTGAGATTTAAATATTAAAATAGATAAATTTAGGGGAAAAAAAAAAAAAATCAATGTATGTCGTAGAAAATGGTGGTGAAATTTAAAAGACAGTGTGTATGCCTGTGGTGAAAAGAGCCCAGAAGTGTGAATTCCTTAACGGGATGTTCGGGACATTTCCCACACTTCCCACAATTCTGCACAAACAGTTCTTGTTCTTGACAACCTTATATCATTGCTTTCAGCTGCATCATGTACAGTAGCTTCAGCAAACAAAAAAAGAAAAAAATCGAAGAAAATACAGGCATAAACACTGCAACTTACCAGAACATAAGTTTCCCTGGTGATATGGGCAGGAAAAATCATCCATTTCACAGTACTTGCCATACACCTTGCCTAGCTTGTTTTTGTAGCAGAAACATTTTCCATCTATGCAATTTCCTTGCCCACTGCAGATGGGTTGGTCCTGGTGTTGCCTGCACTTCTCTGAGGGAAGCGTGTCTCTGTTAGAGCTACAGTTACTGTCACTGCACTGGGACTCTTTGCTGTCAGGAGAAGTTTCATCAGCCCACACTCTTTTGTGCCCTGTGCTGTCTCCAAACTGGCAGGCACAGCTTTGCTGCACATTGACAGTGGCAGTTTCATTGAAACCAATAGGCTTAAGTATGGCATATTTTCTTCCTCTGGTTGTGTGACATCCTTTCATTGTAATCGATACATTGAAAAGTACCTAAGAAGAAATAAAGACAGAATTATTATTATTTTTTTTTTCTTGCTTACATTTCCTTATATTTTTAAACACATAAATTAAGCAGAATCTTTTATTGTATAGGAATGTGTAATAGCTGATAATAGCAAAATAGACTATGGTCACTTGTCAAACATTATATATTAATGATGATAGGCATCACAAATACAGTTAAAATCCTAACTATAGAGCATTGACTGAAGTCTACTTTTCAAGTTAAGAAAGCATAGTTGCAAAAAGACATGTTTAATACAAATTAAATGGAAATAGAAATATCATCACCATCCTTCTGCTGTTTAATGCATATATTCCTTATATCACAGGAATATTCAAGTAAGAATTGGAACTAGATTGAGCAAGACAATACATAAACAGGAACCGAGATACTCTTCATAAAAAGAATCTGTAATGAATGTCCCACTGCAGAACTGGTCATGCACATAGAAACCACACAGGTATTTGGATGGCCCTGGCTACTCATACTAAAGCTCAGAAATGGCTCCATGTTAGCAGTTAGTTTTCCCAATGTGTGGACCCAGTGCCTAGGTCCAGGCCATGTCATGGCCATGACCATCAACCCATCCTCCAGGTCCTCATCCTAGCAGTGCCCGCTACAGCAGCATCTCCCATGGTTCTTTGTAGCCCTGGCACAGGACTAAGGATCATTTTGGTGGTTAGGTGATTGCCATAGAGTTTCCATCAATCACCTCTAAAAGTTTTTGACAGCCCTGACATGTATGACACACAAGATATCAATCTTGTATTTTAATTTTTTTTTTTTTTTTTTAACCACTATGCTTCTGACAGGGTATTTTCTCTAGGGTTCTGTATTTTTTCAGCTTCCAGATGTAAAACAACTCTCTCTCATCTCCTCACAAAGAAAACGTAACCAGGAGGAAAAAGTGAGAAAGGAATGCAAGAGAAGAAAGTGCCTTTAATCTTTACTACCAAGAAATAAAGATTTCCAAATAAAAAAGGAAAAATCCCGGGAAACTGGTTACATATGAGGTTGAAACTACCCTCAAATACTAAGGCCATTCATCTCTCATCACTGTCTCTCCCTCTTGCTGCGCCCCCACACGAGAACAACCCAGCCCTTGGGGACAATAGTGGCTTTGTGGTGAGTGGGGCTGTGGCTGCCTACACGGACAACAGGAGAAGAATGCTGTGCAGAAACATGCACTCAATGTCATATTGAGGGGGCACACAGGCTTTGTCTCACCCTTCGCTTTTTTTTCTTCTCATTTCTCAAATGTGCCACTACATGCATAACCCCTGAGCAGACCACACTCTCCATGCATTGAGATTTCTTCCCTTGGGCTGCAGGGCAAAAGCGTGGCTATGGAGAAATTGATTCATACAGCAGGTGCGTATCACGTGGGGAGGACAGGCTGCAGCTAGGGAGTGTGCTTTTTATTCAACACAGAGCCCCGCCAGAAAACATCATCTTCATGTACTAAACAGTACTGGAAAAATAGCAGGGAAACGGGAGGGAAGGGAAAATCATGTCATGCATACGAGTCGTGAAATTTGATTCTGAACACAGCAGCCGATAGATTAAACCTGTGGTGATTAAATCATTACAATACCATGACACTTGCTAATAGCCAAAGTTAGCTTTGCACCTCGAAGAAGCCACAGGATTCTTCCAGATTTTAATCCACTTTGTGTTTTGGTAAGAAAAGGAAGGAAGAAGGATTAGACAAAGAAAGGAATGTGAGAATTAAGGAAAAGCATTTTGTCCATAAACAAATACTGAAAGAAGGATTTACAGTTAAAATAAATTAATCTCTTAAGGATGGCTCATTTTCAACAGCCACAGACGTTCAGGACCACATGCAATCTTTTAAAATCAACTGGCTTGGCTTTTTATTAAAAAGAAAAAGATATAAATATTTTTCTTTTCATTAAACAGAACAAATTCCAGTCCTGTTTCTTATGACATGCCCAGGGAACAACAGTGGAGAAAAGATGCGTCAAGAATAAAACCAGCAAATCTCCTATAAACTGTAGAAGCTAAAATCAGCAGCATGCAGATAAAATTCAGAGGAGCATAATATACATTCAAATTTACATTACGATTCACACATTTGATTTGTTTTGCTATTTCTACACACAAACATAAGCTATTTCTCACACTAGCTGAGACATGTGTACATGTCAGGCAGGAAAGAACTCCTTGACCCTGCTCTCTAGAAACACAGACCTCTTCCTGGCAAGCAAAAATAATTACTCCAGTAGTCCAAGCAATTAAATAAAGGTATCAAGGTACAGAGAAGTTTTTCTGGGAAGAAAACCATATTCTTTACATCAGCCAGACATCTGCATTTTCATGATGCATGATGCTCTGTTTTGTTCAGTAGGTGGCACCAATTCAAATGGGAATAAATTATTTTATTAATTTGATTTATAAAATAAACTAATTATCTACAACTCTGATTGTGCAGGAAGACTGCTAAAGCAATAAGAGAGAAAGGTGACATCTAGTACAGACCCAAGGAACACAAATTCCAGTGATTTTTTTTCCACTGGGTGATTATCTTTCAACCTCTTTACGTACAGATTTCATCACAATGGATGTGGTGGTTGTGCCCAATGGAGGACAAAGAAGGAAAGTTTTAATGGACGTTAGCTTTCAGGAAAAGCTTTGAGCCTTAGTTCCATGGGATTAGTGGGAATTAGAATAAGATTCAGGAAAAATAAACCCAGAGAATAATAGAGAGCCTGTGATCATTAATCACATAAATCCATTTTCAGTTTAAGTAAATCCCTAGAAGATTTCACACCATTGAAACCCAACCAAACAGAAAAATAAGTATTCCAGTTCCTTGAAGAATGAGAACTATCAACATACTTCCTTATTATATCCCACATTTTTACATCCTTCCATGCCAGTTTTTTTACTTCCATCAGGACAGATTGCAGTGATATTGAAATGAAGACCTTGGATCTGGTTATCCACTTGAATTTTCACTTCAGAAATTATTTTCTGTAACCAGAAAACAAGTTTTAATTACATTGCATCTCAAAATATAATGCACATTACTGACTAACACCAAGTATGGCTCCTATGTCTGACTAAAAATGAAGAAAGCTTGTCTGTCTGAATAAAGGAATGAATTAAAGCATTGTTTCGCATGCAGAGACCCAATTACATTCCAAATATACACAACCAGTGAACTGGTAATTCTGATAAAGAGGATTAGGTTTTCCAGATAAAAATGTTTTCAGCTTTGCTAGCATGGTTTTGAAACTGCATTTTTCACAATTTGAAAATCTGTTCCAACAACCATGTGCTACAAAAACTGCTAATTGTTTGAGTCTATGCTGCCTTTTAGCCACAGACCTAAAATACAACAGTAAACATACATATGACCACTGTTACTCAGCAGAAAAGTTTCCTAATTGCCTTGACACTTGAAAAACTTCTGATATTTTGCATCTGTCCTAGAAAAATCTTCTCTCAACAAACCCTAGGGTGACCTAAAGGCTATTGGGATTATTCTTACTGATTTTTCTGGGTCAGCTAAGACTATAGAAGCCAACAATTGGCTGATCCCAACAGTACATTTTGCAATAAAAAAAA
>VWZN01003777.1:919-13310 GCA_013396955.1 Regulus satrapa | reverse complement strand
AAAAAAAAGTAACTACTTGGTAACTTGTATTTACTACATGATAGAAAATCCTGCTTCCTTCAAGGAAGAAATACCGCTCCTTGACCATTTAAAATTTATTAAAGCTCTGCACAAACTTATGAGCTGAAAATTGCAGAGAGGAATTTTTAAAATTCTTGTCACATTACTATTAAAAATGAATTTAATGGGATATTTTTACTACTAAAAATGGGAATGCAATTATATGAATCTTAACACATGTTTATCTTAGTAACTTTCTGAAAATCAGTGACTCATCTTTGGCTTTTTAGCCAGGGATTTTTAGCCAGGGTTTTCCATAGCTAAGCCTAAGGTTTCCCTGCCTGGAACAGGAGTGCAAGAGGCCCACTGTCATTGAATATCAACACTAAATTAATCTTCTTATCTAAGTCCTTTTTCTTTCTAGAATTAAATATTCAAAACCTGTTCACTGGGGTTTTTATATATTAAAAAGCCCCTAAAGCTATGATAAAAATCTCAAATTGTGAAGGCTTGGATGGGAAGAAAAGCAGTGTTTAAAAAATGAAAATAAAGCAAAAGCAAACTGGGGGTGGCTGAACCAGGAAAGTCCCACTGAATCTTGTATTGAACTAAATTGTTTCATAAAATTTTGTTTCCTGTCCTTGAGTGTTTGCCCTGCACCGGGTAAGAAATGTGTTTCGATTTAGGAAGGACAGTGTAAAGCTGTCCTACAAAAGGTCTACAATTATCAAAATGTCATGCCAGCAACTTCCTGAAAACCTCCATATTCAAAATGAGATCTCTTGACTTTATAAGAGAAAGTACAACACCACTGAGGACTTCTCTGCAATTTGACTCTCCCTAAACTCCTCTGCTTTTGAATATTTTTGCCTTTTTCCCAATGTATCCAATGTGACAGTGAGAAAAATTTGTGCAAAAGCACTCTATGGACTAGGAACAGACACAGGGGATTGCTCTTCATTATAAAAAAAATGGTGTAAGCAAATTTTTTGATTCATGGTTAAGCAAGTGAAATGAGTAATTTCAAGCTCCCAAATCCAATTAAGAAAAGAAAAAGTGATACCTGTGCATACCTTGCATATACTTTTGTAGCTGAGTTTTCAACTTTCTGAAATGGAATGTTTGTATGTAACTGCACAACTTAACAGCATTCAACCATGCAACCCATCACATTCATTTATTTAGATGCTGCTCTATGGGTTCCCCATGTTCTAGGACCTCAAATGTCTATTTCTTGGCTTCATTTTCAAAGCTGTTTACACCCTCTTTACTTCACTAACAATACGCCTGTTCCACTTCCAAACCACCCACTCTGTGTCGATGTGTGGAAATGACTTTATGCTATTTCCCATAATATTACTTTCTCTTTCCCAAACTTTAAGTTCAATTGATGACTTCAAGCAAGAGTTCATAAAGCCATTTCCATGGTTCTCTCCCAAATACCTATCAGAAGTCTTCTTTACTCCCATGCCTCAAATCCCCAAGTCATTACACTGCTTTTTCAAGTATAGATACTGCTTTTCACAATATCAACCATTTATGATGGACATCAAACTACCACCTTTAAATTCCCATCTCTTGTTTGTTTTCTAAAAATTATGCTGCAAAAGTCTCCAGATACTACATTGGGTTTTTGCTCTGAATTTATATGGTACCTAGACAGTGGTGTCTGGTCTGTAACTAAAGATCTGAGGTGTCAAAATTCAAATAAATAAACTGTCTTTTGAAGTGACATAGCAACAGGTGCAGAGAAGCAAACAGAATATTTAGAAGCATCCTTAGAAAGTAAAAAACAGTAGCCCTTGGCTTTGAGACCCTGACAGCCTGGGACTTTGAGAGCCATAAGATAGTATCACCTGTCTACCCGGACACCAGGAAAAGTAGGGAATGTATCCTTGTGGACTTTGGATGGAAGACACGATCCTGGAAATTCCAACTTCAGGCAATAAAAGATGAAAAATGTACAAATATTGCACACAACATTGTTAGTCTCATCATACCTGATAGGCTTCTACCACCAAATCATTGAGATTTGCTGCTTGTGATTCTATTTGTCTTGCAACAGTACCAGGCAAGAGAGGTAACAGATCCTATGAAAAAGACAACAATATTTATGCACAGATTTAATTTTAGGTAGAAATATTGTACCTTCAAAATTCAAAAAAGAAATCAGGTTTCTAACCTACTTTATACCAATGAAACTGGCTTCCTTGAACGGCAAAAATAACATTGATGTTATTGTCAATCAATTTTTCAGAGAGCTGTCCAAGAGATGGATGCTCCTGCAAAATACAACAGGAAAGAGAAGACTGCAGATTAGTAGGGAAAAAATTGTATATTTCATATATGATACATTATAGATTTCCAAAACCAGTCCAATCTTAACTTTTCAATGTACAGAGAATGCTAGACCAACATCAAAAACAGGATGGGGTCATCCAAGTAAACAATTAAAAAAAAAAAAAAAAAAAGTTGTCAACTATGT
Organism: Regulus satrapa; assembly: GCA_013396955.1. Lineage (NCBI taxonomy): Eukaryota > Metazoa > Chordata > Aves > Passeriformes > Regulidae > Regulus > Regulus satrapa. The sequence goes on along the minus strand of VWZN01003777.1, from coordinate 10,825 downwards.
AGATGTGCTGCATAGTGAGAGAACTAACTCTACAGTACTATTTTGTTGGTTTGAGTCTGATGCTCAAGAACTATGGATATGATGTGGACCATGGTGCACGGTCCATCTAGAAGAACAGGGAATGATCGGTGGGCTCTTTTGCAAAAGTCAGGGAGAAAGTACAACATGAAGCACTGAGATGAGGTGTGCTTTTGGGAACAGAAAGGAGGGTAATTAAAAATGTTTGGTTCCCAGATATGTATTTTGGCATCAAATGCAGCCACTGGACTGTGTTCTGGCAGTGTCAGTATTCTTTGCTTATCTCACTTTTGACTGACAGCTTTCTCCTCTTCCAAACCTACCTGTTCAAAACCTACCTAAGGACTGATGGCTCCAGTCCTCACCATGAAGACCTGCTACATTTTCTTAACCACACCTATGCTTGAAGAAGATGGCATGAGTTTCACAGCTCTCCTCAGTAATGCATTGTTCTGTTTGTGGAGTATCTATGTCAGCATGTCCTGTGCCAATGGTCTGCTCTTCTACACTTCTCATTGAGATATCGGGCATGGATTTGAGAACAAGAGCTGTGTTCTTATTTCTTCATCTAAGACCCAGGGAAGTTCAAGGGTGTCTGTGCAGTCCCAATGGGTTTTGTACTCCTGGGTTATGTGAGATCCCTTCCGATCCAGTACTCTAAACCAAACTCTATCTGAAAATCACCACTTATTAACCAGCCCTAAGTGAACAGTTCTAAGAAGTAAATTCAACACCTACAATTCATTACTAAAAAGAAAGAAGAGCCTAGGCCTGTGATTCCACTTAAAGAGATTTCATCTGGACACCTCCACTTATGTCAGGTATTTAATCCTTTAACTCCCACATACTTTTGTTGTCTTTTTTTCCCCAGTATTTTTCAGCATCTGTCCCATATTGTCTCTCTCTTGCACATAGTCTGTTACCCTAAACAATTCTTTTCTCCTCAGACTGTACCTTGCTACTTAAGGCACCCTGCAAAGTCAACAACTCTGCTAGCAATAACCGTAATAGCAAGACAACTGAGACGAAGTCATGCAAGAAAGCAAAATCCATATTCCATCATATTGCACCATTATTAAGAGCCTTGAACAGAGAGAACAAAATAGTTTCTTGGTTCGGTTTGATATTAGTCAGGGCACACTCCTCTCTCAATATTTCAAAGCTCTGGTAAAAGATTATATTCCTTAAGACAACTGATGAAGATAGATGATATCTACCCTGTAGATAACAAGGTACTAAACAGGCCTTCTTACAGCTCCAGCTGGAGATAGTAGACTAGAGCACAGTGCTAAGCCCTCCCTCCTTCTCCATGGCACAGAGCACAGTGGCGGGGCCTCCACTGTGCTGCACAGCCCTACAGGCCATGTGCAATTGGCTGGCAGATCACAGACACACCAAGAGGCCCCAGGACATGAGTGAAGCCAGGTATTCTGTAAACATCTCCCGCACCATAAACATGGTAATGACGGGGGCCGTATCAAGGGATCATGAGATGGTGGCAAAATAAGTCAGTCTTCCTCCTTAGCATGTGATGCTAGACCTGTCTGAATTCCAGCAGAGTGCCCCCTCAACAATTCTGCTGAACTCTGGAATGAGGAGTATCAGAAATAGCTTTCCAAGCCTTCATAAAACAAAAAATTATTCAGATGGAGCTTACTGAAGTCAAAAGATGACACCCATAGACATGCAAGGGCTGCAGGGACAGGATCCCCAGAATACCTCTGCTCACAAGGAAGACTGAACTTCCATGTACTTGTCATCAATAACTCTCTAGAGTGCCCAGCTTCTTGCTTCTTTTTATTAGAATTGAGCTAAAAACCCCCCAAAAATCCAAAGCATGAACAGACCCACACTAGCCTTTTCATTTTAAGCATGTGAAGAGATGACATAAGGTACCAGTGGTCACTCATGGAGCCTCACTTTGCTTGCTGCGAAAACCTTATTGTACTTTACATGTTTTTATCTTATCTCTTCGCACTACTGCTCAAGTAAATGAACTTTAATTTTAGATCATCTTTCTTGCTTCAATTACATAATTCATTTTATTATTTTAACCTACTGTGTTAAGCTGAGAAAATAACTAATATAAATGGTAAGTATTTCAGAAAGGGAGTTAACCATGTGCAGATCTAAATAAAAGAGACTAGATTTTTTTTCTGTCATGCATTTTTTTTCTTGTTCTTTCTGTGACAGCTTAGCAAAAGTTAAAAAGAAACATTCAGAAAAATGTCTAAGTGGAAACATTTCTGATGTCAAGACTAAGCTTATTCAAATAAATAAAGCAAGGTCCTCTTAACTGGCACAAATAAGAAATAAAAAGATGCCAAAAGACAATCTTCTCATGACCACCAAAAACTAAGAATCAAAGCAGGAAAACAATGTGATTAGAGAACTCCCTTTAATTTAGCACAGCCAAACAAATTTGTATAAATTGTATTGATATGGAAAAAACCCAAAAAATATGTTTCATATTATGTTTTCTAAAAGACTGTCAGACTCTCATGATATTTACTTTAAATATCAAATAGTTATCCCAGCCCCCTGATTTCACTTATTCATTTGAAGTTTCATTATGGATATCCATGAGTAAAATAATCACATGCACGATGGATGAAAAGAAAAAAAAAACAAACAAACAAACAAACAAAAAAAAAACCAAAAAAAAAAAAAAAACCCCAAAAACCAAAAGAACACTTTCCCTTACAGACACTATCGTGTTGCCATCAAATCTGTTCCAGAAAATGCAATTCCAATAGTAAGTAAATGCCCATTGTTAACATGTGGGCATGCAAAAATCATCTCATTTAAAAAAAAAAAAAAGCAGCAGTCAGAAAACACATGGATCTAAATGTGCTACCACAGATCTAAGCATCTTTCAATGCAATTTCATTTGGGTGGCTAAAAAAACTCATTTCATAAAGTACGTCAATAGTAGTCAACATGGAGATTTCTTTTTCCATATGAGACAGTAAAATTATGATCTTTCAGACCAGAATGTAGAATATCAGTTAAAACACCTTTTTCAGTCAGCCATCAATCTGTCCTAGCTGCTTAGAAAGACATTAATTAATTTTGTCTATTTTTTTCCATTGCTGGGTTTCTTCAGTTGCAACAGAAATTAATTCCCAAAGTTGAACAGAAAATAAATACAGTTTATTGGGTTTTTTGTTTGTTTTTGTTTTTGTTTTTTCTGAAACAGACAATATATTATTAAAGGAATCCTGAGCAAGAGAAAAAGATCTTTTACCTTTAGTAATAATTTAATAGGCAGAGCAAACATCCTCTGTTTTATAGCACTGCAACTAGGAAAACTAAAAAGAAAGAAAAACAGGAATTCTCTGCTTCGGGAAAGAAAAGTTTCAGAATTATTTGCTCTAGGTAGAATAAACTGCATAGACTGATTAGAATGGAAATAAAATTTCTGACATCTGTGAGGAAATATCCAAGAGGTGACAGAAGGAGTATAGGAATGCAAGAACCTCAGGAACATGCAAGAACATTAGGAAACCTAAATAATGTTCCTGTTAGCACACACTGATCTCCCTCCTCCGCTCAGCAAGGTCCCAAACACTCACCGCTTCCCAGAAACCTCCCGTATTTCATGACCACACAACAGCCAGCAGCCTCTTCCTGCTGCTCCACCATCCATGTAATTAACAGTTGCTGGGATTACATTCAGGTCTAACCTCACTTACACAAGTCCTCACTGACTTCACTTGCACAATTGCTGGCTCTGGCTGAACACAAGGCTGTACACTTTAATTAAGTGCAGCCAGCACTAAGAATAAAACTTCAACGTGCTCTAATTGTACCACAGTTCATAGTTGTGCTTACTGTGGATTACATCGCAATTAAGCAGTGATTTATGTTTCCTAAATAAACAATTCATGCTTATTTAAGAAAAGACCCAAAGCAGTTGAAATCTACAATTCTTAGGCAAAAATTCCTTTCTTCAGTCATTTATGACTACTTTATCTATTAATGAAGAAAATATTTTGAATGCTAAAAGTATCTGTGGAAGGCATTCTGTTTTACTACAGCAGATTTGCTGCAACTTTTTGCCTTTTTACTGTGAAATCTGAATGCATTTAATGCTAGACCATCCATCTGAGGACCATTTGTTAGACCATCATGTTGTATGCTCTCTGATTAACTCTTACCAAGCCTTTTCAAACAACACTTCTGTGTATCCTCTGACCATAAACCATAGCCACTGGCTTTGTCTTGTTAGCACCACTGTACAACTTTTACACACTACCTGCTTCTACTTGTGCAAAATATCACACCATACACTTCTTACTTCTATTTATACTAAATGTGTGTCATTTTTATGAGATTCTAATAAAAACCCAAACTAAAACCATAACATATCCTCCTTTGCTGTGTATTGTTTATTTCAGACTCCAAAATAGTCCACACAAAAAAGAATGCCAAGGTGACCAATTCTTTATTTCACAACTTGCCTACCTGGAAAAATACTATTCTAATAACTGAAATAAAAGCAATGCTTTGAGAGGAGTCTAAAAACCTCCTTTACACAGTTTTGCACTGCCTCTCTGGAGGCAAAATCTGACATATACCTTACCATACTCGTAGCTTTGATGTACACATTATCTTTCAAGTGACAGTTTCCATCATGGGGAATTACAATTCCTGCTAATTTGCTATCAAGGGCCAGATGAGAAGTTTGATCTGTCATCACAAGAAGCAGTCTCTTTGCTTCTTTACGCCAACCAATATGGCTCTACAAAGGAAACAAAATTAGCCATAAGAAAGCAGTAGCTACCTATTTTCTAAAATAATCAACAACAAAATGAAAAATTAACATGAAAGACCACTTTCAGTTTATACACTACCTGGCAGCACTGTCTCTAAACCCGGCGATTTTTTTTCTTTTTTTTTCTTTTTTTTTCTTTTTGTGAAAATAGACATAATATACTCTATCTGAAAATTACCATTTTCTTTGCTTTTTAAGGAAAGACCTCCCACTATACATGCCAGTTATGCTTTATATAGTGGGCTTGATAACAGCTGCCACATTGCACTATCACATACAAAGCACATAGTTTGTAAAATCCTCTGGGATCCAAGGAAGCATTACAAACAGTAAATATGCATTCATTCATATTGCTACTTGGCACTCTGTTCTATTTTTACTTTGTTTTAATTACTTAGTATTCTCATTACTCTATCATTTCCTTCTCCTACACAATTTCCTGGAAAGTACATTAGTATGTAATCACAAATCAATAAACTAAAGCTTGAAGGTTATCATGTTCTTACAAATTAAGATATTCTTAATATCTTAATAGCAGAAAAATGCTACATTTATCCAACATCTTAAGGGGTTGATAGCAAAGTGGCAGCCTCAAGGGTGACTTGAATGTCTTTTAGGAATTTGATGATGTGAAGGATGCAGCAGGGTAAGCTTATATCTAAATTGAGTTACATGCCAATTTGTATTTTCAAAACATTTATCTCCCTGATTATAATCAAATTTCTGAGGCATACAGGAAACACATCACATGCTTTTTCATTACTCTTTCTCTTGCTTATTCCATCATCTTATTCACTGCTTCCCTTTTATCTCCTTCCTATGACACAGAATCTTTACCATTCTCATGTGAAACATGTATCTGCAATGTACTCAGCCACACTTTGTGACTTACTCTCTGCCTTTCTTTCTTCATGGAGAGGGATTTAGCTCCCTTCTCAGGCTCACCTTGTGCTATTTCTGAATGGGAATTAAATATCCCAAGCCAGTAAGAATAACAAGTACAGAGGGGTGTAATGTGTTTTCCACCTTATACTTTAGGCACCAGTCTCCCTTGGACACTCCTAGACAGCATTCCTCTAAAGAAGGTGTATTTTAAGTTTTATTTGTAAGCATGTTTTGTTCTAAAGTAATTCCAAATTCTCCTCTAGCACTGTAAAAACCTCTTCTCCTAGACTTTGTCACCTTGAGACTTTTTTCATTTAGTTAGGCGAACCTTTGAGGAGCAGGGTGTTGGACTCAATAATCCTTATGGATTCCTTCTGACTTGAGATGTTTTGTGATTATATGATTCCTACCTAAATATGCCACAGCAATCAATATTTTACATTAGCTCCATGTCCTAACCTGCTACCTCTTGCAACAATGATGTATTGGTCAAAGCAAGATGAAGCAAGTTATAAAGGTCTGTTGTAGACAAAATTAGTGCACATAAATATAATTTATACTTCATGATGGTCATTATGAACTGCACATTTTTCCCATCCATTTCAGTTCACAATTCACTTAACAGGAAAGCCTCCACATTCTCAGGAATGTTTCCATTCTATTGCTCTTGGAACATAGAATATATTATTCTAGAACTCATATGTCATAAGTGTGGAATGTGTCCAGTGAGAAATACAGAATTTTAGGAATTTTTATGCAGAATAATTATTTGTAACAGCTTCAATCACAGTGTTTATGAAGAGTGTTTTTTATTTACGTGTTCATCAAAATTTGAAAATAAAGTTGGACCGTAAAATTCATTTTTAGTATAGTTTGGATTACTTTTTGCCCGTCAGATATTATACTGCTCAGAAAAAATAGTGTGAAGATGGACAAGATAAAACAATTGTCCTGACACCATTCTAACAGATGAGAAACACGCCAAGCTTGTGATTTGAACGGAAGTTAAGTATTTCATAAAGCATTACCAAACCAATGAATCAGCCAAATTTCAAAATTTATATTGCATTAATAAGCACAAGAAGAAAAACTACAACCAACATAGCCCTCCAGAACAAAACAAACTATCTAATATGCTTACAGCTTGAGACTTACTGATGTAGATCTTTCCCATCCTTTTCTGCATGGGAGAAACTGTGATGAAATTTTATCAATATACGAAAGTTATTTTTAGTTGATTTGTACTGTTTTAAAATCTGAAATCTTTAAAAACTGAGAACACAGAAGTTCTTCTGTTTTCCTTATCTACACAAGCAGATATGTAAAACTTCTCATTCAATTTTCAAGTTCTTAAGAAGAAGTGTCAAATGGTATCTCTTCATTGAGGAACACAAGCAGTGCTTTAATGATTTTTGAAACTAATTATGTAGTTGACTGAAATTAATACATGTGTCTGTTCAAACAAGTAGCAGTTGCTTTCATCGTCCATCCTATGTTGGTTAAGCTGGTTAAAGCCAGAAATAGAAGATCCATAACCAATACTGAAAAATGTTCCCTCTTGCTCTCCTTTTTCAGTTTCAATTGGAAATTAATAGTTAAGGGGAAAATAAAAGCAAATCAGGAAAAAATCTTAATATCTTAGTATTATCATACAGCACTGGTGTTTTGAATTCAGGAACACTGACCACCATGCGCCTGTACATATATATATAGCGTGCCTGAATTACTCTTTCTTTACTCTTTTCTAAAAAAGCTCCTTCCTTACCTGGCACACAGCTGCTTGGAGCATCGCATCGAAACCCCCTTCAGGTGTATCAATATTCCCAGAAATTTTTTGCTTATTCACTGCATTTCTGAATTCTGCTATATTGTCAGTCAGGGATAGCACATGAATATAACCATGAGGAGGCATACAATCTAAATTGTAATCACTGTATAAAAACAAAACAAACCAAGAGCCTTATTTTTTCTTTGAAGGAGATGAAAATATTGCATCCCCATTAACCCATAAAATACTGATACTAATGAAGATGTAGGTAGCACAGAAAAAGAAGCACAGAAAAAGAAACAAAGAAAAAAAGAGCAATTCTTTGTGAAATTAAGTTCAGTGGGAGGTAGTTATAATTAACTACAAAAAACCTATATTATCTTGTATTTTATGAAATGCTGTATATAATAACTAAGTTAATATATTAACAGTATATATGTAGTGTTTCATACAGAATAAAAATGCAGCAAGAGGGATGGTATGAACTCAGGGTGTATATAAACCCTTTTGGAATATCTACAGCATGGTACAGCTTTGCTTTTCATTATCCTGGGAAAGGACTAACACACTGCAACAGTAAGATCTTTTAATAGGTTGTTTCACAGGCTACTGGATCAATCTATAACAAAAGTTTTAAGTTTCTATATCCACTAGTGTTACATAAATGTACATAAAGCTAATATTGATATTAATAATTACCTCATCAAAGAGATGAGAAAACCCCTTTTCAGTAACATCATAGCAAATGATACTTTCTCAAATTATGCATAAGGGAGAAAGTCTAATTCTTGTCATAGGTAAGCTAGTGAAACAGCACTTATATACGTCACTGATCTGGGACCCATTCACAGCTGTAGTTTATGGGACAAGTCGAAGTGCTCATCCATTTCAGAGATGCTGAGCAGGTTTCTACTCTCTTAATGTCTGTTGCATCCAGACTATAATCTGCCCTCTTCCAAGTCAAGGTACAGTCAAAGAAGAGAAACTGGCATTGAAAGGATTAATACCTCTGCAGATGTCTCCTCTTAGGCAAAATGCATCGTGACCTAGAAATGCTAATCAATATCTGCTCACTATATATAGATGCTCTAGAAGACTGCTTTATTCATAGAAAGTCACACCTGTAGAATGAATTTCAGTACTAGGAAACTAGGAAAATTCAAAACCCACTGAAATCACGAAAAGTACTTAGCAACTTCGCAGAACTTTAGATCATGTCTTCCCAGGAAAGGTAAGCAAGAAAGTATGAAGAATTAATATTCACTTTTCCAACTACTATAATTTATACAAGTCTGAATTTTTTGTGAATAATCTTGTTCTTCAGGGGCTTTTGGAAGTGATCCCTCACTTTATATAAGTGTTGAAACCAAGGTATATAAGGCACGGCATGAGAAAAGAAATGCAGGCCAGAACTTTGTTTCTATTTAAAAGAGGAGTTCCTTCACATTCAAACAGTAGTAGACCAGATGATCACTTATGCTCATTAAATGAGCTGAAAGAAACCACATCATGTCAACAAAAATAGAATTTTCAGGGAAGAGTTAATGAACACATGACCATACACTAGAAAGTACTTAGGTCAGAAAGCAAAAATTTTGTGATGACTCTAGGTAACATATCCAAAACAACCAAAACCACAAGAGTTGACTTTAAAATTAAATACAAAACATAACCAAATATTCCAAAGCAGCATGGGTTTTGGCTGGTTTTGCTAAAGAAAATATAACACATATTTTCTGAAAAAGAAACCGTTTTTCTGAAATCACTCACCAGGTATTTCAGAAGTAATCACTGTAAAACAATTTTCAGCATTTTCTTAGGAACTTTGTCAAAGAACCATGGTAAAAGGAAACAAAGATAAATTCTGAAGAGTTTTAAAAATAAATATGTATAATGCATATTTCTGTCATTAAATACACATGTCAGTGCTACAGTAAATGTTAAAAGACTACATACCTGCACTGGTTATGGATTCTACCTGGATGAATGCTAATATAAGGTGACACAGTTTTATCCACATAGGATCCAAATCCAAGTCGAAAATCAAGAGAGATATTCTCCATCTTTTTAGATAAAGCAAATCCAACAGAGTTTAACTTTTCTATATTGTTATGCATAGAGGCTGAGACATCAACTAAATAGTAAAGATCCACAGGGTATTTCTCTAAAGGACGAACTTTTAACATAAAATTTGCTTCACTTCCTGATTAAAAAAATAAACAAATACATTTAATTACTATTTTTGAATGGACACATTTAAAAATACATTTATTTTTGTAGCAACGTCAGCACAAAGTTGCTTGTGTCAGGAAAGAGAGAAACAAACAAACAAGAAAATCTCCCAAGAGTAACCTTGAATAAGCATTTAAAAATATGCCATAAAGGAGTGTTTTGTAGAGCATCTTGGTTTGGTTTTTTTTTCTTGCTGGAGCACTGTGCAATTTATTGTAAAATTCTG
>VWZN01003773.1:269394-293679 GCA_013396955.1 Regulus satrapa | reverse complement strand
GGGGGGAAGTGGGAAAGAGCTGACTCCTATCCAAGAGCTAGAGGTACAGAGCTTTTGTGGACTGTTGGTGGCAGATGTTTTGCTAAAAGAGGAAACCTTGTGTGCACACAGGGTAGTGCTCCTGTGGCACCTGGAAATCCATGGTGGCTGAGGTATTCAAAATGCCTTTGGAAATTCACTGAGGGGTAACTAATTTCCAAACAAAGGGATAAATTTATTCCCCTATGAATGAGCCGTGGTCAGCCAAGGAAGAATTTCAGAGATCATGTATCTGTTGCAGAGACTAGCAAGAGTGGAAGAAATGGGCCAATCTGGCCCATGTAAAGATAAACAGTGATTAGAGAAAGGAAACAATCCAAGGAACAAGCTGGATTTGGCAAGAATACATCAACACTATGTTTTCCAACTCTGCAAGTTTACAGCCCCTAGGCAAGACCAACTCCAGTGGAAAGCTTCAGCCAACAAACTGCAAACACTTTAAAAAACTGATGATAGGCTCTTTGGGAGCCTCTTTGGGAGGAAGATTCTTGTCTGGCAAAATGACTTGCATACTTCTGGCACTAAACAAACCATGTCTAACTATGGCACTTCTGTGGTCACTCATTGCCACACTATTTTTGTGCCTCTCTGCCCCAACCCGTGCTCAGCGCTCAGTCCCTGTGGCAGAGGAAAACAGGTTGGCAAGCTCTCCCCAGCTTGCCGACCGAAGGCAGAAGTTTAAATCTGGGCTTGAGGAAGGATTCTTGATGAAATCCAGAATCACAAACCAAAGCCCTCTCTTGACATTAGTTGTTCAAGTCAGCAGGAAAGATTCATATGTCAGCAACGCTTCCCAGCATCACTGCTGTAGCAAGGGCTGAGCATGATTTTGGGAATCCAGCATCAATCCACGCCACAGGAGTGGCACCCCAGAACCCCCAAATGCAGCAACAACTGCTTCCCCTGCCCATACTAACTGTGCCCATCAAGCACTGCAGGCAGCAGCCAACCTTGCTTGTATTCCAGCAGACCTCTACCACCAGCCATGACAGGCCATGCAGCCACCCCCTGCCCCCTGACAGCCTTTGTCACCCAGCCCCATGCAGAGAGAAGTCCCAACTCCTGCTCTTCACTCGGATGTCAGCTTTTCCCTTTTGGATGGGGAAGAAACAAGGAAGTGCTTTGGGTGCCCCTCTTCCTTAATGAGGAAGGTTTGGCCTCCCCTGAACATCCGATGCTTCATGGGGCTAGAATCTTCAGTCTTGGAAAGATGGGAGGGATTTTTTACAGGTGTGTGTTGTGATAGAATAAGGAGGAACGGCTTTGAACTGGAAGAAAATAGGTTTAAATTTGATACTTGGAAAAAAAAATCTTTACTGTGAGGATGGTGAGACTACTGGCAACTGTTGCCCAAAGAAATTTTGGATGGCCCATCCCTGGAAGTATTCATGGCCAGATTGGATGGGGCTTTGAGCAACCTGGTTTTGTGGAAGGTGTCCCTGTCCATGGCGAGGGCATTGAAACAAGATGATCTTTAAGATCCCTTCCAACCCAAACCCTTGTATGAATCTGTGGGTCTATAGGCTCTGGGAAGGTTGTATTCCTCATGGTCTTTGCTGAAGCAACAAAGTGCATAGACAAAGATGTTCAATGTCAGTGAGGCTGGCTCTGAAGCCTGCTGTTTATGGCATCCCTGGGTGGGAAGGAAACCCTCATTTCACTTGATCTCTCTTTTCAGAGAAATATTAAAATGTGAAATGTATCTAATTGAGTTGTCAGAGGAGCCGAGCTTGTGTGATGTTTAAGAGTAAGATATCAGCACTACTGCAAAAGTCTGGGATGGCCCAGAAATAGTGCTTAAAGAACAGTGAGGGAGGGATTTGGAGATACAGGCATCTGGGACAGTCCTGCTCCCTGGTCCTGTGAGACAGGTGTGTGATTTTCCTGAGAATTCACAGGCAGTCTGTGAGGTAGGTAACTCACCAGGTTTGAGATTTGTTTCACTGGTACCTCCCAGATTATAATATTTGTGTCACAGTGTCTGCCATACACCTCTTGTGTTTGTCCTGGATGCAATGTGAGTTCTACCTTTGGATATGCACACATGATAGTTAAATGATAGAAATTTAAAAAAAACAAAAACAAAAACAAAAACCCACCCTTCCTCCCTCTTTCCAATGTGGCAAGGAGGCGTGACGTCCTAGGGACCACAGGTGCCAGCAGAGATGGAGACAGGGGAAGCATGGGGTGGGATAAGTGCCTACCATCACTTCTGTGAAATGAGACCTCCCCTTCAAACAACTCTATGGATTCCTGTTGGGGAATAAGGTGCTTTTGTTTCTTCTCTCCATGTTAGACTGCCATTGTAGACCAACTTTTTGTTGAGCAGCTCATACTGAGCTTGAGCCAGGTCTGGGTCCTCCGCTGTGTGTGTTTGGAACCCACTGAATATGTGACCATCTTACCAAATCAACCCTTGTGTGATGCCTAAACACCTCCTTAGGCCAGCACACAGGCACTGCTTGCTTTTGTCATGTTTAAAGATTTTGTGCCTCTATGTTGTCACATGCTTTTTAGAGATTCACTGGGAACTCTAAAGTGGCAACTTGTAGCTCGGTGTGATTTACCCTGTTGTTTTCTGCCATGCAGAACTGTTTGTCAGTGGAGCTGCAATTTCAGGAGGATGTTTGCACAGAAATATAATGAGGCTTGGCTGGTCCTTGGGAGCAGGAGTGATTTTGAATGGCTGCTGACCTCGCGGGGAATCTGGGCTGCAGTCAGGCAGAAACCACTGAGCTGGAAACAAAAACCTGGGGAAACTAACGCAGGCTCTCCATCTTCTGCTCCAAGTAAGTAAAGAGATAGTTTGTCCAAAAGTCAGCAGCAAATGCTAGAAGATGCATTCATAGTTCTGCCTTTGAAAATTATTTTCAATAGTAATACCACTTTTAAAAATGGGTCTGCACTTCTTGGTGTTTGAGTAAACTGTTCACTTGCAAATGAGCTGGCCTTCTCTTCAGGTCTGTTCTGATGGCTAGCTTTGAGTTTGCTCTTTCTCCTTGGTGTGGATTAGACCCCTGCACAGTCTCTGCAAAGTGGAGGGTGCTTTTGCATTCTTGGAACCACAGAGAGAAAGATTTATTTGTTTTATAGTCAGGTTTATTAGCTCTCATTCTCTTTATAGCTAATAGCAATGACTTTCTGATTTCCACCATTACACAATACATACAATTACAGGAAAAAAAATATATATAAGAGTTGTTTTTGAATCAGAAGCATGATAACACTAGTGGTTTTGTCCAATTGTACTTTTTCTGGCCTTTTTTAGCAATTAGCTATCCTCTGGTAATAAATCACATTTTGCTTTATGAGGATACAAAGGCTTGAACAAAAAGGCTGTGGGTTATAGAGTTGTTCCTTGCAGGGTTGCTCTGCCCTCTTTCCACCATCTTCTCTCTTGAAAATGAAGGGTTTGCTTCCACTTACAAGAAAAACAAAAAACCAAAAACAAAAACCAAAAAAACCAAACCAAAACAAAACAAAACAACAGAAGAAGAGTTGCCTTTGGCCAACGATCAATCATGGAAAATTTCAGCCCCATCAGAGAATGTTTTGGAAGCATATGAGGCTGTAAGCAGATGATCTGATCCTGATGCCACTTAGCTCACAGCTGATTGAGTCCTGCCCTAAGAGCAGTGAGTGCCGTGGGTTTAGCCATGGTTTGCCCCCGTGAGCTGGGATCGAGCTTGGCTAGCCTGTGGGCTATCACAGGTCTGCTCAGCAGCCACCGGCACTTGCTGAGGGTGGAAAGAGACAGTGAAAGGTGCTGTAATGCCCTTTCTCTCCAGAGCAGCAGCAGTGAATGGGACTATTCATGTGCTTGAGACCAGGACTCACCTAGCTGTGCTATAAATAGCGAGCTGCAAACCTCAGAAGATAAAGTACTTTAATTCAGGTGGAAATCGTAGCTTTCAGGTGCTTATCTTGACCAGCTGTATTTGGCCTGCCAAATGCATTTTGGCTTGGTGTTTTAGCACTTCAGGCAGTGGGCTGAACTGATACAAAGGGCAACTATTGCTTAAAATATTATTTAGCTGCTCTGCCTAAATCATCCATCCCTTCCTGTATTCATGAGGTTTTCCTAAGGATTGAAGGCTCTTGCAGAAGCTGGTGTTTGGAATATGCTGACCATTGGGACAAGTTTGTCCAACTCACCAACGCTCCCAAGAACAATCCAGTTTTGGGCTGTCCAGTGGGTTTGTACATCTGTGCCTGCTGCTGGCACCAGGGGTAGCAGCACCTTGCACCTCTCTGCAGTTTTCTTTCCTGTCCAAAAGAGCCTGGAGAGTCATTCTTACAAAGAGACAGGAGCAACTGCCTCATCAGACTGTCATTCTCTTATTCCCTGGAAGTGAAGAAAATATGATAAACGGTTAGGTGAAGCTGATGGGGTTTTTGTTTGTTTGTGTTGTTGGTTTTTTTGGTTGTTTTGGGGGTTTTGTTTTTGTTTTTGTTTGTTTATTGTAATCATGTGTCCCTTTCAATGTCTAACAATACAGCTGTACTTACTTTAAATTACTTGGGATACAGCATTGAAAAATGACATGTCTTGTGTATTTCTCATAAATGTTCTGGAGGAAAAGAGGGTCCCTAAACTTTCTGTTCCAATGCTTATGGAAATTCAGGAGCTGGTCTTTTAAGCCAAGCTAGCACATCTTTATACTGGAGCTGTTGCTTGTCTTACTCTTCTGTCAATGGCAGGACATTGGGTGAAACGCAGCCTTGGTCTCACCTGCTAAAAATGCTTGTATGCCCCATTTTTTTATAGGTGCCATACCCAGCAAAGATATCCAACATAATCTGTTCCCCTTCTTGGCCAAACTGCGCCATACAATACTTTCATGTCATTTGAAATACAAAATTAAATTCCAGTCTGGGATTTGATATACTCTGAAAAGAGCACCCTGTCAACAACTCTGGTGCACTTGTGCTGGAATTTGGGCAGATACTGCCTCCACCTGTTGTTCCATTTCCCCCATTAGTTGTCTAGATGCCAGCACCCTTGGAGGCACCTCCTTCTGTTATAAATAAAACTTGAAATGAAATACTATTGTGAAACTGTAGAAGATACCCAATTCATGGTGCTCCAAGGGACCCAAGTTGGATAGCTTCATGGGTGGCTTCCAACTAGCTGAAGATGTTACTTTTATAATGCCAAAAGATGTGGCTGAAAATGTTTGTTGGAAAAAATTTCTTAAAGCATGGCAAAAAAGTTGCTGGCAACTAAGGAACCAGGACTATTCAGCAATTGTTCTTGGTCCAGGGTATACTCAGTTTTCCACCTACCAGGAGACATTTGGCTATTTTATTTTTAATTTTGCCAATGTGCTGCTTGAAGCGCAATGTCTGATCTGATTTTCAGTCATCAAAATAAACACCAATGTCAACGGGAAAAATGCAGGCCCTGATGGAAATGAAAATGTAGAACTTCTTAAGATTTTGTAGCTGATAAATGTTGTCCAAAAGCATTAATCATCTTAAATTTGTAAATCATTAGCAATGAAGCCTCAAGCCCTAGCAGAGCTCTTAGTGCTGTGCTGCTCGTGTAGAGCTGCATATCACTTGTTGTTGCTGATGAATCAAATCTTCACGATTCTTGTACAGACGTCATATATAAGAAACATTGAGTGACATGTCAGAAGAGGCCTTTTTTGTGGTTCTTTTCCCACAAAAACCTTCAAAGAAGCATCCCTGGATCTTGCAGACTGTAGGTCCTGGGAAGTTCCAGAGAGAACTGTATTTCCGAGGATGGGTTTGGAGCATGTGCAGATCCCTGCAGATTCATCCGAGTCAAAGAGTAGCACTTCTTTTCAATGACATCCTGGGGCCAGGACTTCCATCCATTAATTATGTGAAAGAGGACCTCCTTTAGTCAAACCTGCCAATTTTTAATGTAATTGAATGTCACCTTATCCTCGTATGACTAGGGAAGAAAAGCAGAAGCTCTTGCTCAACATCCATTTGTTTTATGCCCTTACATATTTTTTGTGCCATTTGAGGCTTTGTGTGTCTGATAAAAGCAGGGAAAGGCTGTATTTACCAGAATTTGAGCTAGAGGTACCAGGAACTAAATTGAAGAATAAGTGTCCTGCCTTTTTTGGCTGACAGAAGGGCTGCAAGTGGTGTTCCCTCAGGTAAGGGAGAGATTGTAGGTTTAAGCAGGTGTCATGGCCCTCTGGAGTCTCTCTTCTGGTGATCATCGAGCAAGAGGTTCCTTGTTTTGCACCGTCTCACAGCTTTTTTCTGTGCTGGCTGGACTTGTCCTCATAGATAAGTGAATCAGGACCATCCTTGTTAATAATAGTTAGTGTATAAGCGTCATACTGTAAGAATTTTTTAAAAAGACATTATGAAAATAAGAAAACATGGCATGGGGAATATTTAATTTGTTTTATGATATTTGAATAATTTTCTTTTTTCCTTTGTAAGGAAGTCTGAAAAATAAGCTTACATTTGTAAGCAAAGATGAAGTAAACATGTGGAGTTTTGGGCCAGTTTTAAAAGCTGAATCTGACAGTTTCAATTCAGTACATATTGATAAGCAGATAGAAATCCCCTTTCTTTCAAAGTCCAAGCACTGAATTCAGGTGTCACCTTTTTGATGGTACCTGGCAATTAAACATATCGCTTCATAAACCCGTAGAGGAAGTTGGCTGCAAATAGGGTGAGTCAAACTCATCAAACTGCCTTATGAATTCTTCTTTTTTGTGTTTAGAATAACTCCTTCTTGCAAGATGATGAACTGCCAGTCACATAGGAAGAGAAAAGCAGACACTTCTTTTCTGGATAGATTAAACTCTCCAGAGGATGGTGAAAGCGAAGCAAATCAAGTACATCATCTTTCATATTCACATCAACCCATCTATTGTGGAAAACATCAGAAGTCAGCGTTTTCTCACTCAGCTGAAATATTATTCCTGTGCTATTTCTAGACTGAAGAGACAAATATTGGAGAAGTGAACACTTAATAATCCCCCAAAGGAAAGAGAAAAACACTGAAAAAAGCAGAGCACAAAGTCCCACTGTATGCCAGCCAGTGCTGCTGCATTCAGAGGGAGACTGGGAAGAGCAAATAGTAATTCATGGGACTCAGGGAGCTAGAAGGTTCCACCAGTAGTTGTCTCCTTCTCTCTCTCTTGAATTTTTGCTTGTTATTCCTGCTTCTTTTATGAGAACTTGGCTGTGGAGAAGGACTAAGCAGAGGATCAGGGACTGGGTGCAAGGAGGTAAAATTATATTGGTCTTGTGCTATTTAATGAAAAGGAGACCAGTCTCCAGATAAACACAGGTGAGAGAGCAGGCAGGTGACAGATTTCCTGTGCTGGCAGGTGGGTGGTGGCTGCCAGCATGTGATCCTGTGGTCTGAAGACTTTTCCAGAACTGGTTTTCTTTTGGTGGGCCCCACTCCCTTTTCCCCAGTGGAGTGCCAGGGGACCAGAGCTCACACTGTGACTGGAGCACCAGTTTAAAGCAGCATGCACAGCTGAAATGAGGTGTAAAATGTTTTTGCTTAGTCATTAGATCTTTGCCTGTACCCAGAGATGATTTAATGGCTCCTGGGTAAACATTGGTACTTCAAAGGATGTGCTAATTTGGCTTTGGAAATAAGAAGGCAGGTAAGATGCATGACCTCTGCTGAGGCATCTTTTGATATCCCACATTAATACTGGGGTTTGATGGTTGTTCATTTTTCCATCTCAAAGGGAATCTTCAGTAATGGCTTATTCTGCCTGCCTGCAGGCTCGGTTTCTCACTTGGGCTGCTGGTTGTGAAGTACACATTGCATATATTAGGGAGTAAAGCTGAGCCACTTTTTGTAATGCCACAAGTGGGACAGAGTAAAATGTAGAAGAGAAATCAGTCCTATATTTCCAAGTATCAGATGTGCTTGAAATGTGAGCATATCTTTCAGGAAGTTTAAGTTAATATTCCTAGGATGACACTCCCACGTCTCTTCTGTGCTCATCCACATTTATCAATGGTGTACGTGCTTGTAGTGCAAAAGCACCTATGGATGAGGATCCATGAGTCTCAGGCCCCTTGGTCTTCTGTAGCCATCCCTGGGGGTATTCTGGCTTTTTCTGTCGTTAGCATGCAGTGAAATACAGTTTGGAAAGTATGCAAAGATTTCTCTTCGTGGCAAGCCAGCTGGTAACGAGGCACGGCACAGCCACTGCAGTGCACCCATCCCATGCACGCAGGCTGAATCATTACTTATTTTTCTGGTTAATGACTCAACAACGCAAGGATTGGGAGTGACCACTTGTTGTGGTCCTGATCTGCTCTATGGCATCAGTCATGAGCCACTCTTGTGCAGGGTGTCTGGCCAAAGCGGCCTTGCTGATGACAGGAGGTCAGAGGTGTAGCTGGATGGCCCAGAGAATGCCCCATCAGCCTGACCACATGTGCCACGTTGGTATTTGCACAGCCATGGGGCTCCCAGGGAAGAGGACTGCAAACCTGGTGGTTCTATTCTGTTGCAAGAGCCCTTGCAGGTGGTTGATTATGGTTGCTGTGTTCATGTGACACTTCTTTTTGGCCATTTTCCTGTACAAGGAACAGAATTATCTAGGGCGTGCCAGTCATTCCTTCCTGGGTAGAGCACATGACACTGAGGTGCCATGGGAAACTGGGATGTGCTTTTCTTATCGGAGCTGTTCATCCTTCAGCTTTCCAACTTCTTGCTTAAGTATGGATATCCTCACACTGACTCGTCAGTAGCTGTTAAAAAACACGGATTTTCCATGAGCTTTCTCATTGCAACTTGGTTCCTGCTGCAAATCAAACAGCTTGGACCAATCAAAAAGTTGTCAGGAAATTTACAGCTTTGGTGACTGTGCCCCTGTTAAATAAATGTTAAGCATGTTAAAACATAATTTAACATGCTCACATCCACAGCAATCTTTGATGGTGTACCTGTCATCAGGCATGGTGGTTGGTGGACCCATATAAAGAGGACATTAGGTTATTAATATTTTTTTTCCTATAGGATTTCAAAATTCAGAATAACTAACTGCTACACTTGGAAAAACTTTTGATATGAAGAGTAGCTACATAAGAGAAATAAGAGAGCTGCTCAATAAAATGTATTTAGAAGGTTCATGTCAGAAAAAGGATTTTAGAAATGGAAAATCTTTCATTAGATCCATTAATGTTATAATTCCACCAAGCTTTGCACTAAGGCAATTAAAGATGTTGCTCTAGAAATCAAGACTGAAGAAAACAGTTGGTAAACATGGCATATATAAGTACTTTGTGTTCTGATAAGAGAATGCCTAATGCTATCTTTAGTCAGTAGAGGTCATAGTTCACACTATCCCTGTGCTTGGAAGTCTACCACGGGACTTCAGCATTCTGGACTCCATGAAATATTTTCATTCTTTGCTTTGCTTGAGACATCCTACCTGGCCTCAGGGAAAGCATTTAGCTGCTCTGTACCCCTGCTTCTCTTCGGTAAAAGAAAGGCAGCATTTCCACTCTTCTCAAGGACGTTATGAAAAAACCCAACCAAACATACCCTAAAGCCTGAGACATGCAGATATCCCAATGGGAGGACCTCAGATAAATTACAATGTTTTCTTGAATCTTCTAAAAACCTGTATAAAAGTTAAAAATATGTAAAAATGTATGCCCACAAATTAAAATGTGGACAGTTTTAGGAATATGAAACAGTCACACTGAAGTTATTATCACTGGGATTATGATGATTCAGAGCACTATGCTGAGGTATTATTGCATACATGTCCTTCCTTCCTTCCTTCCTTCCTTCCTTCCTTCCTTCCTTCCTTCCTTCCTTCCTTCCTTCCTTCCTTCNCTTCCTCCCTTCCTCCCTTCCCTTCCCTTCCCTTCCCTACTGCACCCTGCCTCATTTCCCACCTCTGTCCCTGCAGAAGAGCTCTGTCCTTCCTCTCTTTCACTGCTTTCCCACTGCCCTGTCCACGGGGTGCCAGGGTGCTCTCCAGAGAGCGGCTGCCTTCCACCCTGCTGTGGCCCTTTGGAGGAGAACCTGCACTGCAAGTTTCAGCTCAAAACAAATATTCATGGCTGAGTTATGAACCCCCAGAGGGATAGATGGTGAAGTGGATTAAAGCAGTAACTCTTTGCCTTTGGGTCTAAGCCACATTAGGACAAAAGTTAGAGTGAGTTTCAGGCTTAATTTTCATTTCTTGGTATGGCTTGGGTTTGGAAGTTGCAAAAAAAAACCAGGAATGAAAGGACACTGGGTGAGATACACTGGTGAGGTTTCAGAAAGAGCCTACACAGTGCTCCAGCCAGTTTGACCTAGTTACTGATGACAAGTTTTGACATTTAGGGAAATGTTTAAACTTCAGAAGCAAAAACCAACACCCATGGACAGCCCTCTGGAGCAAGGAAGGGCCTGTGGGAAGAGGAGACGCCCAGCACAGTGCTACCTGGGAGGCTGCCCTGCTTGGGAAGGGTCTCCCAAGGAAACGCTTCCAGCCATGCTACACTGTCCCAGCTGTGGTGGTGGTGTGAGGATGTCTGGGGACAGCGTGTGCCTCTGCAGTGGCTGTGAGTGGCGGTTTGCTGCGCTGTGTCTGCAGGATGGTGTGTCCTCATGGTCTGTGTCATCTAGGAGCTGCTTTGCAGTCATGCTCTGGAGCTCAGCTAAGTTTCCTGCACCTCATGGACACTGTAGGAGATGTCTAGAAAAGTCTGTATTCTGGAAATAAGGTTTTAGGATTTTTCCATTTATCCTCTTGGATGAACCAAACATTAACTGTGAGTTTAGAACTGCATGGAAAGCTTCTGCTCTCCTCACATCCCCCTTAGGGAATGAGTAGTGATGCTCAAAAGCTTTTGTTTAAATCACCCAGGCATACTAAGGCTGAATAACAGAAGGTTGTTTTTGTTAAACTAAGAGGCAGATCCTTAAGAAGTGTGTATGTACACGTCAGTGTTTGCTCTTCCTCTCCCACATCAACAGTTGTCTGAGAGTCTAATTCAATTTGCTGTTTGTAAGGTGGGAAACAGAAGAATAAAAACATTAGGGAAGGCTTGTCTGAATAATAGTCTTTCCCTCAGGATAAAGAAAACTCTTTTCAATGTATGGGAGCCACCACATTTGAGAATATTTATAGCCATTCATTCATGTAAGGAACCCAAGGCTCCTGTGAAGGCTCTCCAGTCCTTGGCTTGAGGTGTGGGAGGGGTTGGGAAGGAATGTGTCTGGGCAGGGAGGGGGTGTGGCTGAAAAAGGGATGAGGCAGTGAGCTGGAGAGAGACCCAAGAAGGGAGGCTCTCTCTGAATAACCGATTAGCTAGAGAGATTTCTAATTTTTCTAATGTTCTAAGCCACAGGAGAGGATGCACAGGTATCCATGCTGGATGTCAGAGGTGCTGCAGTTGTCCTGCACTGGACTGATGTTTGCTGTCCTCTGGCAGTGTTCGTGAAGCATTCCTGGTCCTGCAGACTCAGTGGCCGCTGAAATGCTCCCTTTCAGGTAGCAATGTAGGACAAGTGTTCAGTGCTGCTTTCTGGAGCCAAAGCTGCTCCTTCCAAATCAAAAAGGTATCTTGCTATATAAAGAGATGCTACACCTTTGAAGGGAGCCCTTTCAATGGAGGGCTGTGACTCAGAATACTTAGAAAGGGTTTTTACCCCTCTGATCAGGAATGCTCTCAAACCGAGGTTGAGAGGGAAAAAGGAGGATGGCAACTGATTTCACTGATCGCCTCTGTCAGAGCATTGAGGCTCCTGATGGATAAACAGCTGGCTGATGGCTTGAAGAGCTTTGAATAAAGCACTGTGACCCCTTTCTTGTTCCTTCAACTGAAAAGAAAGCCAGTAAAAGGAAAGGGAGCTGGGATTGAAAGACTTTTAGATCCATTCCTTTCCTCATAGACCTGCAGAGGCTGCACTCAGGTGTCTTCTGTACTATCTAAATTTCTTCTTCTCTCTTCTAATCCATTCCCTTCTCCTTTACACCAACATTATGGGTACTATTTCTCACTGATGACTTTATAAGATTTGATCTACCAGAGAGAAGAAAAAACAAAAGAAAGGGCACACCACTTTTCCTTGTTTGTTTGCTTTGGTTTGTTTTTTGTTTGTTTGGGTTTTTTTTAATTGTTGTTTTTAAATGTACATAGTCACTTTGTTCCTAACTTCAGTAAAGCTTCTGGAAACATGTAACAGATATTAAGTTAGAGGCTAACAAAAATCTTACATCCATACCAGTTCTTGCACCATGTTAACTACTCCAGCAGGTATATATGGGCAGAGTGAGAAATGCTCTGCCAGATGCCACTGAGTCAAAAAATAGCTAACCTTAATCCTGCCTACACCTATAGTCATGTGCATATGCCCTGAGAGCTTAGTGCTGGTAGGCATTTCTACAGGATGAATTTCTGACTCAACATCTGAAAACATGGTAGGTACAGCTTCTGCTGATCACCCAAATTAATATTCAAATTTGGGAGGGGCTATTCACTGCGCTGATAAATATCAAGTGAACAGAACAAATGTGATGTGGTACATACACATTGCACGTAGAAAGACAAAGTAAAGTGAACAAAAAAAGTTAACATTTAAATTTTGGTTGAATAGGCTTGTTTGGGGTTTTTTTAGAACTGGCAAAAAGCAAGCTGTATAGTACATCAGTGTAATAAGTTGTTGGTATATGCCTCAGGACCACTGAAAGGAAAGTTAATGAGCTGCATTGCATTTCTGCTTAAAGCTCTTAAAATGTATCATGAATAAATGTGTCTGCAGGTTCATCAACATTTATTTCACTGAATTTTCATGTGGTAGCCTCTGCAGAGAATTGACTGTGAAAAGGAGAAAAATGGGTATAGTTATTTTTAACAGTTCATAAACAACATTAAATTATTTTTTTCCTAAAGGAAAAAAAAAATCCTCCACAAAAAAAAAAAAAANCCAAAAAAAAAAAAAAAACCCCCCCAAAAAAAAAAAAAAAAAAAAAAAAAAAGTATGTCTCTGGATTTATATCAGAAACCAGTTTGTCTCCCCACTGAGCAAAGCCTCATACTGGTAGAATATTCTATGTGAAAAGCAGCAACACATTTTTAGTATTCCTGTACTGACAGAGGTGAGTTTTGCAGTAATATCTCTCACACTTGCCTTTAAAACGTGACAGAACAAGAACGAACACCTGATCCTGCACAGCTTGGCACACACGCAGGAAAAGCGGTTGCTTGGCATGCCATTGATGTTAAAGATATTTGTCACAAGCCTTGCAACTGTACTGCTCTGTTCTAGAAAGCAAACTCCGGAAGGAAATAGCCATAATTCCCAATTCCAGCTAGCTGGGAATTTTGCAAGGAAACACTTTTCAATGGAAATAAGGCATATTTGTCAAAAGGGGACAAACTGGAAAGCAGAGAGGTTAAATCCTTGCTAGGAACTACCTCCCTCTTCCCTCCAGGGTTTCCTTTTAAAAGCCTCATCTACAGGATATGTGGTTTTCCTACTGTTGGGCAAAGCATCTTTGCCAAACTACCCCAAATTTCTCGGAGTGTTTCGTGGCTATATGTGTAAGTTACAATACGCATCAAAAATAAATATTGTGAAATTCTTCTCTATCTCAGATAAAAATATGACATTACTTTATGTATCAAAGTGATGTACACACTATAATTTAGTAAAATAACTCAGCATGTGATTTATTTATTTCCAGAAAATGACAGCTCTGTGCACCCTGAGTTCATTACGCATGCATTCACAGCCACCAATCATTCCATCTCCAGTGGATTCCTAACAAAATATAACCATTTTCAGAAGCAGAACACTGACCATGTCTTTTCCATGGTACAAATATTAAAATTATTTCACACACTGCAGTGAAACACTAAGCTATGATTCTTATGTGAAATAATGTAGTAAGAGCCGTGATGGTTTCAGTGGGTTTATAAGGCTTCATTGAAGTAGCTGTTATATGCAAACAATGCTCACAGAAAAACAGCATAGATTTAATAATTTAGAAATTTTTTGCATTGCACATTCAATATCTATTTTCAACTTTATGTATTTTGAGGATATGCAGCACTCAAAATGCCTAACTTCTTTAAGTGATACCATGTCTGTATGTTTGTTACCCTGCAGGACACAGTGGTGTTTTTAAGTGCTTATGAGTCCCTGTTTTGTGTGCTTACCATGAATTTTCTTTTGTGCTTCAATATTTTTTTCCTAATATAATCCCTCAGACTTGTTCTTTTTAAATTTTTCTCAAGAGTTTTTTTTTTGTTTGTTTGTTTGTTTGTTTGTTTTTAATTGTGGGGGTTTTTTGGGTTTTTTAATAGCTTGGACAGGGATACCTGCATAATTTGCAAACAGATTTATAAGAGAAAAGCCTATTCACACCAAACTATTTTTTTTTAAATTGTAGATGTTTCTAATGTTTCTATGGAATCACCTAATTTATAATTCAGTGCACATTTGAATGCACTGTGTGAATGTGTTTGTCACAGCTTTATTATATTTCCCTCCTTGCACTCGGCATTATTCCTTTCTGAAGTTGCTTAAATTATGCTGTTATTGAGAGGAAATGTAGGGGAAAGTACCAGCTAAACTTACCTGTTGATAATATATTTATATTTGTTAATAAGCCAGCCTGAAAATACTTTAACTATGCCAAATGCTGCGCTGATGTTTTGTGGGTGTCAGTATTTGGACACTAGCAGAGAGGACTTGCCCAGCATGACCGTTCCCCATTGCTAAATAAACCCAGCAGATAGCCATGAGCTTGGGCTGCACTGAGAAATTGTTTCAGGATTCAGCTGGGAAGGAGGAGGTTAGAGGCAGCAGACGTGCCGAAGAAAACTGGGAGAACAAGAACATGCCTTGTGTGAGCATTCCACAGGGTGTCAGTTCACGCTCTACTCGAAATATCCCTCGAAAGGCACAGTTGCAAAGGTTAAGATTCTCATATGATTGAAATAATTCCCATTTATGTGTTACTTGCTGACAAAACTGTTGATTTGTTTTCTACCATGTATTCCAAGATTTTAGAATTTGCCTCTGTCAAAACCCTGAAGCGAAACATTCTGAAGAGATTTACTGTTCAGCTTGCAAGAAACAGTTTTGTTTGAATTGATTGCTTTGATTTGTTCTCTCTCTCCTTTTCACTTTCTATTTTCTCATCTGTGGAGTTCAATCATTATGAATTTTGGAGCTAGTAAGAGGACTTTAAAAAATCAAGATATGGATAGTTTGGTGCCTCAGATATGGCATGATATGGTAAAGCCAATTGTTACTGACTGATATGAACTAGGGATTGTAATTAAAACATTTAGTACCATTACTTTAGTATTTAATTATTTATTTCAACACTTTCTCTTCAGGCATTTTGGAGTTCTAGATGTGACTTTTCAGTTTTCTCATTTGATCACTGATTTGGTGCTGACATGAGCAGAGTACAATTTTTAACAGAACCCTTCCCATGGCAGAAAGGTTGGACCTGGATGATCTTTAAGATCCCTTTTAACCCAAACCATTTTATGATTCTACAATAACAGGCAAAGAATGCATAATCCTTCCAGTTTTCATTTTCTTGAGACAAATATTTCTTAAGGACATAGTGAAGACAACATTCATTTTCCATTTCTATTCCTCTGCACAGTGTTATGCTGCTGATTCCTGTCACAACAGGAGGGGCTGAAGAAAGCAGTGAACCTCTTTATTTTTGTAGCATTTCTCCTCATACCTGCAGTATATGAGAGTGTCTGGCAGTATTGATAGCCTCTTGCTTCACTAGCTCTTCTTTGTAGGGACATTAAAATTGATTTTCTGCATCTTGGCATATGAAGACTCAAAAGTGTGTTACATGCCCTGTTGCCCAAAAATGTGCAGCTGCAGAGCAAAGGTTCCAGTGACAGTGACTTTTATGGCACTGGGAGGCCTGAGCTGCTGAACTGGAGGAGCGGAGAGAGAGACAGGCTTATTTATAGTGCTGCTGAAGAATTAGCCTGCCTTTGAACCTGCTGCACAGATACCCTGATTGAAAAATCTGCTCTCCTGACAGGGGGGAGGGCAGGGGTAGAAAGTGGAGGGAAAGTTTCAAGGCACACCTGTAGTGATATAGGGGAAAAGGCATCGTCCCTTATGGCAGCACCCTGCCACGGGGGCTGCTGGAGACATATTTATGGCTCTGAGGCAGTAAAGGTGTAACTTAATGCTGGAAATGGAATTGCTAAGAGAAAGCATGCAAGGAGAAGTTCAGAAATAATGTATCACCAGAAGATGAGAGAAGAATACTGAGCATGAAGCAGCCAAATGACTGCCACAGCTTCCCAGTGCCCAATTAAATCAGCTTCCTTTGCTAATAAAAGTCCCATTGGCCAGTCTAAGTGTTAGGAGTAAGCATGACTTTAGGCAAAAGAAGGCTACTGAAAATAAAAATGCAAAACAATATTTTAAAAGACCAAGAAGAAAATTATACAGTAGAGAAAATCTGTCACCTCAAAGAAAAAAAATACTCTCATTCTGACTGCCATGATAAAAGGACCATTCTGTTTGCAGCTAATCTATCAGTGAATTTAAAATATCCTGGGCTAGAGAAAATGTACAGTCCTGTACCTGGGGACTGTGGCAACCAGTGAGTCATGGGTACCTGATGACTCTACTACTGGCTCTTAGAGGGAAATAAAGACCTGGAGAGAGCCTGAAATCAATGGCGTGGATCTTGTTAGTATTGTAAAATCCAGGTTTGACTGTCTGTTAGATTTATGGATTGGGGTTTATCTGGTGTGATACTTTGTTTGTTCAGTTGGATCACTGCAATAATGTGGTTTCCCACTTCTGTTTTTCCCACCTTTAGACAGTAGGAAAGCCAACACCTGGCTCATTTCCAAGTTAATGGAAGCCTTCTTCTTTTGCAGAAGCTAATTTGGATTAAGGTCTTTAATCAGCTCAGTTACAGGCAAAAGGAAAGGGCAGAGGAATGAAGGGAGAGGAGAGGAGAGGAGAGGAGAGGAGAGGAGAGGAGAGGAGAGGAGAGGAGAAAAAGAGAATAACAGTGATTAAAAACACCCAAACAAACATGGGATAGTTCCTGTAAGAAATAACTCAGTAGAATAAGACCTAAAGAAAAACACAGTAGAGATTTGTGGAGTTAACTGTGGCAATAGAGAAAGTGAATTAGGAACAACTGGTCATTGTTCTCCACAATAAGTGATAAGATTAGGGTTGTCCAGATAA
Organism: Regulus satrapa; assembly: GCA_013396955.1. Taxonomy (NCBI): domain Eukaryota; kingdom Metazoa; phylum Chordata; class Aves; order Passeriformes; family Regulidae; genus Regulus; species Regulus satrapa. The sequence goes on along the minus strand of VWZN01003773.1, from coordinate 276,461 downwards.
GATTATCATCCAACAAGTTCAAAGGAAACAGGAGGAAGAATTTTGCCATGCTGACGTGCACTGGTCATAGAATGCTGCTGATGCTCAAGTTTTCATTGTGCTCAAGAAGTGATTTGACTAATTAATGGAAGACCTACAGGTGCAGGAACATTGCACATGGCCTAGGATGGGCAGAGATACCTGGAACAGAGGAAATAGCACATAACTATCATATGTTCTCTCTGCTCTGCTGCTTTTCTCTGTTTTAATCACATTCCTTGTCAGCTAGTGTTGGAAACATGGGACCTTTGGTCCACTGCAGCCATGATGCAAAGGAATTAAAACAACATTAAATTTCTCTCTTGGCCTCCCTTAGTCCAGACAGCTTTCCTTGGACACAGTCAGGATATAATCAACAGCAGTCAGGCTGCTGGGGAGGAGGAGGAGTTGGTGCTAGGAATGGCTATTACAAATCAGTTCCTAGAGGATCTGTTTCTAACATATGCGGCCAAGCACGCAGATTTGGAGGTCTAGTTACATTTTCAGTTAAATAGATATGGTATCAAAGATATTTATTTCTGACCTTGCCTATAACTAGAGAAACAACATTTTACACAGACTCAGCTTAAGCATTCAGTGGTTGCACCATCTGAGCAACAGACCTGGCTAAACACAGAAACGACAGAAGGATTTTTTGTTATAAGTGAGGAGGCTTAATGCAGATGAAGTGGCCATATGGAGTGAAAAATCATAGCCATTAAGAAGATGGAAAGATACTATTAGAACAAGGATTCCCAAAGTTTGTTTATGGAAAGCTGGCACAGCAAGCAGGACGTCAAGCAGCAGGACTTGAAATAATTAGTCTGTAACAGAAACCCCAAAACTTTTGGTGCCCCCTTTCCTACCGCTCTTGAAAGCAGGAGAATGAGCCACAGTTTCATTCTGCCTTTCAGAGAAGAGAGGGGAGAAGTTACTGCGCGACACACTCAGCTCTCCAGACTCTTGGGGTCCTCAAACACTCAGGAAATGCTTTGAATGTGTGTTGCTGACTTTGCAGCTGGAACAGCCTCAGACAGCACCTGAACTCATTGAGGATGGCTGTAGCCTCATGTCTTACCTGAAGATGTCTCAGACTGCCCTCCAGGAGCTCTGCAACAGAAAAGGTGTATGGGAAAAGGCATCAAGATGAGTCTTGGTGTGAGAGCATTATGTCCAGAACTTTAAAAGTGGCTGAAACTCTAGCTGGGTAACATAAACCAATGATCCCTCTAAAACCTCTTGTCTATAAAATAACTTGCATGAGCACTTCAGGACTTAATTCACAGCATAGGGAAGTGACCAGTGAGACTTCTCCATCTATTGCAGGAGGTGTATAACACCCCTACAGCATGTATGCTCTTATGCAGAAGATATCCCTAACCTGATAAGAGATGTTTTTCATTAATCACAGTAATCTTCACAGCAGATACAGCATTGCAGGTAGTTAAAACACTCTGATTGGTAGCTGTCAAAAGTGGTGTTTTGGGCCAAAAGAGAGACAAGCTTGAATGGCACCTGAAAACTATTTATATGCACTGCAATAACTGTGTGGACAAACACAGTGGTAAATTCACAGCATGGATAACAGTCCTCAGAGCCAGAAACTCAGAAACAAATGAACCTTTTGGCATAAGCTTGCAATATGAAATCACTTTAAACAAAAATTACAAAAAATATTAAGCCTTCTGGTCATTTATTTTGTGTTTTGCTGTGAGACTGTCTCTGCAGCCTAGAGGTGATTAGCACAAAATACCAGTAAATCTCTACCTGGTACAGAGAAAACCTTTAAAAATCCTCTTAATTATCTGTCTGTGCCAGAAAACACAGTCAAGTTTTCCTATATTTTTAATCAGTGTTGTTACTGTTTGAGTCTCCTCGTGTTTATTTTTCGTGATTTAAATACAAAGATTTTGTTGAAATAATGCTCTTTGATACAAATAATTTAGTGTGAAGAATGTGTGCCAGTGAAGCTAAGTTAATTATTTTGTCTGAATGCTTGGCAGATGAAAATGATGATAGACCTGGGACATGTCTACACTGGGCAGGAAGGTGTGGTGCAGAAATCCCCAGATGAACACTGAACAATCTAGCTAGAAACCTTGAACCAAAACAACCACCCTTGCATGGAGCTACTGACAGCAAACTTCAATAAGCTTGGGACCAGTCCTGGGAAAATGCTGCTGGATCACCAGCTTCCCAGCTGGCCATCATGCAGTGCTGTGCTGCTTGGATGCTGCTGGGATTCAAGGATTCAAGTCACCCTGAGCCTAACCTGCAGCACAGATTGAAAGAAACCGATGAAGACAAACTGTGAGAAGAAGGTGCTTTTGCCCTAGTGGCAACTGACTCTGGCTGGGCATCAAAAGTTGACTGATTTGTGTTCTTCCTTAATTTTTTCCCCTCATGTTTGATATTTTCAGCCTATGTCACAAAGAAGAACAAGGCATGGCTGTGTCACTTTAATACCCACTACACATTCTTGGTATTCCACAGTAAGAGGCACAGGAAAGCTGGTTGGACTTCATTCCTCTAATCAAATGTCAGAAATGTTGTTAAATGGAAGGTTAGTTAATCATTTCAGATTCCATTTATCTTATCACATGCATTTACATAAAGGTAATTATTTATATGGTACACTAATTTGTTTGTATTCCCTATGGGAAAAATCCTGGTTTATAGGAAAGAAACCAGCAGTCACCTAAAAGATGCAAAAACACTCCAGTGCCACCTTGTGCTCCAGCCACCACCAGGATGAGAAGATGGATGTGAACCAAGTGGTTCCTGTCTTCTTGGAGGAGGTGGGTTGGCAAGGGACTGGAGAAGGGGGAAAAGAAAGAGAATGATGGAGAGAGAGAGTGAATTCACAATCATCTTCAAGACATATTCCCTAAAAAGTGGAGCTCAGTCTCTTTGTCCTCTGTTGCAGAGACCGCAACTGAGCTCTTCTTCCCATTTTTGATGGAAAGCCTAAATCTCCTAAATTACATTACAAGCTGACCTACCCAACTGGAGAAGAAACAATGGAGCTTTTTTCCCCAGGATATTAGTAGGTAATTAAAAGTAATTTAAAAAAATAATCAACCCAAAGACGACCACTCATGAAGTTCCTCCAGCCCATGCTGCAGAAGTATCCTGGTCTCCAGCTGGCGAGCAGGCCAGCTGAGTGGCTGCCTGCTGAGGGTGTGATTGTTCACAGGTGAGATGTCACTCCCATAGAGTCACATGCTCCCATGGGTGTGGTGAGGAGACTTTTACAGCTTGACAAATATTTGAACTAATGTTATAAGTAGTTATTTATACAATTTATACATTTTACAGTTATATAATACCATCTGCAAAGCACCACTAATGAATTGGTCACCAGTGTTTTGGGTAGGGTGTAAAATGAAATCATGGACTCTGGACACACCTTTGAAGGGGTGTAGGACCTGCTGAACCTCTGCTGAGGGGCCATGGGTAGGTGCAACCAGTATGTCTAGGAAGCATCAAGGAATATGATTAATCTTATCAATTTAGGCATCTGAAGCTGCTTAGTCATTCATCTGTTTGGCAGGAATTTATCTTCATGATTTCTCTCGCTTCCATAGTCACCATGGGCCCAAGGCTAGATGTCTAAATAAATAACAAATTACATCTGAAGCAGAGCAGCACCCTAACATTCAAACATGCAGAGAAACTTAAGTGCCTTTCTCCCACTTGTGTCAAACAGCCAAGGCTGTTTAATCACTGCTTTACCAGCCAAGTCCTAAGGCAATCCACCTCCTGTTTCTGAGTCTCCAGATTCCTCGTTTGCAATCCATTCATAATTACCCATGCAAGGCCTGAGTTGATCCCAGCTGGGCACCTCTGGGATGGGGCTCTGGAGTTGTCCCTCTGGGATGTGGCAGTGAGCAGCTGCAGTGGTGGCTGGCTGTACCACTGTCTTTCCCTTTCTTCTTGTTGAGATCATGTGAATCTTGTGTTCCAGAGAGGAGCAGAGGTTTGCTGGTGTCTGCCTGCAGTGAGGGAGGTAGTGAACAGGATCCCGCGAGGGGCAGACGCTCAGCTGGGTTTCAGCTGTAACTTCACAATATGCAGTGGGTATGTAGGAGGCAGGACAGAAGCCAGCTCACACAGCAGAATGAAAACACCATTGCTTTTGGTCCTGATTACCTCTTTTCAAGAGAGGAGAAAATCCCAACGTGCCTCTGCCACCCAGACTCCTTAGACTAGTCCTGCCACACTGCTGGAAAGCTGGTCCAGGTCCTAGGGATACCTCCTCCTTCCTAATGGCTCCACTGGGCACGTGACAGCCTGGAGGAAACTCTACCAGCCTGGAGGAGCAGTCACAAGGAGTGGGTGTGAAACTGGCCCTTCCATTCTGAAGAGTTTCTGGCTTCTGGAAAGAGGTGGAAACCAGTTGAGTGGGAAGGATGGGTCTGAAGTCCTCCTGGCTCTGGCAGTGCAGAGCAGGAAAGGGAGGCCATTCCTTCATGCAGGCCCTCTCCATGGAAAGTTCTCAATGTGGCTGGACATCCCTGCTGGGAACAGGCTGGCATTAGCAGGAGATGGCCAAAGCCTGAGGGTGAGGGCAGAGCTCAGCCATGCCTGCGCAGTCACTGACTTGGCTGGGAAAGGATACAAATACAGAGATCTGTGATTCTGTGATCTCTCCTCCAAGGTCTTTTCCTCAACATGCAGTTGTCAGAAGAGTGCAAGCATGTGTGACTACACAACTAAATAAAATTAGTGACCTCTCATGACAAATAGCCAGGGACATGCAGGTAGAAATGCAACTCAGCTGCTCAAAAACATCCCAAACAGTCTCACAACTTGCTCAAAACTCAAGCAAGGTTGCTGGCCCCTGCATTCTGCTGCAAGAATGGCTCAGAATACAGCTTATGTAGGGAAGCACAGGTAATTTTAGCATCCACATGTTCTTGCTTTTAGCCTCTCCTCCCTGGTGCAGATCAGTTAACTGGTGACAGATGTGTACAATCTCAGCAGGCAGAGGTTGGACAAGTCTGTAATGTACCGCCCTTAATGGGGTACTTTGATCTTACTCCTCCTTTTTTTTTTTATTTGTTTTACAGTTCTTTCTCTCACTTTCATGCCCAGCAGACAGCCCTCAAACCACAGAGACCCTCCCTTTACAAATAATTTTACAAGGAAGGAACCTATGAAGTGAGGCTGCATTTCAGGGAACTTGAACCTGTGTAAGAAAATATATTTGAAAAATTAACTGCAACAATTCATAGGATTCCTGGGAAGCCATTGAGGCATGAAAGTGATGTGAATAATATTAAAACAATCCAGCTAACTAAGGAAAAAAATCTGGGGATTTTCCCCCAGTCTTTCTAGTTAACTGAAAAATATAATCATAATTTTATGTAGTCAACAGTTTCCAATTTCAGACCTATGTTTTGATCACTGAAGATATTGTATTCAATATCAATATCATGAAGAAGCTGGCTGTCCTTTAGCAATTTCCATTAAAGTGAAATTGTCATGGGAGCCATAGAAAAATATTTGGTACTGGATATGTATCTTAATATCCCTTTTCTACACCTACATCTACATGTACTTATTTATACCTTCATGCTAAATAGTTTTAAGAGCAGGACTAAGACGTCTTCTTAGATATCAGCAAGTCTCCAATAGGAGCATTTGCACTCACCATATTGCTGGAACAGATTCTANGGGACTGTGACTCCGAGTATCACTTCTCTTCCCAGACATCTCAAAATCACGGGTATGTAAAAGATGCAGTTTCATGCCCATGTGCCTTCCTCTAAATATTGGTGATGCATCCAGGTGTCTGACACCAGCCCCAATAAACGCCCACCGAGCTGTCAGCATTGGGGCACACGTGCATGCCTCTTACATGACTCGGGGTTTGTTTTTTAGTCATACCTAACTGAGCAGCCACATGAGAGCCGTGGCCCGTGAGTCACTGTCAGACATCAGATATCACATGTGGGAGAATCGCAAAGTATGACAGATACTGTTACCATTATGTAAACTTCCTGTCATCATCACTCTTGGATGTTCATATTCATGAGTTACCCTCTGCACGCCTCGAGCTGGAGCTCTGCTTTATATCTAGGCACAGGCAAACCCAGTTGTTGCTGACTCTGGGATGGAGCCTGTTCTGTTCTCTTGTTTAGACTCTCGGTTTGGTTTATTACCAAGTCAGCAAGGTGCCACACACTTTGCTATGTGTACACTCAGTTTCTGGTGCTAGGATGGTCAAAAGTCTCAGTTTGTAATTTGCACCTGCTAATAAGGAGACTATGTATGCAGATGACATATCCAGACTTAAAAACAATTTGACAAGTAAATAGTTGAAGGGAGGGGCTGTCCTAAGTTTCCTGGTATTTTTCTGACTTTAACATATTGTGTAATTCCTCCCTCCCCCCACCTGAATGAACAGATCTTTAATGCCCCTTGGCACTATTATTTTCTCACATTAATAAGGAGAGAGCATCTGTGTGTCTTGACTCAGAAGATAATCTGTAGCACATACAGCCTGGTAAACAGCAACCAAAAAAAAAACCAACAACAACAAAAAANTTTCAGACCTATGTTTTGATCACTGAAGATATTGTATTCAATATCAATATCATGAAGAAGCTGGCTGTCCTTTAGCAATTTCCATTAAAGTGAAATTGTCATGGGAGCCATAGAAAAATATTTGGTACTGGATATGTATCTTAATATCCCTTTTCTACACCTACATCTACATGTACTTATTTATACCTTCATGCTAAATAGTTTTAAGAGCAGGACTAAGACGTCTTCTTAGATATCAGCAAGTCTCCAATAGGAGCATTTGCACTCACCATATTGCTGGAACAGATTTTATATCTTCAGAAATTGTTAAAAAAAAAAAAAAAGAAAAAAGAAAAGAAAATAAAATCTAAATAATTAATTAAATAAAAGCCAGATCTTGTGAAAAAGACCTCATCAGCTACTTAACAGCTCTAGCAGATGCAAAGGCATTGGGCAGTTGCCTATAGCAATTTCATACACGTAGAAGTTTGGGAAAATGGAAATGAGACAAAAATGCT
>VWZN01003773.1:234554-266134 GCA_013396955.1 Regulus satrapa | reverse complement strand
CACTTTTTTTTCTTTTTTTTTTTTTTTTTTTTTTTTTTTTTTTTTTTTTTTTTTTTTTTTTTTTTTTTTTTTTCCCCTCAGGTCTTTGTAACACACTCTGTTCCAGATCTCAAGCTGGATAGATTAAGTGGCATGTACTCTATTTGACATGTCAAATTTCAGTTACTGCTGCCTGCAATACATGGGAGCAAATGTCACTTGTATTTTTTGAACATATGCAACAAATTTCAACGTAGAAGTCAGCTCATGAGTGTCTGGGGTTTTTTTCCTCTTTTTTTTTCTTCCTCTTATAATGCCAAAAGGCTTTAGAACNGAGGGGGGGACGGGACTCCAGTAAGAATGAGAATTTTCCCTCTAAGATGATTCTCCTAAGGTCTGCAGCCCTGAAGAGCTAGGAATCTTGGAGGACTCTGTATTTTCTCAGTTTTGTTTGAGGCAGACAGAGAAAAATAGAAAGCATTGCCTTTTGTCCTAAGAGGTTGCGTTAGGTCCCAGCTCTGCGCAGCAGACAAGAGCTGGTGGGAGCAGCAGGACCCTCACCTGCTGCCCCTCCTGCAGCTGCCCTGCTCCTGCTGATGTGGGGCTCTGCAGCAAGCAGTGGGGATGGCAAGGGGAGTTAATCTGCAATGACTTCCCCCTGGAGACAATCCAAGGCTGTGCCAAAACTTGTGCTGGTGCCAGTTTAGGATGGATGAGCCCCGTGTGAGTATATTCCTTGGATACGTCTCTTGACCTAACTTTTCTCATTCCCTTCTTGCAAGAGCTTATGCTGTATTTTCATTTAACAGGATTGTTCTAAAAAAATATCCTGGAGATGTGAGTCCTACTGCAAAATCTTGCATTCCATTTAAATTGCTACCCAAATTTATTTCCTTCTCAAAGTCTGTTGTTATATGCCATCTACAGTTATCCTTTCTAATTCCAAACCAGTTTGAACATCTTTCTCATGTGTTTGGAAAAGGATATTGCATAAAATATCAGTCTACTATAAAAGGCAATAGTGCAGCAATACTTGTGACTGTGATGTACTGAGAATATTGCTATGATGGTCTTCTAGAAGTTCAAAACATACAAAAGTGAAAAGTTATTCCATACAGAAAGAGAACAAACCCCAGATAATATTTAAGGGATTTTTTTTCCTTGAAAACATTTAAATTTACAGTAAACAATTAGTTGAAATATGAAACCCAACTGACATCTATTGCAAAATAGATGGCCTTTTTGTAGTACTGTGTAAATTTGGCAAAATAAAGAGAGAAAATCAGTCCACACCAGAGATAATTTTATATAAGTGAAAACACTACTTACGTGAAATTTCAAAAATTCTTTGGAGGCTGCTTATTCACTATGAAAAAGTCTTGTCTCTGGAAAGACTTAATAGACATAGAGATACTTGTGAATGTCTTCTCTCCTCCAAAAATAAATGTATATTTATTTCAACTGGATGACCACTTCCTCTGAAATTTCCTCCAGGGCTGTGGAGCCCTATGAGATGTTCTCCCAGTTTTGCTGCTTAGCTTCCAGATCTGCTAGAGGACTGAGACTTCATTTTTTCCCTTCATTATCAGTTTTCTCCTCTCCAAACTCCTGTTACCCAAAAACTGCAAAGCCGTGGAGATTATTTATTTAAATATAAGAGCTAGTCCTACTCAAAGTGGAATTAACTGCTGTGAATGCCCCTGATTAGCAGTCTGGTGTCTGTGCGAGGACAGGAAAATCTTTGATAATTAAAAAAAAAACCCCAGCAAATCCACTTTAGTTCCAAAACTGTCTCTCTCAGCTTAAAGCAATAGAATTTTTCTTTATTTTTTAACATTTTGAACTATCTTTTAAAGCTTTCCCTTTCTAATCCTCTAGCCCTCTTCCATCCCTCCCTAGACCAAAAAATAAATCCCCCCTCAAAACAAAACAAAACAAAACAAAACAAAACAAAACAAAACAAAACAAAACAAAACAAAACAAAACAAAACACAAACAAACAAACAACTCCCCGCCTCCCCCCAAAACAAAACAAAAAATCTTTCTTCACCAGATATGAAAATTATATTGCACATAATTTGAACCACAGTTTTCATTTGAGGAACTCTTGCCTCCCCGGACCCCTTGTGAGCTGCCTGCCTATGCTCCTGCTACCCTTGGCTTTCCGCCCAAAGAGAAAGTACCTGTTTAGTGTCTTTTTAATATTTCATGTGTCTCCCATCTGATGAGCTATGTTCTGGTGTCACAGGAGATGGACCTAATGATCTGAAGTTAGGTGGCCATTTCTCACTACATTAAGGGTATTATAAGGCAGTCTGCTAATACACTGGAGGATTATTTGTTAATACTTACCCAGGTCTTTTTTTTTTTTTTTTTTCCTTCAGGATCCTGTAAGATCACTCCACTAACTGCTGCAACCCACGTTTGGATTATTTTTCTTAACAATCATTATTCTATATTTATCCATACTGAAGTATATTTTTAGCCCCTGTCTTTCATCAGTGAGAGGATCTGTGTCCCTTTAGACCCATTTCATTATTCCCTGCCATTTGCCATATTTAGCTAACTGGCATAGCCATGTTGCTACTTATCCTTTTGGGGATTATTATGCTACTGCAAAGGTTTTGCTGATGAACTGTGGCATAAATTTTCTTGACCGTTAATTAATACCAAGAATTACATTTTACGGGTGGTTCAGGATGAAATAGGATTTCATCTTCCTACAAGACATATCAAGGATATATGGATTTTAGAAATTAGAGACAGGCATGCATGCACTCTGAATAAAAAATATATTCCCAGGAACCAATTTCCTGGTGGCAAATTATTGGCTGAATATATCAGTACAGATGGCTGTCTAAAATGCAATAATGCTAGGCATGTGTCACCATGATGTGGGAACTCATTCAGAAATGGAATACTGCAGCATTGGAATAAATAGATATGTAGCTGAAATTACAGATTGTGGAATACAGGATGGGTGCAGGCTGCTGCTGCTGCTTGATGCCGAGGCTCTAAGTTCCCTTCCTAGGAAGCAGAGATCTCCATAGGCATTTTGTCATGTACTTGGTGCAATTTCAGCTCTTAATTGTCTATTGCAGAATGGAGAAGAAGTCAAATTTAAAAAAAAAAAAAGTTATGGCCATGAGGTGATGAGCTGATGCTTGAGGTCCATCACTATCACTACAAGAAATAAGGAACCCAGCCAGATGGCTTGGTCTGCCTGTGGTCAGGAGCAGTGAGTAAGTGTTGTGGATATCCTTTATTTTGAAGAAATGTCTTTCCTTTCAGTAATTAGACTGAGACTTTTTGGCTTATGAGTGTAATCCTCAAAAAGGTTAGAAAGGAGTGAAAACACAGAACCACTGAAACTCTTTACATGGAAGAGGAAAACCAGGGCTTTTTTCTCAATTTCCATATGTTTATATTTTGAATATGGGTTGTAGTTTTATGTTGGTAGAGAAAAAATTCCAGTTCTCACTTTGTACTTTTGCTTCTTTACACAGCATTTTAGCCATCTATAAATGCTGTGAACCCCATAAACATAGAAATAACTCCTGGTTATGAAGGAACTGTTTGAAATCTTGAAAGGCCTACTTCAAGGGCCACATGACAAATTTTGAGTTTACAAGAAGCCCTCTTAGATTTTCAGTAAAAATGAATAATAGGGCACTTACAGCTTTTAGACTTGACTGCACTTCATGCTCTTTGGTGACACTACACAATTGTTCATGATTTGCTGCAAGAAATGTAATGATTTTTCTTTAATTCTTTTCTATTGAATTTTTGTACTCTTCCTGTGCTACAATAGAATTTAAAAGGGAAAGAGAGATGAGACCTTGACAGTTGTGGCATTCTGGTACATGCATAAAATTTCTTAACTTTTCACCCTTTCAAGATATGTAAAAATCTTCTTGTCTTTACCATATGTCCTGAAAACACATGCCATGTACATTGCCACAATTATGGTGTACATGGCAAAGGACTTAGCTTATCTATGAAATAGGTACTAAACCCAAAAGCCCTGAAGATTGTGGGTTTGCTTTGATTTAGTCTGAATAGCGATCAAAGAGCAAATCAGTGGTGTTTCTGTATATGGATGCATAAACCACTAATATCCTTATGCCAAAGTGTCTTCCACAAGGCAGTTTAAATGCAAAAGCTCCCCAAAGTACAAAGATCAGACTATTCTCTCTGTAGCAGACTAATTAGAAATCTTATTTGTAGGCCTGTCAATAGATGCTGAAAATACAGATATTTGGCATTAAATTCAACTTTCAGTGACAGATTCACGCAATTCGTGGGCATCCAAAGTGTTGCACTGAGAGCAGAATTTTGCTATCCAACTTTGCCTAGAATAAAACTTGCTCTTTGGATTAATATAATTTTTGAAAGATCACAAAAGGTTTCAGTACACCAAAGTTGTTTTAAATTTTCTTTGAACATTTAACCAAGCCAAGAGTCATATCAGAAGCTGAAATTTCTCTCTTATCTCCACTCCTAAGACCTGCAAAGGTTTTTTCTTGTAAGGTAAAAGGATAAGATGAAAACCTGATAATTCATTATATATTTGGAGAATAGCAATTATAATTGCTTTTCTCACTCTCTCTCTTCTTGTATGGGCTTACTTGTACATGTGCTTGCTAAATATGGTACATGTATTTTACTCAGATTAGAAAGCAAGTTGACCTTCATAACCATGTGTACTTATGCTCTGCCTAAGGATAAATACATTTGAGTGAAAGACTCTTCTATTTAGTTAGGTAAAGATGCTTCATGCTGTAAGAAACATGCAATTTTATTTTCACATGGAATATTTCTTCATGAGAAAGGAAGGGAGATTAATCAATTCAAGAAATCTACAGTTACTTGTTTGTCTTAAATATAGAAGTTATTCAGTACTACAGTTTTTTTCCTTAATTTTTAAAGTTAATAGTACTTGTAAATGCTGTACAATAGTAGAAGAAATTTCACCCTCATTTCCTATGTAATCAAAAAAGCATTTTGTTATGTTTTATTTTCTAATTCAGTTTTTAACAGTAAAAGCAGGGTTTACATTGAGTTAACAGAAGCCTTGATAAAGCAGAAATGGGTAAAAAAATATTTATTACTGCTACTAAATTATCACTATTCCTATTTATCTAAATACATTCCTGATTTATAAGAGCTCCCTCCAGAACAATTTCTTAGTAAGTATCATAGTTGGATTAAGTCTTACTAGATGATTGACTATATCAATGGAGAGGGGATTAAATCTCTTTTATGAGGCATAGACATGTTAAAGGTAATTTTCTCACTTTTTGAGAGACATTTTCTCAAATGTCTCTCAAAAAATGTAGGATTTTAAAGAAAACTTTGACAGAGCTTACACTTTAAGCAGTGGCTGAACTGCTAAATATAAACAAATGGAGAAAAGCAGGAATCTGTGGTGGAGCGTGTGCTTTCCTCCCCAGCACGTGCTTGTGCCCACCCACAGACACAAACTGCCGGATGCATCCTCACCTGAGATAAACTTCCACTGTTTTCAAAGCCACTCACACTGTGTTGATTCATCTGTGATGGCAGTTTGAAAATGCTTAATGATACCCTTACTATACAACAGTCTGAGCAAGAAAGGAATTTAAAGCTGCTGCATTTGCTCTGAAGAAAACTTTGCTTCTTTAATTCTAGAATCAGAAGTTTATCACTTGGATGTAGCCCCATATTTCCATTAGAAGTGACCCTGTCAAATTGGGAAGTGTGTGATTCCATTTAAAGGCAAATTTCTAAGAAGAAAGAAAGAGCCTGCCTGAATGATTTAAAGCTTGCCTGAGATATTTGTAGATTTATTAGGAAAAAAAAAAGTACAAACTATGTGTCCCTGCTCATTCTAAAGGACTCCACTTTCCTTTTGGCTTTCACAGGCACTTTGCCTGTGAAACTGAAAGACAGGGATCTGAAGTCTCTAGAGCAGAATGAAGGCTAATTCAATAGTTGCATGTTGAGACACTGTGGACTCCAGTCCAAAACCCTTCTGAAACCCTTCTGAAACTTCTCTAACTGCCCTGGAAGCTCACAGTTGAGCTGAGTGACTGGTGACAGTATTTGTACTGCTTGTGAGATATTCTGCTGTATTCTACCCCACTGTTCTAGCAACTTACTGCATCTCAGGATCCATCATATCCTTCCTTAATTTTAACAAATTATTGCAGTCATTAGGGTTGGTGGGTTTTCTAAAATTGTTTTGCTGTCACTTTTTGGGTAAAAGAGAGAAATCCTTAGACTGTATATTATTGGTGCCTCCTGAGCTCTTGACCTAGGAAGCAAAATATCTGAACAACTAAAGACAAAAAGAATTTCCTTGTCTCAAAACATGTAATCTAAAAAAGCTAATAATCCTAAAAGATAAAACTTTTTGTGCTCTTTTGGTCGCAATTACATATTTTATACCATAACCAACCCACATGATTTTTATTTTCATAGGTGAAAACAGTGTGAACCTCTCATGTCTCTCAGTAATTTTTCAATGATTCCCTCTGTAGGAATTTTAATGTCACACACCAGTGACTATCCAATCACTTGTCTCCACTGATATTCATAGGTAATCTATCAGAAGGTAAAATTACTCTACAGTGCCTTTTTTTTTCACAAAACTTTGCAAAGCTTTCATCTTCAGGGAGTCCTTTTCTGACTTTATTTTATGCTTTAAAGTTCAGGGATTGACACTTGTCATTTCAATGTAGCAGGTAGAAGTGAGAAAATTTTTAATCCATACCACAGTACAACCTTTTCCTGGAAATGCTTTTTATGCCAGTAGTGAGTTTTGCTTGGTTATCAAATACAGGAAAAACTTCCTCAGATTTACATATTTCTCACCTTTTGATGTCTACACTTTCAAAAGCAGTGGGATGAAGCTGGTTCAGATCAGACTGCTTGGTTCCCAGTTTAGGCTCTGATCTGTCCATCTGATCTCAGTATTCCTTGGATCACGCTTTAGGGATGGTCTCCCATCTGCAGAAGTCCAGAGGCTGGGTGTGCACACAGTGAGAATCTGTCCCTCTGAAATCCAATGGGAGCTGCTCCCCGCTTGGCTCATGAGCAGATCACCCATGTAACTCTGGAAAAGATGAGATTGCCACAAAAGTTTTGGGGGGAATTAGCATTAACTAACACAGAAATCACTAAGTCAGAAATCAATGGTTGTGATTTCTCTGACTGTGGCCTGGGATGCTAAACTGATTTAATGGAGAAGAAAAGAAGAAAATGGTTGAACAGACCTGATGTGAATTTCCAAAATAGCTCTTAGCCAATGGCATATTGCTGTGGCAGCATAACAACAGTCACAGTGTTCTGCAGAATGAGAAAAAAAGAGGATTTCTTTCTGAAGACAGAAATTACTGGTGTGAATCAGAAACCTGGATGACTTAAAACCCCAGAAACTGAGGTGTATCTGACAGCACAATGCTTGAGGCTCAATCTGATTTAGAAACTGTAATTTGCCAATTAATGTTCCCCAGGAAAATTAATCTATTGTACATGTTAGCGTGCCAGCACCGTTTTGGCTTGTGATTCCCTTCTGCCAGCAGGAGCTGTGGTGTGAAGTGCAGGATGGTCCCAGTGTTGGAGTGTGCTCCTGGCCCTGGTTCATGTCGTGACCAACCTGCTCTGCCACGTCTGCCTGTGCGCCAAGGTGGGAATCCAGCCTGGAACAAGCTGAATGGGAAAACTGGGCAGAACTCCACAGTGGAAAGGGCAAGGAAATGGATTTTTGGCTTAGAATACAGGAGAATAAAATATTTCAGTTTGCAGAGGCTTACAGTGACCACCAAGCCAAACTGCCTGACCACTTCAGGGTTGCCCATGTCACATTAGAGGTATTTCTTGGGCAAAGTTTGGGATAGGATGGTCTAAGCTCTCTGATGTGGGAAGCAAGTAGGACAGTTGGCAAAGGCAGTGCATGTGAAGTTCCCCCTCCAGGCTTCACTGAGGCTTTTATCAGAGTGCTATATACACGTCTAGCTTTAGTTACTGGATGGTATACAGAGACAAGGCAGGTGTGCGACATTTATTTTTAGATAGCTTCTGAGAAAAGAGGAGGAAAGCTGCATGCAACAAAATTTTACTCTGGCAGCACAACATAAAAATAATTTGCTTTCTGTCTGCAAACAAATTTAAATCCTTATTTTGCGGTATTAAAAACAATGTAAAATGAACAGTTAGCATAAATAAGTCTCATTGCTCAGTGGACTCTCAGCTACATGTGATAAAGAACGTAGATGCCCATATGTTTCAATGCTGCAAATTGAATATTTAGCCAACTGGTCCCTGGAATAGAAGCAAAAATCTAAAGTTAAGTGCTTGGACCTTTTGAGCAGCACACAGGCACACTGAAAGGTCTTGTTAAAAAACCAAAAATCCCTCACAGCTAAGTGGAGACCTGTCAACTTGAAAAGAGTAAGCAAAAGGCATGGCCCTAATTTTATCCATCTCACAGGACCTGGCACCCACAGGCACCCTGGGGTTTCTGTGTGGTCTGAATCCAGACTGGTTCCATTGAGAGGAGGGCTGATGTGGGCACCAGGCAGCACTGCCAGAGGTGCAGGGAGAGAAGAGAGTGCTGTTCTTGCTCTGTGGGGAGTGACTCACGAGTTCACGTTGCAGCACAAGTGAACGCAGAAATCTCCCATGGGAAAAATGCACTTTGTGCCTCTGGGGGCTGCAGGAGGCAGAAGGAGAAGAAAACTGGGTGCTTTGGATGTGTGAGCAGTGGTGTGGGGCAGCCTTCCCAGGGAGCCTGCACCTTCAGACTCTTAGTATATCCCCCTGCTGCAGTTTTACTGCCTTTGAGGCTTCCTCAGCTTCTCACTGCTTTGGGTGCTGTGCTGGAAATCACAGACGGATGCAGCCATAGTGGCAATTTCTTAATTGCCTTTCTTCTGTGGTCACAGCTTGCTGAAATACTCCTCCAGATTATGGGAGCTGTGGTAGTCAGATTTGGAAAGGAAGAGTGTGTGGTTTTTTGCAGAAGTTTGCAGCTAATAAAACGATACTAAGGAAACTAAGAAAGATGACTACAGATCAGATTATTTGATGACTAATCTGGTCAATATGGGGAGACATTATTTGTGGGTTAAAGTCAGTGGAAATCTCTGGTTATCAAAACTGAAAAACAAAGCTAATTTGCCTGTATTTACAGAATGAGAAGGGAAATGTTGATGGTGGCATTCAAGAGTCACAAAATATCCCTATGATACAAAAGTGTATCTTTAAAATGCTGGCTGTACTGCAACTGCCAGCTTCAGGTAATGCACCTGTGGCTCTGGGAAAGGGGAGTGTACAGTCCAGGTCTTGACACAATTGTCACGAACCACAGAGTACAGATATTTAGCATGTATAAAACAACAAAGGCATCCAGCTCCATTCAATATCTTGACTCCAAGAATTGTTCTCAACTACAACTGCTTGTCTTGCTGAATTACCTGTTTCTAGAAAATATGGAACAAGCTGTGTTTGGAATCAAAGTATCATTTAAGAGTCAGTTCTGTAGGTTAGAATATTACTCTTCCAGTGAAAAACTGGAATATTTCATGTTTACTAAAATAAGGCTTTGGAACAGTAAGATATTTCTGAAAAGCCAAACTGATCTCAAGAAATCCTCAAGATATGATCAATTTACAATGAACTCCCAAGCCATATCAGGCATTGCACTGCTTGCTTTCAACCAGAGATTATTCTAGAGAGCATTGAAACTAGATTTTTGAAGTTTCTTATAGGTTTACTTCCCACTGATTTCATAAGAAACATCTGTAAGTCTTGATTTCATCACCTACCTGCTTCAGCCAGTGTGGTTCCAAATTCCTTGCACATAAAAGCTGTGGCAGGATTGAGAAACATACCCGAACTCCAACTGCTCTGCAATATCCTTTTGAAACATTCATTTTAGGTCTTTTAATAAATAATTACAGAGAAGTACCATGCCAGAACCTGATAACCTGCAGATGTGACAGTATCAGAAACAACCTGCTAAATCTCCAGGCTTTTCCACATATTTGAGCAGCATATCCTCCCTGGTTTGATACCTATTTCCCTGTAATTAATTTTTCTCAGACTGAGATGGAGAAGGTTTCTTAACAGAAATTATTTGCTTACAATTGTGAGCAAATCTTGAGAATTTATTCCTGTCACTGTAGTTTTCACGAAGGCATAACATCTCTTTTTGCAACTTATCTGCTAACGGTTACTGGATTATGCCATAAAAAATAAAATTAAATGGTAACCTTATACATTTGCCCTTCTGATGAGGGAAATATTTCTGTTTCTCTCTTCAGTTAGACTAGTTTTTAGTACTAGGGAAGTTCAACTGATTGCAATCAAACATATGAGCAATTTGCAACATGTATGTCTACACATCAGGGAGAAATTCTTCAGTTACTGCATATTCAAGGTGTTCTAAGCCAAGATCTGTTAGAGCAAGAAAGAAATTTGCAGGACTCAAAAAACTATTCCAGGCACTTGGTAAATAGATTTATAGTCTCAGACACAAAGGGGAATGACAAGCTATAGGAATTTTGAAGTAAGGGGTCAACATCCTATTACCTAAATGCAAGAATGAAACAGACTAGCAATACACTGACAAATCAAAGGAAAGTGTTATCTAGAGCTTTTATTTTTAATTAAATACAGAGAAATAGTTACATGAGCCTCTGCAGGGATCTTTTTTCCTTTTTTTTTTTTTTTTTTTTTTGGTAAAATATTGAGAAATCAGTTTGTTTAAACGTTAAGCTGTTCATAGGAAAGTAAGACCCTGGAGGTTAGAGAAAGTGTTGTCACTCAAATCTGTTCTCCCAAAGAGCAATTACTGTAGTCATTAATGTGCCTTGTTCCAAAATCTAGTCTGACATTAAATACTGCTTGAAATGTTCAGAAGACAGTTAAAAGGTAGGAATCGATCATTTTCTCATGCAACATGTGCTGAAAAGCTTCCCCGTGCATTCAATCATCTGGCTTCACAAATCCTAGTGGTACCCTTCTGAAGCTGTTATGGAACATATTGGTTGCATATTTCATTTGTTTCTGGCAAGAATAATTAGATGAATGTTTAATTAGAAGTGATTTTCTTTCATGAATCATGGCCAGCTGACTGAAGGGTTGATGACAGTCCATATTAACCAATAATACATACATCAGAATAACTCTGACTTACTAGTATAACAAAATTATAGGTAGTTTAGAAATGCCCCAGAAGAAAGACAAATCCCCAGTCAGTATAAATCAAAGATTCACTGAAGTTGACAAGACTATTTTGTTAGAAACATCCTAAGAATCTGGGAAAATTTACTGCAATATTATCCAGAAAAATTCCTGCTTTGCTGTGCTCTGTCTTGGATTCAAACCACTGTAAGGCAAACCACAATTCCCCCTCATGCCTGTCCCTGCACACAGCTTTGTCCATACATTCCCATTCCTTCAGCCCTGTTGGTCTCTTCCATCTTGGGATGCAGGTCCGCCATCCCTCACATCCAGAAAAAAAAAAAAGCCAGCTCCTTTACCGCCTACAGGTAAATAAGACTCTGCAGCAGCAGGACCAAGACAAACTCACCCTCTCCACTCCCGCATACTCTCACCTTGCAATGCCATTGTGGGGCTGGTGGGATGCAGGGCATGAAATGAAGCAGAGAATCTTCAGGAGAGGAACCCTAAACTGGTGAGGGCAAGCAGAATCTGCAGGCAGCTGACATTATATAAACAGCAAGTAGAACGCATCTATTTTTTCCGTACGCAGGAAACTTCGTCTTCTTTTGTGAAGACAATCCACTTGTTTTACATCCCACACTTCTCCTAGCTTTTCCAATTAACCTTACAAGTTATAGTTAGTAGGACCATACGTATACATTTGGTCCCAGTTGTTGCCAATTACTTTGGACCATGGAACATTTGCTTGCTCTGGTGTTCCAGCAAGGAAACAGTAATTAACTGAGATAGTTGCTGCTTTCCCTTGAAAGCTAAAGAATGGGATTATGCTCTCGATAAACTAATAGGCTTAAATCAATTCAATGTAGTTAGTAGGAACCCTTGATAACAGGAAGACACCTCAAAGCCTTCACTGTGAACTTTTCCCATTACTTCAAAACTGTAGACAATGAAAAAAAAAGAAATTTCAATTCCGCAGTTGCAATATAAAGGGTAGAGCATAAAGTGTGCTGTGAATCAAAGTCTAAGTTGAATGATCATATTCTAATTAGCAATTGTTATAATTCTTCTGACATCTGCAGAGCACTCTGCAAACTTTAGTTTTCCTGTGAGTTAGGCAGGTGCTATCACCCCCATTTGACAGACTTAGAATACAGCCCCTGCTAAACTTGAATCTGCTCTTTGCCTCAGAGTCTCTTTGCCTTTTTCCATGTGACAAATCAGATTTAATGAAAACAGGAACAGTGGTGAAGGCAGGGCACTGCTGTCCTTTGCATGACTTGTTAAAGAAATGGGGATATAGTTTGTGATGCAGATTCAAGGGCTTATCAAAAATACATCTTGATCAAGAACTTGATGCCTACAGGAAAATGTAAATGGATTTTGAGTCCTTGTGTAAAAACAAACAAACAAACAAACTTTTTTTTTACATGTTCACCTGGAATTCAACACTTTCTCTGAGCATGTCTCAAGTGTTGAGGGGATGGGCACCTCACAAAGAAAACAGCAGTAGCTGCTGGATTTAAATTGCTGCTGCCGCCGCCCTCTCTATCCTCTTTAAAGAGCCATCCAGCTGATGAGACCTGTGGGTTCAGCATCTTTCAGCAGGCCATGCTTCACTCTGTCTCCAGCAGTCAGGACCACAGGAGATTTTGGGTGACTCACTGGCACATCCTTTGTTGTAAACCAAGGATTTCCAGGGGAATCCAGCTGGATAGCATAAAGGCAAACAGGAATTGACACTACATGACTAAGGCATTAGTGGTGAGTACCTGAGATCTAATCCATGATTTTAAAGTTGTATATGGTCCTTCAGACAACATAAAATGAAGCAAAAAAGTTCTTACAGGTACCAGAGTCCATATGTCCACTGGTCTGTGGGTTTCAGAGGAAGAGAAGTGACTCCTAAAGCCTCAGCTGCAGTGACTGAGACCTTGGCAGACAGTTGCCCTCCTCTCAAATGTCAGTTTCTTTTCTGTCCCTACCCAAAGTGACACCTGTCTAGAATCCTGCTCAGAGTTTCTCAAGGGTCCAAGCGCTTTACCTGGAGCTACATTTTGCTTAGTCCTTTCTTTAATATAATTTTTTGTTAACTGTGAACCTCTTACAGGACTGTTATCTCCTGTAGGAGCCTGAAGTTGGACTCACACACCTAATCTGGGATGAGTAACCTGGTATCCAAAAATACTATCTGTTCATCTTACCCTACAACAGAATACTGTCTGTCCATCTTATTCCTTATAGAATTGCTCTTTATTTTTCAATATCTACTTTTACAGAAACACATTTACCCTTGTCCCTTGGATTTGCCTAGTGGCTGTTTGGGTTTCAGACTTTCTAACTGTTGGCCAGATACTGACTGCTTATACAAAATCCTTTTGTTCAGTACCCAGTGCCAGTGCAATTTCCAGGAAATTTCCCAGTAATACTAAATACAAACCCTGGTTCCTTGCTTGTGAAATTGAACAAGAAACAGTTTCCTACTCCTCAGAAATTTTGGGAAGGTTAATTAATAAATGCTGTGAAAAACTGAAAGTTAGTGGGATAATACTAAATAAATAGCACAAAAATGATTAAAAGCTTTATATATACCAGTCTGAGGGCTGAAACAAAGCCAGGGAGAAGAGTGATGTGACAAGGCTACAGCAGGGAGCAGAAGGGCAGCTGGGAGGAATACAGAACCATATTGAAATATTTTTGGAAGGGTATCTCATCCTATGAATTGACAAAAGTATTGCCATGTGAAAATCAGCAAGGTTTTGCTTCTTGTCAGCTGCAAGAGAGATGAGGTAGGGAAGCTCCATAGAGTGATTTACTGCTTCTGCTTAATTTTGTTCTTCATAGATGGTGGGGAGGGAGGAGGGAGGGCTGAAATGGAGGGCAGTGATCTAAAATACAAACAACCATCACAATTACACAGCTTTATAAGGTTAACCTAGCTCTGCCTTCAGACAGAAGGGAGGCAAAGGAGCTTTATTGCCTTAGATTGCCTCTGTCTATAAATCTTAAGCACATTTAACTCCACCCTGTCTTCTAGGCAATAAGTAACTGTATTAAGTACATACATTTAAAGCTTAAGTTAAGGTAGGCCCAGAAACCACACACTGGTTAATTGCTCCTGTGCATTATTAGGAGGAGGACTTGCTCCTAGAAAACCTTATGGTCTTGTTTTTCAGGGATTTGGGGTGGCGATTGGTTTTAGTTTTGATTTGGTTTTTACTTTTTACAGTAAGTACTTTTTTCACACTCTAACCTGACAAGAAGCATGTCTCAATAGTGAGGTTAAACATGGACAGCTGCCACACCAACAGAAGAGCTGCTGGTGCTTCTTCAAGCTGCTCCTGAAATAATGTTTCAAATTCTCTGAAAGAAAATAATTTAGCTTACCGTGTCCAAGTAAATTAATATTTTTATGGCCAACATTTCCCCATGCCAGTAGAAATACAAATATGTCTAAATAAAGGTGGCTTGAGTTGAAAAGCATGGTTGCTAGGTAGCCACTGTCATGATAGTGAAGGTACCAGTGAAGCACAGAGAGGTGAGTCCCTTGTAATTGCAGAGATCTATTTTTCATTCTCCTTGAAAATGAGTCTTTATTGTTTTTTTCTGCACAGATGACAAGATCACCAGCTCAGCAGGAAAAAACCTGCAGAAAAAAACACAAGCATGAGGCTATACTGTGTCTCCCTGTGGAGACTCAAGGATTTTGTCAGATGCATGCTAGAAGTTGGTGGGGAATGGGTTAAGGAGCCCATGCACTTTAGCTATGGGAGAATGCTTAGATGTGATAACAGGTGGCAAACCAGCACTGGTTCTAACTTCCAGGGCTTCATAATTGCCAGTGCAAACTGATAGAGCAAGGATAGGAAGTCACCAGAGCATCAATCTGGTTGCTCTTGTTTCAAGAGCTATGGAAGCAGCTGTTGCTTGTGGCCCTCATGTTAATCCTGACTTCTGAGGTTCTCCTTTGCTCCTCTGGCAGTGACAGTGTTAAAAGAGGGCGGTGTACCTGACTGTGAGAAGAAATGCTGCTAATCAAGTCACACATTGGCTTAAACCCTTTCTGGGATCTTTGGTGTAAAGGAGTAACAACTAAACCACAGGCTGGATAGAAATTAGTTCCCTTTAAAAAATCATATTAAGCCCATGGGGCTGGGAATATGTGAAATTACTGCAAGTCATTAACTTTGATCCTGCTAAAGTCTTCTTTGGGGCAGGGGATACAGGAATAGGTGTGCTGGAGCTCTGTCAGGCTACAGAACTCTTCCTCTGGACAGTGGGGATAACTTCGCTTGTTGCACTAAAAGGGAAATGAGATACAGGGAAGATTAATTGGTTTTCTCATAGATGCATAGAAAGTTTACAGCTATATGAGGAACTGAAGCCAACCCCAGATGGATCTTGTAGCACAAGCAATTATTTCTATTTATTTACAGTTTGTGTGCAAGTCACATTTTATGGTATGGTCTTAAGAGATGGCTGCTTTTTTAAACATTTACCAACTGAAACAATAAACCATAATTACTCTGGTTCAAAACTCCTTACTTTACAGCTCAGTTGAAAAAAAAAATCTTACTCTGTCTCCTGGGGTATGAAAGATTCAGTAAGATTTACCCCACTGATGGAAACAATGTATGAATAACAAGTTCAAGGAGAGAGGGATCCCTTTGCAGAGTATGTTTTGCACAGGAACCCTGTAAATGTTAGGATGCAATCCAAGGACAAGTTGTTGATGGATAAGATGGAGATATCAAATAAGTTTTCTCTGCACCTGATGACTTAATACAAGCAAGACTTTTATAATACCTGCAAGGTAGATTCTTGGATTCCTAAGTCTGCTGGGAGGCAGGAGGGAGGAAAAATTCCATCTTTTAAGCAGCAGAAGCTGTACTTCACAAGCTTGGGGCCCTGTGTAGAACTCTGGATGAGCAGTTGGAGAAACTGAAAGTTGTTATTCATCACCATCCAAGCTTCAGCAGATTATATGGCAAAGACTGAAGGTTTTGCAGGAGGGACACTACAATCTTGGGTAGTGGGATTCAACTGACTTTTCAAAGCACTGTAGTACCTTTTTGTTGGATTTTTATGTTATCCTGGCATTGTCCCTCCATCCTACTTGAAAAGACAACTCTTGGGTCAGAGAAATGTGTCCACTCAGCCCATGGTTTTCTGAAAAGACAGCAAACAAGCCTGGCAATTATATCTAGGTCAATAGTAAAACCACAAACCTTTAACCCACCCAGTCCTAAAGGTTTAGTGGGATTTGCTTTAGAGCAAATGGATTTCAATACAGTTCATTCAGGCTATTTAGAAAGAAGTGTCTCCATGCCATCAGCATAGCAGCTGCATGCAACATCTGGAGGAGACAAAAGGCAGAAGTGCCACATTTTCATTTTGGGCACATCCAGAAAAATCTTGAGGACTTGCACAACTCCACTGGGTGAAGATAACTGTGTTTTGACCACCGTGGTGCTCCATCCGTGTTGTGCCTGAACTGTGTTTTTCTTGCTGAGAAGGAGGAAAGAGGAGACAAGAAGACAGATAAGAAAGTGTATTCTCACAGGCTGTGGAATAGTTGTTCAGGATGCCCAAAGGGATGCACACAGTTGTGGTGATGTCTACACAGCTAGTTGAAACAGATGAATGTCAGGCTTTAAACTGACACAGTGTTTACACTGACAGTGGGACATTTACTCAATAAACACTTGGGAACAGCTGGAAGGGCCTGCCCCACATTTCAAGGGGCCCTAATTTCTTGTCAGCTTGTAAATCTCCCTGTTTGGCTGGCATGCAGGGAGTTAATGAAGTTACTGCTCAGTTAGCTTACTAGCTTTATCAGTGTAGTGTCAATCTGTGGTTGAGACAATGGTTAACTACTTATCTCACTAGAAGTGTGAGGTGTGGCTTTGAGGGCAGTTATTTTCACAGGAAATAGTATATAGAGCAAATACATTGATTATGCAGGTCCAGCAGATGATTCAGCAAACACAGATAAGCCTCTTGCTCTGGTGAAGGCATGATGGAGAAAAGAGCTCACAGTTCTCCCTGGTGTGTGCTGGTCCAACCTATGACTTAACGAGCAGGCAGCCCCAGTTTATCAGTGTCATTGACCTCTAGCACAGTATTAAAAGCAATAATTCAGGGAATACTGAGTTTTCAAAGCACTGTAACACACTCATAAAATAATGCTCACAACATGACTAAGAGCTAAATATGCCCTATCATTATTTTATAGCTGGTGAAAATGAACGTAACAGGAAGAGAATAATGCAGCTCAACACCTTGGGACCAGGAAAGAGGAGGTCTCCAGTCCCACCCAGCTCGGTGCGCACCATCTCTGGAATGTCCTACCAGTGTGGAACTGCCCTCTGCCCTTTCCCTCCTGGTCGTGGGTCTCAGATAAAAGAAATAAATAAGACAAAAATCGGCTCATCTCAGTGACACTTAGGCAGGAATCCTGCTGTGGGTACCTAGCCTCCCTTCCTCTCTAAACTGGGGACACTGCCTTCATCCCAGGGCTTGTTTCTAATAGCGTAGTGCCCCCATTCCTGATGGTGCCATGTGTAGAAATTGCACTTCTCATGCTGCAAAAGCTGACGGGACCACAGCTTTTTCCTTCATTCTGACACTCCCAGCAGATCAATCTCCTTTCCAGAGCTCTGTGAAGTATGATATCAACATCTGAGGCAAAGGCAAGCAGATGTTGATAGCTGAGGATTGCACATGTGGTGGCTTTGTGGTCTTCTCATGGGTAGGAAAAGATGTGATTTCCCTTGGGATCACCTCCTGCACAGCAGTGCTGAGTACTTCCAGAAGGAGATGCCCCAGCTGCAGAGGAGCAGCTATGGGCTGCTCTCTGCCAGAGCTGCTGGCTGTCTCATGTTCCCCCTCCAGGGGAGGCGACTGATTACCCTGTGACATCTGGGAAACTCCACCTAAACACGCATTTTTGGAAGGAAATATCTTTCTGATTATGCAGTGCCTCCTCAGATTACTGTCAATCAGAATGAGCTTTCTCTGATTGAACCTGATGCTACCTGTCAGAGAGCGCTCAAATTCCTCGCAAACCGCTTGGACAAAGTGGAAAAGCATTGAAGGATTTGACAGCAGCCTCAGCGAAAAACGGCTCATTTTGTAGGGACTTGTTGACCATGAGAAATCTTTACTGAGCAGATGCACAGGTGACCAGATGCTTGTCAGGCTCCAGCAGAGTAATTTTAGGTGAAATAGGGAGATTTATGCTTAAGAAACAATATATACAATAGGTGTTTTGTATGTTTGATCCTCAGAAACAATTATAAAATGCAACAGTATCATTTGTCTCCACTTGCTAATAAAACGAGTGGTATAAATTCTGAGTTGGAATTCATAGGAAAGATTATATAAAACTGCTGCTAGTTAAGGTGAAAAATCCATCATCAGTCACCAAGACATTAGTGATTACTAAGGCTAAAATCCAAAATCAATGCAGTGTCTCTTTTAGGGATGTCTCTACCTAGAGTTATTTATTTTTTATTTACCTGCTTTCATTACAGGCTTTCACAACACCAGGAAATGCACTATTAAGGCAAAATTTTCAACCAAAATATGAAAACTGTGAATGCTGGGCATGGAACTTTCTCAGCAGCAAGATGCAGACCATGAAACTCACCTCACAGCAGGTAACAGTGATTGTTAAACTCGCCATACTTAGAATTAATAAATGTCTTCTGGCTGTGATTTCTCTTTTAAT
This sequence comes from Regulus satrapa, assembly GCA_013396955.1. Classification (NCBI taxonomy): domain Eukaryota; kingdom Metazoa; phylum Chordata; class Aves; order Passeriformes; family Regulidae; genus Regulus; species Regulus satrapa. Next base: position 247,254 of record VWZN01003773.1, on the reverse strand, counting down.
AGAAAAAGTTGTTCACAGGCATAAATAAGAATGACAAAAGACAGCTAGTAATTATTACCAACACAAGAAATATTTGCATTTAGCTAGGGAGGAAGGAAGAGATTCTCATTGATACTTGAATATAATTCTGGCAATTAGACACCATGTCACTAATTACCTACCTTTATAGGATTTTAGAACAATTTTCTAATCTCTCCCCATCCCATTTCTTAATTAGCTCCTACTTCCCTGTCATTGACTCCCAACTGTAAAAAGCATTTTAAGCGAGGATAGCCGAATTTCAGACTGCTTCCTATAGCAGCTTGTCATAAAGGCTTGCTTTGCTGTCACATTTTGCTGCATTCATCAACATTATGCAGATGTTAGCCATCAGGTACTAGCCAGCTCTCCACACTACCAAGTGTCCTGCCACTAGTTCTGGGCCACGTTTATAGAATACATTTTTCTCTGCCATCATAGCGTAATAATGGGTTATGAGCATATCCTTCCAACAGGAAATGTGTCAGACAACTCCTGGGTGAAAAAAATTAATGAAATTTGAGATTCCAAACCTTCCACAAATGGTGAGCAAGGATGATCATAATCCTGCAGTTACAAAGCTTGTTGGCTTTCTTGTAGAAAGCACACATCTCACTTTTAAGATGAGGCAGACAGCAAAAACTGAGGGTCAGAGAGTTTGTGGGAATGCCTGCCAAAGCCTTTATTTTTAGTCATTGATGCATCACTTTGAAATAAATGTTAGTTAAAAAAAGTTACAGGTTTTGGAAATGAGTTGCTGGGATTTGCTTAAATTACAATAAAAGAAAAAGAAAAAAGGTCTCAGCAGAATTGCCTACCCCCAGAATACTAATTTAGCATTATTATATGAGTGAACTGTGAAGGTCATGGGTGCAAGACAAGGCACTGAGTGAGTGGAGTGGGTGAGTTGTACCTCCCAGTAATGAGGAAGCCCAAGTCAGACAATAAGTGATTATGAAAGTGTTCGTACACTCTAGAAACTGAACACACAATAAACCAAATGTGCAGGAACGACTCCTGTACTTTCAGTATTAGTCGCATACTCTTAGATATGAATGCAAAAATGAGTCATCATGCTCGAACATCTTTACCCCTCTTAAAGCAATTTACATACATTGATAAAAGATGCCTATTTTTTAATAGCAGAAACAGAGGTTGGTTTTTTTTGTTTGGTTTTTTTTTTTGTGTGTGTGTTTTTTGTTGGGGTTTTTTTATAGATGGCAATTCCAACGTGTGACCTGATGGTGTAGGTGGCAGTCCTGCACCCTCCTAGGTTGGCTGTGGCCTCTGGGAGCTTCTCTCTGACTTCTCCATGCCTTTTCTTTCTGCATCTCCCCACGGCAGCAACAGTGATGGTATTTGCTCTTGGATATATCTGGGCTGTCATAGCTACATGCTGTGGGATGAAAAAGTGACACAGGTCTCTTTGCAAAGGTGCTCAACAGTAGCTCAGCCAAGCAATCCTGGCTTCCCTCCGTAGTGCCTTTGGCAGGATAGAAGTGCCTTACATGGGAATGCTGCATGGTGCCCAAGTCAAATAGTGATGTTCTTCCTGAAGTCAGCTGTCCTTGCAGGCTCTTTCTTTAAAATTTGAAACTTTCTAAGGAGACAGATGGAGGTTGCCTGGAAGGTTCTGTCACATTTTGGACAATGTGTACACGCACATAGAAAAGCCAGTTCCCAGTCATATTTATTCCTATGATTTTGATAGTAGTTCCCGTACTAAACTACTGCAACTGGGATGAGATCCTGGAACCTAATGTGCACTGTGCCAGTGTTGGAAGCCTGCCTTTGGTTTCATTGTGGCTTTTACTGTTTCCCCAACTTCTTTGCCTTTCCCTGATGCTCCAGAGAGACTGATGAAGTAGCATGAAGTATAGCAGGCCTTCACCAATGGCTCTAAATAGGCCAAGCAAGTCCATTCTGTTGTAGCAAGACCCTGACAAACCCCTCAGGAGAAGGCGTGTGGGGCACCTTTCCACAGTACTGTTCCATGTAACAGGCTGCCCAGAGCAGTTGTGGACATCTTATCCCTGGAAGCCTTCGAGGTCCGATTGGATGGGGCCCTGAGTGACTTGGTCTAGAGGGCAGCAACATTATACCCCTGCCGGGGGGTGTCAGGGGTCTAACCTGATGATCTTTTGGGTGGTTTTTCAACAAAAAAAGATGCTAGGATTCAATGATCCTGTGCTTGTGGGGCTCAGGTACACGTGAGAAGCTGGATTTCTGAAAGTGCTCAGCTCTGAGACCCAGGCCAGATATTCAAACAAGTTCAGTTGCTTGCAAATTTTCTTTTTCAACTAAAAAAAAAAAAAAAGAGTCTGACTAGGATCACAATGGGAACTACATGTCGAGGGCTTTACAGAGAATTGCCCACTTAGTGCCTCAGCAAGAGGTGGGCTCATCTGAAAATTCAGCTCCAGATGTGGGGCTGAATACTTGAAAATTTAACCCGGATCTCCTTTGAAAATCTGGTTCTGTGTGAGAACATCTGTCACTGAAATGGTAATCAGACTATTATCCATGTACAATTTTATCATTTACATATTTTAATGACTCTTGACTCTTTCAAGCAACTTTGAGAACCAATTTTCTTCAAGTGCAAGGGATACATTTTCAAAGGCAAACCCAGCTCAAATGTTAAAGTTTGTAAAATCTGTCCCCTGGACCACTGTAAACTGACCAGATGCTGTTACCTGGTGCTCCCTCTTCTCTTGTGGATGGGGATGGTGGTAGTGGGAGGGAGCATGGTGGTGGTGTCCAATGAGGAAGCTCCCAGGCTCCTGAGCTCCCAGGCAGCTGGCTCATTTACCCTGTGTGGACCAGGGGCAGAGTTGCTGCCAGAGCCTGCAGGGGTCATCCCTGAATTCTGCAAGCTCCCTCGTGGGAAAGTGCTGATACCTGCTTGTGCCAGGGAGGAGGCCATCTACCACCCCAGCGACTGCAAAGGGTGTGGAAGAGATTAGCCTTACACTTCAGGTTTTTGTGAAACCCTCCCCATGTGCATCATCTGGCAGAATATCAGGCAACAAAGAGAATAAACTAATTCCTGGAAACTCCTCCCTGTACATTTTCTCTGAATGGGGCTTTATATGGGCAGGGGCAGGCTGAGCCTTGTTCTGATAATAAAGAGGGAAACCTCCACACTCTCTTCCTGAGACACTGACTGCAAGCAACAGGCAAGGATTGTCTCTGCTGTTGTATTATGCAAACTGCTGACACATACAAAGGCATTTTGCTGCACGAGAAGGATTGACATACATTTTTATTTGTATAGCTAGCATCTCCTTTGTTTGCACACAACAAAATTTGCATATTCAAGTCCGTCATTAAACATGCACCTTTATCCAAAAGTGGCACACAATTTCTAGCATAGTAGGGGTTGAAGATCTACCACATAACTTTTATGATTGAACAGATCAGACATGGACATGCCCAGATCTCTGAGGCCAGCTTGTGCTTGCTGAGCTGATAGCTGAGAAAGAGAGTATTTTTATTTATAAACAGTAAAGAGTAATATACATGGAAGTAAATGAAATATAAAGTTTAAGCAGTCTAAAACCATTTTTACAGTCACTTTTAACCTCACTTTAGATGAAATAATAGGCCTTGCCTTGCTTAGCTATGAAATAAAAACCAAATAGGAACATATGCCAGTAGTATAAGCTTCCTATTACCTTACTTAGTTGCTGTATTAATACTCCTTTAAGCATGCAATTTCATTCATTTTATTGCTTCTTTCAGAGTTTATGGTCAAATAAACACCAGAATTCACATGAGCCTTAGTTTGTATCATGTATTTACAGACATTTACCTGCATTTGACCTTGACCTGACAATCAGGTGCACAAATCTTCATCTCAGAACTCATATGAAGCTTTGTTGCCTCCAGTGGTGTGCTGTGCCAACACATCAGCATCTCCTCATGTAAATCCACATCTTTCCAATTTAGAGACAAGGATACTGTGTGGGACAGTGTCAAATGCTTTGCACTAGTCCAGGCAGATAACAATAATCACTCTTCATTCCTCCACCAATGCTGTTGTAGCCCCATCTTAGAAGGCCACCAAATTTGTCAGGCATGATTCGCCTTTGATGAAGCCACATTTGCTGACACAGATGATGTCCTTATTTTTCATGTGTTGTGCAATCTTTCCAGGCACAGAGGCCAGGTCTGGCCAGCTTGTAGTCTCCCAGGTTTTCCTTTTTCTCCCTTTTTAAAAATGGGGGGTTGCATTTCCCCTTTTTCACTCAGTGGGAACTTCACTGAACTGGCACCTCTTCTCATCTGTGGAAGATGAACAGTGGCTTTGCCAGCTGCAACTCAGGCTGTGTGACTGGAGCACCTGCAGGTAAAGACTGAGGCAGGAACATCGTGGAGTACGTCAATCTTCTCCTTGTCCTAAGCAACCAGATGACCTGTTTCCTTCCAGAGGGGGCTCACATTTTTCTCAGTCTTCCTTTTGTCACCAGGGTCACTTAGGCACTAGGGATTGTGGCAGATGGCAAATCAACATTATGGAACATCACCAATCTCCTCCATCATTTTAGCCTAAAATGTGTGTTTACTTCTGTGCACCACAGATTATTTAAAGCGGACTTCTGAACATGCTAGAACTTACAGTAAATGGATTTATCAGTGTAATATTTAAGTTCGCAGCTGAAGATTAAAAAAAAGGTAAAAATGACAGTATACTTGTGTGTACAAGGAAAGAAAATGGAAGATGATAACTGAAACACAGCTCAATTTAGGAAGTAGAAAAGAAAAAGGCATTTACAGACAGTCTTCAAAATGCATTAATAGTGAGCATCTCATTGATCTCCATTTATCACAGGTCCAAATATCTTAAAGATGATGTTCAGATTTGCACTGAAGCACTGTTATTATCCAGTGACATCTATTATTAGCAAACAAGCCAGCCCTGATATTAGACACAGAATCAGCGCATGCCTACTTTAGAAACAAAAGTCTGTCAAGTACACTGCCTGCAAAAATCAGGACCTTTGCCTTTTTTCCTTGCAGGGGGGGAGCCTTAGCACTCACATTTTGTTTTGGTGTAACATGACCTACCACTCTGCTTGCTGCTTCCACCTGAGCAGCATTCACTGTGTGGTTTGAATAATGCAACTCCCTCAGTTATGCTGACAGCATGTCAGAGAATATTGGAAAAAACGATGCCTTTTGATAACATTTTATAGAGAGGCCTGGTCAACACCGACACTGAGGATGAAGCAATATTTTGAACTTAATGAGACAGCACAAGAGAAAGGAGTTACAGTTCAATTGCATTTTACAGGAGGAAGCACACCATTTGCTGGGTAGTTTGAAGACTCCCTAGGGCCTAGCTAATACAAGATTTGCACAAATTATAACGTTTGTATAAACTTCAACCCCTAGTTACTGATGAGGAGTTCAGACTTTAGAAAATAAATCAGCACAAAGCTGAAGCCATTAAGAAAGATGACAGCATGCCGGTGTTTTTAAATTAATGCAGGTTAGCTTAGAGATCCTGGGCTGAAAAGCTGGTGGAGGTAAACACATGAGGCAGGACCTAAATGTAACTGAAATCTTGGAATTTCTTTCTGTATGTGTGGATGCGGCTGTAATAGATGCAGTAAAATTAGAGAGAAGAATGAGGCATAAAAAATATGTGACTAGCAAATGGAAGAGGCAGGACTCTAAGCTGGGAGATACACATTGATGAAAAGAAAAATATCCATACTCTTTCTGGATGTAAATTTGGTGACAATTAAGATAGAAGGTGAAGTAAGAAAATCTATGAAACTGCTTTTTGAGGAAAAGAACGAGCCAAAGAAGTGAGCACACTCGAGGATAAGAACAGAAAGGGCAGATAGAGCTGATTATTGAGTTGGCTGTAAACTTTTCAGTCAGCCATTAAAAAAACCAAAAACAACAGAAGAAATAAAAGTATTTTCCTAATTATGTTATATATTACCCCATGTACATTTTCCTAGAAAAGTTTATTTTAATAACACTTCCTTAATTAAGAACATGCTCTATCTTCTCCCAGCCAAAATGAAAAACATTTTTTAGAAACTAATTATTCCTTTGAGGTGGAGTGAAATGGAATGGGGAAAGTCTGTAAGGAGTAAAGCATGATAGAAAATAGCTTTGCTGAAGTTATTTTTCTTACAATGTTGATGATCCCTAGTAAAAAATCAAAAACAAACAAACAAATGAAAAACCCCCCAAAACTCCGCCCATTAAATTAGAAGTTATTTTGAATTTTTTTAGCTGTTTTGGGACTGAAGGAAATATATTAAGCAAAAAAATTAATTATTGAAACTCTTCAAAGATGTCATTTTTTATGAGTCACACAGGTGAAGGCAGATGCGCTTCCAGAGTAATGTGTTTTCTGTGCTACACACATGTGCCTTTGCATACAACACACAGAATGGGTGTGAGCCCTTTTATATCCACTTTTCATAGGTTTAAGTACAGGAACTAGAGGGAAAAAAAAAAGAGGAGGATCAGACTCAAGTGCTACTCACATTTATTGTTGTCATTTAGGGTTGTCAGTAAGGCTATCCCGATGCACATTCCCTACTGCTAAAGCCATGTAAGGGCAAAATTATTTCTGTTTGACTGGTGATGGAGAACACCACAATAACTTATTTATCTGCTCTGCACACAAGTGGGAACCAAAGCATTGCTATCTGAGGCCATAAAGGGTTCTCAGACTTCAGCAAATTTGGCACTCGGTGATGGTGCTTCAGTGGCTCTTGCTCCTCAATAGCTGCACAAATAGCCCGAATGCAAACACGTTACCTAATCAGGTATCTGTGTACTCAGAGATATCACAGCCTACAAATATATGCTTTGATAAAGGAGAGTTCATGGTCCAGCTATCCATTCTTATAGAAATGGATTACATAAAGTGGAAAATGAGGAAATAAGCACGTGACCGTGCAGCGTGTCAGCAAATTGCTGCAAACTAACGTGGCCTTGAATATACAAAATGTGCAGACATGCATTTCATCCATAACAAGTTTCTCTCCATGCTTTAAAAGTGGAACAGCCCAAAGAAGGAAAGAAAAAAAACCTTCAGAGACACACAAGCAGGTTTTTACACCACCAAAATATTTGTACAGATGTAGAAGCACGTAAAAAATGATGGAGCCATATATATTCTGGAGGTAAAACCCAAAAAAAAAGCAAAAAAAAACTTCATAGGAGTGAATAGAAATTTTACTGGAGATCTGGTACTGAGAGCCACAGAGCAACTTCTGCTATTTTACAAAGCTCTGTTTATGACACTTTCTGGTAAATTAGTATCAAGTCTGTATTTATTAATCTTCTGCTATCTTCAGCTGAAATTTGAACAAAAATGGAGGCCTATATTATACTGCTTTTCCAACAAATATGTGATTACACTAGCAGAAATGCACAGTCTCATACCTACTTTTGAATAACAAAGTAGGCATAATGAATTTCTGTCCATCCTAAGGTATCAATACTTTTCACATCAGATTATTACACAGTCTCCTACAGATAAGCAGATTTAGAGTATTAAAAATGTGGAAGTTAAATACAAACATAAATAAAGAGAGTGCTTGCGTGCAAATACTCATTTCAAAGGTGAATTTTCCAAGAAGTGGGGATCATGGACATTTTATTGATACTCAAGAAACACAGAGATTAGAAGAGGAACACAGAAGCTACTTAGATTGCATCCATTAGCATATGCAACACTGCAGCTGAAATCAGGATTTGGGCAGTTTAGTGGTTCCTCAATAATATGGCCATGATACAGTCATTTACCCAAATCCAGCATGTCAGAAAATGACCACTGACAAAGTAACCTGAATGAACTGTTTCTCCAGCACCAGCCTGTAATGGGTGGCTGAAGCAGTGTCCCCACTGCTCCAGTTTCCTTTTCTTTTAATATACAGAAATCTGTATAGTTATTTCTTTCCCAGACTGGTGTATTTGACAACATAAAATAAGCATGAACAATATATTTTTTTCCTTCCACGCATTCAAAAAAAATCCTTTCCCAGTTCATTGTAACTCATATTTCTTCTCTCTTGAATAGCAGTGAGCTGAAGAGACCCAAGACAGTGCACTCTTTTTCCTTGTTTCTGCCTGGCTTTTCTTTGGACCCTGTAGATCCATTTAATCCTTTTCTGGGCTCAAAGGCTTCTTTGACTTTTTTATCTGGGCTTCTGACTCCAAGACAATTCGCCTCAGGGCCCCAGAGGAGGTTTATTCCACACTGAATGACTGTTTGCTTGCTCTCCTTTGCAACCAGCAGCGCTGTGATTTCAGGGGAGTGGTGCCAAGTCAGAGCTTCACCGCACCTGGCACAAGCTGTCTGTGGGCCACCTCCAACCCAGAGCCATCCCCAGGACTGTTGGATGGCAGAAGCTGCCAGTAGGAAAGCCTGGATGAACATCCTGAGCATCCTGGATGATGAGGCAGCCCTGGTCCCGGGGATTTGGCCAGCACACATCCATCCTCTTGTCCTGCTGGGTCTGCAGGTCTGCTTTCTCCCAAGAAGAGCACTGCAAAGAGGATCAGAGACTTGCAGTAGTTTGGGGCTGCAGCGGTGCCTTGGCCGGTCTTTTCCAGGCTGCTGACAGAGAAGTTATTCCAAGGACCTGAGAAGAATCGTGTGTCCCGACATGCACCTGCACTTTGGATGCAGCTGATGGCGGGTACCACGATCCCCTTGGAAGGCTCCATGGATAAAAGGCACAGCCAACGTCCTGCACTGCTTTTCTGCCTGATTTGGCTGGTGCTTCTGAAGTCTTTGGTGACAGTGAAGAAAAAGTCCATTGATCCTACTGCTGGTGCTCTTCTGGCTGTCTTTTTTTAAGCTCTCAGGCTACTTTTATCTTTTGAAATGAAGGGTGAAATGTTGACTGGATGATCGAAAGCATTTTATTTACATTTAATTCCCAAATGTTACAATTTTAGAAGTTAGTACCCCGAGGATAAATTAGCTGATTGCAGGCTCTGTTGATGTGGATGCGGGCTGATATAGTCAGCCTATGACATTAGATGAGTTGTAATGAAAAGAAAAAGAAATCAATGTTAAATAGGTTCTACACTTGTCTAAATATTTATTTTTCATAAAGTATTTGTAATACTACTGGGAAATTTTTAGATATGGGAGATTAAGTATACTGGAGGCATACAAACTCTGTTAAGAACAAATTAAGAGCTTGATCCTGGAACACTTAGTCTTGCTGGCTTCAGTGGGGATTCTTTCTATGAATAAGAAGTTCATGAGAGCAAGCACAGTTTAAAACACCATTAGGAGAATACAGTTATCTTTTCTTTCCTATCCTCTTACACAGGAACAATAGTACCATAATTGTGCAGACAAATTATAATAAAATAATCAATTTTCACATACATCTGTCTTATTTTCTAAACTGCATGCATGTTTTGGATTTGCTCCGTGATGATATATACATACAAATGCATAATAATGGGCCAACTGTCCGTTCTATTTACATTTTTCGATACTATGCAAAATGCCTTTCAGCTGGTTGATTTTACTAGACAGCATTATTTTGAAAGAACATTGTTGGATTCTGGCTTGGTGTACTGATATATTCTTGCTACAAATAATCTTTTCAGTGAACTCCACTGTTCCTGCCAAACTGGCAAGTTAAGGGTGAGCCAAACTCCAGTGCCTGGTACCAAAGGAAGACAAGGAAAATCAGGCAACCTTGTTTTACCAAGCACAGGGAGCTCCACCACCATGGATTTTCCAGGCATAAAGCAATGCCTGGTGTTAGATAGAGGGTGAAGTGACTAGAGATGCAGAGCCACGCTGCAGCAGATGGAATGCTCCTGGAAAAGATACTATTCTTTATCCTGCTCCAGGTCTGTCCTCCCCTGTCCTCAGGGAGGACGAAGATTGTTTTCAGAGTGGACTCGGCAGCTGTCCTCAACTAGGATGTAAGTCTGCATTTTATTTGCTTTTACATCCTATTTCACATTTATGATATTTCAAGGGAAACTGGTCAAAACATCTAGAAGTTTTGAACTGGCATCTTTAGAGCACAACTCTGGTTAATTTTCCCCATTTGCAGAAGAACAGCCTTTTAATTAAGAACTACATTGGACAGTTTGGTTAATGCAACAGCATCCAGGTGGAGTTGCAATCATGGCCATTTTCTGATTAGTTGAGCATATGTTTACAAGTGGCTACCTGAAAACATGATATATCTATCACAGAAGCTGCTCTCATGTCTGAGTTCACAGGATGCTCGTGTCCTCTCTATGAGACTCTGTCCTGAAATATCTGTATTTACTCTTTCTAGGACATGGAAGTTCAATGAGGGTTGAGCACAGCAAGGCTCATTTGTGATAAAAGAAGCTTTGGAAGTAGCAAATCCTGCATGTGGGCATGGGGGAGAGGAAAGGCACACATCATCGACCTCAGATACACAGCATTTGAAAATGCCTTCTCTTAAAAGAGAGCAGTATGCCCTGTCATTCTAATTACAAGTCGATGGGAACTTCATGGTTACCTTCCCTAAGGTAGGAAGAGTCTTTACATAACATGCAGCTTCATCCCAAATCATCCTGTGGCCTTTTGATTCAAAAAGACATCTCCTCTTTTTGGCAAACTTCTTACTTGAAAACAATTAGAATATTTCTGGAAAGTAGAAGAGAGATGTTATTTTTGTGTGTTCACACATGACTAACCTCAGAACTGATATAAAATTTACCTAATGAGTCCCAGCCAAATTATGAAAGTACTATTAGAGTTATTTTAAAGCTAAGCTAAACTCAGGTCAATCTCCATATTGCCTCTAAGGCTTTAATTAATTATTTTGGAAACATGCTAGTGCCAGAGTGGAGGTATCTGTCATTTCAAGGGCAGTGTTACAAAACTCTGGCTAATATTTTCACAACAAGGGGGGAAGGCCAGCATCCATTTATATTTTCATTGATGGAGATGTTGCCTACTGTCAAATGACATTTCTTGCTGAAAGTTACCATAATCTGTCTAATATCTACTCGATTGGATGATATTATTAGTTTTGAATAACTAATTCAGGTTTAACAGGTTTCTATGATTTTTAAAAAAGTTTCTATATGCATTTTACTCACTTACCCTTTTCATCTGTCAGGGTAATATGCCAAAACATGACATAAATAATTAATCATAAGTTTCTATTAATCTATTATTCATTCAGTTAAGTGGGGTTGTAGTGTAGCAATTTCCTTTGTTTTGTTTATGGGAGGGGACCTCTCTTAGGTCTTATTGCAAATAGTCAAAAATATTTGAAGGACTCCCCATAAAAAAAAATTCTCAGACGTGCCACTAGTTCTTGGCTCTGCTGCTGGGGGGAAGGGAGTGCATGTAATAGCCAAAGTAAGCAATTCATTTCATATCCTCTTCTAAAAGGAGTAAGATTGTGTCAGCCCTTTTTGAGGAGCCCTTTTGAAATCCTTCACAATATTACACAGATGTTGTTTCCATACTTAATTCCTGTAAGCAGCAAGGGAACTTAAAGAATTAAGAAAAAGGTCTTAATATATTTAAAACCCTACTGTGGCAAATTGTTTGGTGGGTATTTGAATTCACAAACAAGATGTTAAATTAAGCAAATTACATAAGTGTAATTACAAAAGTTCTGTAGGGTACCTGTGATGGGGACAAATCAGCATTCAGACAAAGGGCAGTTTCGGCTGCATATCGTTTCAGTATCCTTAATTTGCAGTGCTTTCTCTTGGTCTGAAAGCTGATCAGAGAGGTATGTGCGGTGATCCAGCCCTTCACCTTGTCTGGAAAATCCCCCAGCTCTTCTTGAAACAAAGGTAAAGTGACCTTTATTAGTAGCGTGCTCTATTTTCTAAGAGAACTGTTAAATACCTCAGCTTTCTGGCACGCCCAGAAATGAATTGACTTGTCTTTTGGATGGAATTCAAAAAATGACCAATGTCTGCTTCTGTCACTTTTACGCAAACCAAAGACCGGGGCAACATGCCATCCCCAAGCCCTCAGCTTTGCCCTGGGCTTGGTATGTGAACCAGTGATTTAGTGGAAATAAGTGCAGCTGCCTCTGAAGACTGAACTCAGCCCTAGTTGAAGTCACTTCTCACCAAGACTGGATTTGTACTAGGGCAGAGTTGCAGGGAAAAGAAGAAGTGATCAATCATATTTTCAGCATGAATGTTTCTCGCCTGCTTCTGGCGATTCTTTCACGGTAACACAGCCCTGCTGGCAGCTGTTGAGTTGCTCTTTGTAGTTTCACCCCCATAAAAATGTTATCAAAATGGAGTTTTGGCTGCAGCCTCTCACAATGCCTCCTTCAACTTGTACCTCCTGGGATGTGTGAGAATAAAACCCCAAACAAACATTAGAAAACCAGGAAACACTCCATTAAGGTCTCCCCGCAAACCACAGGGTTAGGGAGAGCAGCAGCAAGGCACAGCGCTGTGCAGGTTCTCGTTTTCACTCACCAGGCAGAGGCAAAAGCCATGGGTTTCAGCCTCAGACATTTTGAGAGTAGCTTAGTGTCTACAGGATCTTTCAGAAAAACCACTGTGTGCCATCGGGCTCCTGGCTGTGCAGCTGGAGCCTGGGAGATACAGTGTGCTGACTCCAGCGTGGCCACGGAGGCAGCAGCAGATGTTACTTGTGAGAAATGCTCAAAAACCAGGGAGAGAAGTTAATGCACCTCTTTCTTTTCTT
>VWZN01003773.1:217158-234458 GCA_013396955.1 Regulus satrapa | reverse complement strand
GGGGGGGTGTGGGAGGGGTGGTTTATTTTCTAATAAGGAAGGCATGAAAGTAAGACCTAAACATGCTGGTTTGCATCTGTTTTGCATCCAGCATGAGTTATCTCCACTAAGACAAGCTAAAACTTGAGTTTTGGGGAATAAATCCCACACTGAGGTCTGACAATTTTTGTCCTTGCTTCAAACTTTCTGCAAATCTGGAGGAGATACCACTTTGACCTTTCATTTCTTTCTTCACTGCAGTTAAATTTGGGATAAAATGCATTGAATGGAATAGTGTATATAAAATACCTCCAGGAAATATCCAAAAATTGAACTCCACTGTTTAGTTACCTCGCTATTTTCCTGACACAAGGCAAAGACAAGACTGTGGCAAGCTTAACAACTACAAAATAAGTGATGTGTGCTGTGTTTCTTCTCCAGCTTATTGCCGGGGATAACAATGAGCTTTATGAACATTTGTAGAAACACCAGCATGATGGTGCAGGAGGGACATTTTATTTGCTGCCAATGCAGCCAAATTTGGGACTGAGAGGAGACCCAGGGAATTTACTAGCAGTGAGGAACAGTAGTCAGGAAAGCTGGTGCTCAGCCTCCTGGTCAGAGGAGGGCATTGTCATGATTCCTGGAATTTCAGACCCGACTTCCAAAATCCAGCCTAGCAGCTGGGACAGGAGAGAAGGCAGCCACCTCCTGGTACTCTGAAAAAGGCAAATCAGGGAAAGATAACATTTCCATCTTGAGCCTGCAAAATGCTGTGATTCTGTGAAAATGTTTGGGTCTACAGCCAGAAATGCTCAGACAGGCCATTCTTCAAGCAGAGGCAAATGAACGTGCAGATTAGCAACTGGAAGAGGAGCAAGTGCAAAAATGTTCTTCCTGGCAGACACATCCGCTGTATAAACACTGACCTCCCACAGGAAGAAAATAAGAATGTAGTATGGTATTAGATCTGTGAAAAGTGGCGTATTCTGATTGTAAATAGTGCTTATATTTTTGAGCTCTTCACATATTTCTGCTGTTCCACAGTTGCTTGTAGCCAGACCTCAGCTGATGACTTTTGGGGAAAACCATTAGAGATCTTTTTCTCTAGAGTGTGATCATATAGCTGCAAGGTGCTTTGCCATCAACAAAAGAGGAGGAACAGGGCTTTGGTGCTTTTTTGTGTTTGGCTTATCTTCATCCATTCAGAAATATGAATATCACTGTGCCTTTCTGCACTGTGTAAATGGCAAAACAGAAACGCTTTCAAAATTATGAAAAAACCTATATTCTTCCTTTAATATACTGGAAAAAACCTCCTAGTGTCAGATATTGATTTCTATTTTAATTGTTTAAATCCATAGAAAAGGCGTTTAAATCCATACTTGGATTACACTATCAGTTGCAGTCTAAAAAGAGAAACTTCAAATGAAGAGTCCAGCTGTGTTGTTTTAGAGTAAAAGTGCAGTAAGTCACAGGAGAATCAAGTTTGATGGAATATAAGTAACTCTTTACCAGCCTTCTTTACTGCATTAGCAGCACATGAGTCAGGCTGGTACTGATTATTTTGCTTCTCATATTGATCAGCCCTTCTTCCTTTAAAATTTCTTGGAAAAGAAAAAAAATACTCAGAGCTTTATTCCAATTCCAGTACTGTGATGTGAGTCTGGACTGAGAAGTTTAAACTACTGGTTTCACAGATACTCACATCTCTGACTGAAAAGCTAAGGATAATTATTCTGTTTCATTTCTATGGCCCCAAATAATTTTGGGTTTGTGTCTGTTCTTCCATTTGATAATGCATTTCAAACCCAAGAATAATAGAGCTGCATTACCTGAGTGTGTTTCTGGTCTGTGATTTGGTGTTATGGCTCTTTGTCCCAGCTGAGCTAATGTTCTCACTGTTCCAGAGGAGATTCAGTGCTGAGGGCTTGGGAAATGTTGCACAGCTCCAGCAGTGCTCCCCTGCCTGAAAGCTCACAGGTCTCACTGACTTAACTGGAGTCAGAAATAGGGTATAAGTGTGAAATCCAGGAATCTGGGCCTTGGGGTATACTGAGTTTCTCCAGGTGTTGCTGTTGCAAAACTGAATAACATATCACTGTACATTATCCCTTGGAACTACAGTTACCTAGAATAATGGCTTTGTGAATTGATTATTTTCTTCCTATAAATAAAAAATATCCACTGATATGCAACAATGAAAGAATTGAAAGAAGATTTATTTTGCACCAAAGCTGTGCTACACGTGCACAAATACAGAATAAGTATTTTGTTCCATCATATGCTAATTATTTGCATGAAAAAAAGATGAAGAAAAAGTTCACACGGGTTTTGCTGACAAGAATTTAGAAATGAAGTATTCACAGATACACAGAAAATTCTATGGATATTTTGTTACATTTTTTTGGAAGAAACTGACAATTTGCACACTGGAATGGAATTAGAATAATGTTCTCACCTTAAGGAGCTGGAGTGAACATGGGTCAGGCCCCTGACCCTAGAAGGTGGATTATCATTGTAACAAAGTGTGTGGTCCCTTCAATGTGGTGAAATATTACTGATGAGATACAAGGTCAGTGCAACTGGAACACACTTTTCTGGACAAAGCCCATGCAAGCCACTAGGAAAGCGACAATCCAATCTATATAGCTTGTTGGTTCTTAAGGAGAGTCTAAAATATGTAAAGCTGGGTTTTCATGAGTGTGAGGGATCTTTTCTTTCTTTCATGTGATTGCATTCATGAAAATATTTAGTCTGAAATATATATATACAGGCATATCTAATATTTCAGGAATCTTTTGGATCATCTTGCATTATCTTGGCTGTTCACAGCTGAACTGTGATTGCCAGAAATCTGTCTAGGGTTGATACGGCTTGGAAAGAAACTGACCCTTTAGTAAAGTCAGAAATTCAGACACAGATAACTTTTTTCCCCTCTGCTTCTTGAGTTTTATTGGTCAAAAAATGAATTAAAAAACATACAGAAGGTAAAGCTAAAAGGAATAGAGAAGAAGTAGATATTAAACTTAACCTCCTACCTTAAAATGGTGCAGATCTTGATTAAGTTTGACATTCTCACTTTCAGGTGATTAAAACGTTTTAGAGTTGTGTGCTTGAGATGTGTATACATGCATATAAATTTAAACCTGGCATGTGCATAAAAATCTTGTAGAAAAATTTATATTTTGGTTAAACTTTGTGAAAATTTTATGGGGAGACATGCATTTCTACCTGCTCAGTGTTCTATTTTTTTTTTTTTCCTAGTAAATACATTTAAGAGTTATAAACCTACTAGTCGATACTAAGAGAGAACCCAGGATGTTTATGGTAGAATTGCCAGGCGAATGATATGTTTTAGTTCCACTATAAATTAGCTTGATGGAGCAGTAATTGCTTGCATCAGTTAGGAACGTGGGTTTATATGTTTTATGGTATATTAAGACACTGACTTCACTAGTGCAATGCAATATGAAATCTTCCCTCAGATGAAGTCTGCCTGGACTTTTCTGTGATTCTTGTTGTCTAGAACTAAACCATCATTACCAGGGATTTCATGCCATTCAGATCCCATGTGAGCAAAATTTGGCTCAAATAACTTTCATATGTTGCACATTTCACGTATCCATATTTTGTGTTTACCATTCAGCTCTGAAGGCCCTCAGAACTGGAAGCTACATGGCTTGCCAGGCAAGTAACATCAGTGACAGAAATCCCTTCAGCTGTAAGGAGCTGGGGGTCACTCTGCTCATCTCAGGATTTTTCCAACCCACCACAAAATTAGAAGCAAATTCTTTGTGATGCTCACACTGGGCAGCATTCCCTGTGTTGCCTCCCAGGTGGTACCTTTTGCTTTGCCATGGGCACAGCACACTGGAAACAGGTTTGCTTCTGCTCCATCCTGAAGATGGGCTATGGAGAGAAGGGAGGGGTGCTCAGTGCAGCTCTGGCAGCTGAAAAAACACTTGGTCGCAGCCTAAGCAGGCTGCTGGGAGGCTGCCCCTCAGTCAGGACATCCCTTCTGCTCTGTGCCTCTCTCATTATTTCACCAGGTTGACTGGTATCACAACGGAAACCAGAATGCAGCTCAACCAGTATCTCGCACCATCCCGATTCCTGATTTTCTTCCATTACATGCAAGTTCCATATCAGGAGAACACACAACTTTCCGATTTTTGTCTCATTTGACCATTGCTAGTGTACGTTGTTGTGAAAATTTAACCTTGCAGGTCATACACATCCCTCTCTAGAGTGGATGAGGATCCCTTTTGGAATTAAATTCTGGTGCCGGCACCTATATTTCCAAATGAAAAATTCATTACCCGTATATATTCTCTAATACTTGCTTAAAATTTGCTGTTTCTACAAGTGTTCTTGCCAGTAAATGCAATAGCTAGAACATGCACAGTAAGCAAACACAAAGAGGGCATTGAAACAGTTGAAGAGAATATGTTTATAAACTGAAATGAATATTCATTGGAAACTTTTTTAACAGTGCTCACCAGTTCTATATTGGAATACTGTGTAAAGTTTACACTCCATATAAAGAGTTACACTGTTCCCTTGTGAAATCCGTCTTCTCCACTACCTCCATATTGGATATTTGCATTTTTAGAAATACCATCTGCCAAACCCCACACAGACTGCAAGTGATTTCCTGGTTATGTATTTTGGATATTCTGTGGTTAGAAAACTATGGAGCCATATTACATGTTCTAGCCTCCAGAACATCTGTGAGACTGAAATCACATGAATATAAGCAAGTCAGCAGGATAAAAATGATGGAAATTTTCAGTTATATTGTATAGGCACGCTTGCAAAGTTTTTTCAATTTTATAAATTTATCTCTGTATGTGTGTTTTTTTTTACTGTCTTTACAAATAGCTTTAAAATATTACTTTCTGCATTGTATCAAATTAGCTTCAAACCCTTCTCCCCCAAAAATCTGCACTGTATCTTTTCTGTCTCCATCTCAGACCCTTTTGGCAGCATCCATCTAAGGAAAGGACCTCAAATTTTGCAGCTGGACTATTAATTAAGCAAAAATTGGTTTGACTTTCCCTTCTGTGTTTCTTTTCTCCACTTGCAATCAAAAAGTGAAAGGCATAAGGGTGACTGAAACTCAGCTTTTGGCAGACCTGGTTCACTATGAAAGGTGATAAAAATACATTAATTATAATAAGCATATAAATATATTATCTTTAAACAGAGCTTTAATAAGAACAGGGTAAGCAGCTGAGCACTGTCTGTGGAGAGCAACTGGGATATCTATAATTCTTCTGGCCTGGTAAAATGTGGGACTAACTTTAATGCCCACTTTTCCTCCTTGAAAAATTGAGATTTTCGACCTAGTTTCAATTCTGTTGTGACATTGCCAGGTATTCATAGAATCACAGAATGGTTTGTGTTGGAAGAGACCTTAAATATCATTGACTTCCAAAGTCCCTGCCAGGGGCAGGGAGATCTTCCACTGGACCAGATTGTCCAGAGCCCCATTGAACGTGGCCTTAAACACTTCCAGGAATGAGGCAGCCCCAGCTTCTCTGGGAAACCTGTGCCAGTGCCTCATCACATTCATAATTAAGAATTTCTTCCTAATATCTAATATAAACTTACCCTTTTTTACTTTGAAGCCATTACACCTTGTCAACACCCTTATAAAAAGTTCCTCTCCGGTTCTCTTGTAGGCTCTCTTTAGGTACTGGAAAGTGCTCTCCTTAGACTTGCTTCAACCATTCAGTTTTTTTCCTGTGTTGGGGACCCAGGACTGGGCACAGTACTCAAGATGAGGTCTCATGACAGTGGAACCGAGAAGGGGAATCATCACCTCTGCCCTGCTGGCCATGCTGCTTTTGATTTGCCCTTAGAAGCCTTGCTGTCTGTGCCAAATCTCCTCATCTTTTCCATGTGCCTTAGCATGGTTTCCAGGAGGATGTGGTCCATGATCTGACTGGGCACTGAGATAAGGCTGACCAGCCTGTAGCTCCCTGGGTCTTCCTTATTTCCCTTTTTTTAAAAAATTGGGTTATCTTTGCTCTGTTTCAGTCAGCAGGAACTCCACTGGGCTGCCATAACTTCTCAAACCTGATGGATCATAGCTTAGCCACTTCTTCAGTCAGTTCCCTCACATCCTCTGGATGCTTCTCATCAGGTCCCATGAACTTGTGAACCTTCAGGTTCCTTAAATGATCTCAAACCTGATCTTCTCTTACACTGAGCAGTTCTTGATTCTCCCAGTGCTCTCTTGTGAATACTGAGACAAAACTGTTATAGAAAATCACAATTTTTCTCCATATCCCAGATAACCAGGTGTCCTATTTCCTAGTGGAGAAGACTTAACATTTTCACTGGGAAAATTTAATTCTGTCGGGCTTTAGCTTTCCTAACCTGATCCCTGTCTGCTCTGATAATATCTTTGTATTCCAGTTGGACTAGCTGCCCGTTTGCACCCTCTGTAGGCTTCCTTTTTGTGTTTGAGTTTGCACAGGATCTCTTGGTTCATCCATGCAGGCCTCCAGGTGTTTTTGCCTGATGTTCTCTTGGCTGGGAAGAATCTCTCCTGATCTTAGAGGAGGTAATCCTTGGATACCAACCAACTTTTTTGGGACCTTCTTTCCTTCAGATCTTTGTCCCATGGTGTTGCACCAAGCAGACCCGTGAAGAGGCCTAAGTCTGCTCTGCTGATATCCCTTCTTGCTGCCCAAGGGATCTTGTACTTCACTTGTCAAGAATTTGTTGCTTTGACTTCCTCATTTATGAGGAATATTGGGCAATATTTATCTATCTTGCAAATCTGCTGGGCTCTGTCATATTTTACGTCTTAGGTACTTTTTGGGGAAGCGGCGGTTATCCTGCTGTGCCAGTGGATCATGTTATTCACTATTTTGGAGATTACAAATTGGTAAGATGATTGAAAATCTTTAAAAAAAAGTAAGTGCATGTAAGGAGTCCCATCCTGCTACATAGAGCAAAATCACAACAAAAATCCAATGGATATATTTCTGCTTAAAGAATGAAGGAGCAATCCCAGGAGAGTAGCAAAATATCTAACTATTAAGTACAGGCTTGATTCTCTCATTTGCTTTTGGGAGCATTTCAGAAAATGCCATTGGGAGGCAGATCACAGAGATTTTACAGAAGACTTCTTTAATTCATTAAAACAAAGGATTGCACCTACAAACATGAATATTACTAATTTTACTAATGTGATGGGAGTCTCTGGAATTTATGGTGGTTTTATAGGAAATCTTAACTACAATTTTGTCATCACTAGTTTGCATGGTCATGCCTCTGACCACAGAATTGTTCATAAAGCCACTATGGTCTCTCAATTTCATTAAAAATATTGCAGAGCAGTTGCCTTATTTAGGACTTTTAAAAAAAAAAAATTTACTGTCACATGTATATATTTGTATATAAACATGTATATATACAAGGGAGTGAAAAAGATTCGGAGTTTTTCACTTATATATATATAAATTTATATGCTATCTTTTTAATTCTTTTATTTTTATTTTCTCTGGGGAAGAAGACCATTTATTATAAAAGGAGTTTAAATAAACAATTACAATAAACAATTACAGCCTGCATGACTGGATTTTAATTAAATGTATTTGGTTCTTGAAAGAGGTTAAATGTAAGCTGTACTTATGCATCTTCTATATTTATATATATTTGTGCATTCATACAAATATTTAAATATTTAAATATCTAAATCTAATTTCTTGTAGTGAGAATGTTGTAGCATAGAAGGTGAAGCTTAGTTTACTAAGAAATGAAGTACCTCTACTATATATAGAGTTTTCAAAACCAAATTATTTCTATTAGTTTGTTTCCTTTATCAAAAAGAAGTGTGTGAAATATGACCCTACTAAAGTCCATGGCAAATATCCCACTGTCTTCAAAGGGATCTGTATTTCACCCTGTGTATTTTCTCAAAGAGAGCTGCCAATAACATCTGCCAGCTGGAGATCCAGCTAGATGTGGGTTAAGACAAAAGAAATGTGTGTCAGCATTTTATTGCATGACAAAGGGTGAAGGCTTTGGAAGTCTGCTGTGGCAGATTAGCACACAAAATGTACTTTTTCCTTTAAAACAAAACAGGAGGAAACACTTGCCAGATATTTCTGTTTTGGTGCATCACTGTAAGCATGACCACATAAGGCACAGTGAAGTGAAGGTCCCTCATCTCAGCTGCCAGCTTTAAGAATGTTTGTCGTCCCATTTCCCTTGAAATTTCACCTCTGCCCCCTCTGGAGACTGTGCGCATATTCTTCTGTTTTGTACTCTCTAATTTTCCAGGGTATGGCCTTGCTTCCTTCAGCTTGATACATGGATCATCACAGAGTGAGGTGGTTTGTGGTCCACAACCTCTTCAGAACCACTCCATGCACATGTAGAATATCAGCCTTACCTAGGAGAAGTCTCTCTCCTGATCCTATTAGAAGTGCTGTTACTTCACTTATCTCCAAAATTATTAATTAAGGAAAGAAAATTATGTATAACCTTAAGTTGGAGAAGCTGGCATTTCAGTAAATGTGCTCTATCTGGAAAGGGCAACCTCTGACACCCAGGTTGGAGGTCTGGATTTGCAAGGTCTCCCCTGTGTGTTCATGGAAAATACCGATGCTGGCTTCTGTATATTTTCATTTCAGTCTCTTTAAAATTCTACACATGGATAAGAATAGCTTTATAATATTATTTTTCTGATTAACAGGCTGCACATGGGTAGGAAAAATTGGAAAGTGTAAAGTCTGTGTTCCTATGGGCCATGAATTAAAAATGAAAACCACAGGTGGTTTGGGTTTTCTCCTTCTAAATCAAAACATGATGACTGAGGCTTAGCCAAACCAAAATATGGCTGCCCATGGCCATTTTTTAAATAAAAGTCCCTCAGATTTGTTATACATTCCACTGAAAAATCTTTATTGTTAGCATGTTACTCACCACAAGTGTCTTGCCCAGAATGAAGTTTGTCATTTTACTGGTTTTAAACTTTATTTTTTGGCTTAATATTCATAGCATTTTGCAAAGAGAATATTTTTTTAAAAATAGGATATATTTCTGAGATTGCCTTCTGTATTACATCCCAATATTCCTTTAAGAGAGAAATCTTTGTTTTGGCTTCTAATAAACATTATATTATGATAGCCTAAGAACCTTGAAGTCATGCAGCTAAAGCATTACAATGATAAGAATTTATTCCTTTTATCTTTTCTTTATGCTATCAAAAGATGTTTTGCTTAGTTCATTCTGTCAAACATTTAATAAGATTAATCATTTTCTGACCCTGGAAACTAAAGGACTTCAGTATATTGAAAAAATGATCAGGCATATAAATGGAAAAGTTTACATTGTTTTTCGTGTCCAAGAAGATAGAGATCTATACAGTAACAAATATTCAAGTTATTGCTCATCATTATGAATATTAAACTGCAGTCCTTAGAGGGTCAGACAAAGGCAAGTGTTGACTTATTTAATCATGTTCCAACATAAAAAAGTAATCAAGAATTAACTAAGCAATAATCCTGCTTAAGCTAGTTTAAAAAAAATTAAAATTGCTAAGGCTATTGGGACAATTCCCTGCAGGAAAAAAGCTTTGTGCATATTCCCCCCATTCCACTTCATAATTTCCAGTTATTTATTTTGTTAACACATTACTTAAAAACTCCTAGGAACAGACTTATAGAACACTTTGGAAGTTTCTTTTTGAAGTTTTCTCAAAAAATTGTTAAGTGTCTAAAAAGTGCCCAAGAAAGTAAATTACATCCAAACCATAAATGAACAAGAGGCGTGGAAGTTCAAAACTGGCAGCATTTACAGAATGACTGCCTTTTTGAAGTTTGTTCAGTAACAGAAACTGAGCAAGAAAAGTATAAGCATTTTTCTTCAGAGAAGTGCCAAACATCCATCCCTCAGAGCAGGGAAGATGAGACTTGCAAGTGCTCAGGGTACTTACCACTTGATCACAAATGTGGGGTTTTGAAATTAGACACACTGACTTGGGTTTTTTTTTTGGTTTTTTTTTTTTTTTTTTGGTTTTTTGGTTTGGTTTTTTTTGTTATAATAATATTTACCTAAATGCTGTTATTTTCCTAGGTGCTAAATACCTAAATTTTATCTGGAGAATTCAAAACCATTTGGATCCCCATGTCTGTTTGGATGTTTGAGACTCCCCTAAAGCTTCCCCTACTGATCTCATGTCCCTGCTGATTATACTGTAGTTTTCCAGCAGTTCTAATTACTGGTAAATCAACTGGTCAAAGACAGACCCAGGTTTACCAATAATACAATAAACTTCTGGATGTTATAATTTCTAAATTTTTCAACCACCTTCTCTGCCTTGGTGATCAGTAGCAGGGTTGCCAATCCAACTAATCACCAAAAAATATTCTTGTAGCTTTGGTTTAAACTCTGAACAGAGCCAGCTCAAAAGCATGAACTATATATCAATTTTATCCCACTGCCTGACAGCATATTAAAAAAAAAAAAGAAAAAAAATCAGCATCTGCTATTTTTGTAGTGAGTGTAAGACCTGTTTTTTGTACATAGGTACTGCTTTGGAGCTTCTTCTTAGATGTTTCCTAGGAGGGAGGAAGTAAGGGAAGAGTTCTAATTGTTCATTGTTATACTTTCCTACAGCAATGCAAAAGAGATCTTGGCCTTCTGCAAGTGCTTTTCTTGCATTGAAAGTTCTGACCTCAGCCATCAGTGAGGAAGTTTCAAGACTTGTAGATAGAAAGGAAACATTTTAACTGTCGTGGAGGCAATGACAAACTATTTTTAAAAATTCTTTTCAGGTTTTAAAATCAATAAGTTCTGCCAAACTTGGCAGAACTCCTTTGCTTTTTAAAAATTAAAGGAACTTCCAGCAGGAAAAGGTAGGCTTAGAAAACTGATTTTACTTACTAATAAATAATTTTAAAAAGCAGCTAAAAATACCATAAAATTTTTTAGGTTTTATTTTAAACCACAATAATTTGCAAGGAAATGTTCCCGAAAAAAAGAATCAGCCATTTCATGTGGATTAATGATAAACCTCACTGTTAGAGTAAGGAGTGAGATTTTCAAGCTACTGAGTTGAGTTTTTCTTATTTATTTCTGGTATTTGAATGATTAGGTATCAAAACTGACATCAACAGTTTTTCTCTAGGACAAAGACAAAAGCCCTTGATTTTAAAAACTGGAACGTAATGAGCTGAGACTTTAGAAACCATCAACTAATGGGAATCATTGAAATTATGGGAGGTGATAACATTGTATACTTTGATTTAAAAACATCTCTAGTCAAGAAATATAATGAAATTTCCAAGATATTTGAAAGTTCTCTAACTCTTTGTCTAGTGTCTTTAGAGAATAAGAAAATATTTTTATATATAGGATTTGATTGAGTGTGTTGATAGATGATGTTGTTGGAAGTTTATGTGACTATATGTGGATTGTATAATTTTGTGTTTTAACTATACTGTATATCTACTAACATATGTATTTTTATGTAGTGAGTAATGCTCTAACATATGTTCATGTTTTAGTACTTTGGAGACAGTTCAAGTGAAAAGGAAATGGGATTTTGTATCTCCTGGATGTTTATTTTGACCTTTATGCATTCTTCAACAAACCTGAGAAGTTGCAGTTAGCGGGCAGTAGCAGTTGTGTGACTGATGAACTGTCTTGTTTACATATCTTACAATAATCAAGATTTAGTTTCCAGTGCAATGGTGTTAAAAGCAATTTTCCTGATACCCTGTGTATGCTGATGTTGACTGGACTTGGTTAAAAGCTGGCACACAACCATTCCCACACTACCCTTGGCTACAGAGCAGGTTCAGAGACTTGCTTCTGGGGCAGGACCAGCAGGGACACCAGCTTACCACTCGTGAATAACAGGCCAAGAAGTTTTAAATCCTCTTAGCCATCCTTGGGTGTCAGACAACAGACCCAGTTTCCCATTTCTCATCTGAGTTCCAAAGACCCCCAGCCCTAGGAGCTTGCCTTCTCTGGTATTTCAACAGAGGAAACGCTGTCCAAGTGGGCTATGGCATCAGTAAACCTCTTTCCCTGGGAATTTTGGATGGCAGTGATAAGGGTAAAGGAAGACTTTCCTTGACAGCAGAGTAATTTGCTTACTGTAAGGCATATTAGTAGATTAAAACCACGGCCATCTATGTTCTAACTAAACCCTCAGGCTTTCCTTGCAGCCCCTGGTGAGTTCCACTATGGGGACAGTTCTGCCTTGGAAATGAAGGAAGAACATTCTTTCAATGCTTCCTCTGGCTGCTGCCAGCTTCCTCCCTTGTCTTACACCCAGCAGCTCAAAGCTTGTAATTGTGCACAAAAATATTAGATGATCTCAAGTAAATATTGCCAGGACAAGGGGTGTACTAATGGCATTGTGCCTCCTTATCCTTTTTGAGCAATCCATGATATGAATCCTCTACCATGGCCCCTTAAATTTGTCATAAATTTCCTTTCCTTTTAGGCCTCCCCTTTTGATTTAACTCAATGCAGCATATATATGCACATATATGTGTTATGTGATAATGCAGGTTAAAATGGGTTAGATTAAGATGCATGTAACTTTTTTTTTTTTTAATATGTATATTCCATTGACTCCTCACAGCCATCAGTTTGACTGACATTCACTTTTGACAGTCAGTTGAGCTGTACCGGTTTCCACTTGCAAAGTAAGCAGCCACTATTGTTATCTAATTTGGGCTTTGGACAAACATTCTAGCACATAAATAATTTTTGGTCATTTTTTTTAACTTCAGCTTTAACTTTTACTTAATGTCATAACATATTTTACAAGAAAAACAATGGCTTAAAAAAAAAAAAAAAACTCAAACCCAATAACAATATAATGAAATACTCAGTTATTGGTCTCACTGGACAAATTTCTATAAATATTCAACTCAAAGAAGAGTGATTTTTACATCTCTTGCTCTGATCATGAATGACATTGCTAATACTCTCCTGATAGAAAAATCCAACTTTTTTGATTTTTCTAGCATGAAGGGAATATACAGGGCAATGTCATGGATAACACAATGGATATCAAAGAAAACAGAAGGCTTGCTTTTCCTTCAAAGTTCAGATCAATCTTTTTAATCATTTGCTATACAGGGGAAGCTGTGATACCGATTAATCAATTACTCATTGCACATATTCCTATCTGACATGGATATTCCTATCTGAATTGGATTTCCACATCTGAGTCCCTTAGAACAACTAAGATTGGTGGTACTTGGGAACTGTCTTCCTCTTGTGGAAATCATCTTCTCACATGCCTTAGTAGCTGCAATTTAGCAAACAGCAACATTTTTGCTTTTGGCCTAGAATTCTCTGTATTTGTACCACATATTAAGGAAGGATTAAAGCACTTCTTTACATCCTATAATTAAAATTAAGCTTTTTGGCTGGCTTTAACTTTGTTTTGTGAAGCTTTTCGGCTTAATTCTGGTGTGGTTCCTAGGAAAGAAATTACTCACAAATAGAAAAGTAACTCTATCTACAGTACAAGCATTTTCCAGCATTGCTGTAACAGCCTATGTCAGGAGGAGGAGCTGAGTAAGGTACCTTTGTCTGCAAAAGCCTTTCTGCTTCTGGATTTGTTCTAGGAAAGTTGCACTTCAACAGCTGGTAATTATATTTTTCAGGGTGGGTAGGAAGAAACTGTCCCTGCAAATATTAATTATATCATTGCAAGTAGTATCCACCTTGTATCATATAGTAATACAAACCTGAATGTTCTATTCCCAACCTGGCCTTAGGGAAACACAGAAAGCTGATGAGAAGTTGAAAGTATTTTTTTTGCAACAGAGTGGAAAAGAAATAAAGGGAATAGCTATCTGAAGTAATTCTTATCTCATTTGTTCCCCTCCCCCCTTTTAATCTTTGATTTACCACTACTTATGACTATTAGCAATCCAACTTTTTTTCTTTTCTTGAAGTGCTACTTCTGCTTTGTGATCTGGGAGCTGGCAGATCTGAATGATCTGGAAGATCATTCTCTGCCAAAATACAGGAAACAACAAACTGGATGAGGAAAAAACCCCAAATGCAGGCTTTCTTCTGACACTCTACTCAAAATGGTACAGTACTATAGGGTTCTGTTCATGACAACAAATACAGAATTAGCAGAAATCAACAATATTTGTTTATTCTTTCCTTTTTCCATCCAAGGGGACTTCCTTTATATGTCTCAGTATCTAGTGTCATGAGAAAATCAAACATTTTCATTCCCTATGCTACAGTAAGGACTGCAATTCAAGGTGTATAAACCAAGAGAAACTCCCTTGAAGAGAAATTATCGTAAAAGATTTCTTAAATATATCAGCCTTGGAGGAGCTTTGCTTTCTCAAGTGCAGGTTATGATGCTCAGGAGCCACGATCCCTGTGCGAAGGTAGGAAGCCTTCTCTAACCTGCTCACAGGTTGTCCTTGACTGCTTTTGGGAGTGCAGTCATCCTGTCCTCACATCCTATTCACTGTGAGGAGAAAAGCTTCACAGTATGCATACAACAAATGTGGTGCCCTATTAGTGTTACTATTTTCCCACCCATGCATCCCTTTTTAATTTGCTGTAGGTCATCCAAAGATAATCCTGGGCTCGTGACAGCTCTTGTCTTCACCTGTCCAACCCCAGCCTCTTCTCTAACACACAGTCTGGACTCTGGTCTCAGTTTCCAGGGCAACCACAAAATCCTCTGTCTATCCTTCAGATTCATCATCTATGTTCACATTGCTTCCAGGATCACTTCAGGGAAGGACATTAGGTCTAGTAAGTCCCCCATGCTGCCTGGCCCTTGCAGGCTATAGGGAAAGAGGAGCATTCCTTAAAGCCTTGGGAAGCACCAGTGCTGTGACAGAGGACTCTCTCACTGTACCTGAGCTCCAAGCCACCCTGACTTTTGCCAATAAGAAAGCAGAATCACCAGTGGGATAAGCACTGGTTAAAGATGACTCCAGTGACACCCCTGCAGTGCCAGTATTTGCTAAACCCTGCCTGGCACTGTTCTCATAAAATACTTGTGAAGGACAAGAGAAAGCACAGCTAGCACTAAACCAGCAGTAGGATATGCAGTATTATAAGGCTGAACAGCAAATGCATCACTGAAGTCTTTCAGAGGTTTGTAGCATTTTCAGCTTCTTTTTCTTTAACTTCTTGTCTTTCCTAGAATAGGTGGGTTTTGCACTTGGACTGTATTGATCCTGCCTGAAGGCTGGGAAGAACTCATGCACTCTGTCAGAGAGATGCTGTGACAGGAAGAGAGAAATGAACAATTTCTTTGCTCCCTACCAGAGGGGAATACATATTTTCTCATGCCCTAGTGTGCAACAGATATGGTCATGAAAACCTAGTTTAAGAATTGGATGGCTCTGGAAGAGTAATTTTGTGGAGAAACGCTGCATCATAAATGTCAAAAACACTCTTACAGGAAGATAGGTCAAGAAAACTTAATTAACAAATGTGTTGTCTCTCATGAGATGAGGTGAACAAGGAGCTGGGATTACTATCAATTAATATCCTAGTCCGGACTTGCTCAGGTGGGTGGGTGTGAGAGCTGGTGATCCCTGCTTCTACCTGCAGTGGAAAGAATGTAAGTGTGTTGTGGTCAAGACCAAGACCATCCATGAAGGAGATCATCCTATCATGGTGTTGTCTTGCACACTGTCCACAGTTTTGATGTAGGGGAGAAAAAAAGGCAACCTTTTTTTTTTTTTTCATGAAGATATGAGTTGTTCTCAGTACCAGAGCTATATGAGGTCTTTCATAAAGTAAAAGCATGGAAGAGTAAAAAAAACAATCAAAGGTTCCTGACTTGAAGCATCAGTGATGTGAGGATCTTCCACAGACCAGTGATGAGTCTTGCACTGGAGGGCAGCCTCCATGCATAAGAACCCTCTATAGGAGTCAGCTTTGGCAGATGTGCAACCAAGAAACCAAAACACCACTCAAAGCAAGTACCAAAGCTTGTAAGAAATTGTTTTGAAGCAGAAGTAATCAGGGACACTATTAGAAAACAGGGAGGATTTGTTTTCCTCTGCAAGAGATGGCAGCAACAGCAGAGCTGTTTGATTTCCCAGTGCTCTCCCTTGAGTGACAATAACTACAATTAACGGGCAGGACGCTGCCTGTGTGGGTGACACTGCGCTGTATTGCTGGGGAGGAGGATGCGCCCACCTTTCAAACAATTTTTTATAGGAATGGAGAGCAATTAAGTGTCTCACAGGGAAGAAAGCTAAGTGACAACAATGTGTATAACTAGGAAGCTGTTTTCTCCAAAAAGAAAAGCAAGTTTTTACAACCAGTGACCTGGCATCGGGATTTCAAACTGTCTGCTTCTGTGACCAATGGCCTTTCAAGATTATCACCTCTTAGGAGAAGGAAATGGTAGCAGGGCTGGAGATCTCGCTGCAGGAGCTGAGGGTGGGTGGAGCATCCTGGGAAGTCAAAGGCACTGCCTGCAGGGGCTGGGGGAGGCCACAGCACAGCACTACTCCCCTGCTACCAGAGCAGTTCTCATCAAGAGCATTCGAGGAGGCAGAGACAGCTCTGCAGCCCCGGGTGATCTCAGGGTACAACCCACTTTGAGGGCTACATTCACAGTCAGCCTCAGATGTGAGTCTGTTTCAAAAAGATTAAAGATGTTAATTAATGTAATTATCCCTTTTAACGTAGGCAGACATGGATACAGGCTCCTCTGAGCCGGAAATATTGTCATGGAAGGGGCCTCTGCTCAGTGGTGGATTTTTGATCTATCTTTCATAAACTTTCCCTTCTCAGCAACCTGACTCTCAGCATGGTGAGCCTGCTCTCCAGACCACAGGGCTCAGAGGTGCAGAGGCAGCAGGAACGTGTGAGACTGATCTCCTGGATGGTATCACAAACTAATGGCTTCTTTTGTAACTTCCTGGTGAAAACAGTCTAGCAGATGTTAGGTGGAAGCTCTAGCAAGGAGACTTAGGGAAGAAAAAAATCTATTTTTTGTCTTGGTATCTCTAATCTTGTGTAGCTGGAGTATGTAGGTCACCAGAAGCTGAGCTTCCATAAAAGGAACAAAGCATTAAATATAAGTATATAATTTTAAGAAAAAAACCCTACTTATAAGTAGGCAGACCATAAGATCCTCCATCCTGGCTCTAAGCAAAGGTCAATCTATCTCCAGTCTTGTAGGGATGCTGGCACCCACAGAGGTTGCTTTAAGTGATAATTTCCACACTATGGTTTGCAATTTAGTTGAATTTGTCCCTTCAGCTTTTTTAGGATGAGTACCATTTTTCTTAATAGAACACCCTTCACTTTCTCAAAATTTAAAAAAA
>VWZN01003773.1:192573-210652 GCA_013396955.1 Regulus satrapa | reverse complement strand
TTTTTGTTTTGTTTTGTTTTGTTTTTGCCTCCTGGCAGGGGATCACAGTTTCTTAGATGATTTGAGAGTTGATTTGAGACATTTGTTTTATTTGGGCTCCACATATCCTATGCTATTGCAGCTCATTGATGGGATGAATGTAACCCATATGATAAAGTACCTCAAAGGAAAATCTCATAAAGCTTAGTGAAAAATGTCTCCAGCAAATTCTCCCTTTTGTTTGCTGAGAACTTTCTCCACCTGAAGGAGAATTAGCTAAAAACTTCTCAAATCTTCCTTCCCAGAAAATAGTTTTAGTTCTTTCCCCATGCTTATTCCTGTTGATTGATTGAAATTACTTGCATTCACCTTCTTGCAGTGGTTTTTCCTCTTATTCTACATTTGCACGAATATGTCTTTCTTGTCTCTGTTCTATACCTATTTTCTTTGGCTTCAGCTTATTGTAGCATTTAAGAATATGTTTATCTTGGAGCACACAAGCAGTCCTGTTTCTCAGTAGTGGGATTAATTATGTACTCAAGGACTTTGTTTAGCCAAAATTTTGTTTTCACTATGCTATTCTATTTAAGAACTGAAATGGTGTGGTAATTTTCATCCAAGTTACATTACCATCATATTTTTTGCATTGGAGAGGGGGGAATATAATGGGACAAGTTTGACATGCAATAAAATATCAAACGTTATAACTCTGCAATTTGTTTTTAGATATAGTCTACTTCTATCAAATTTTGGTTAATATGTGCATAGCTACTTTTAAAAAAGTGAAAAAAAACTTGTAGAAAAAGAACCTTTCAGGTGATCCAGAGGACGCTTCAGGACTCTAACACAGACACTTAATGTCATTTTCTACTCCGTCTGTGTCTGACATGTCTATGTAGAGCTGGCAGATGCAACAAAAGACCTGTAGGTGACGCATTCAATAAAGCATCTTGCTGGGCAATTAAAATAGCAATAAATGGATGTGCTTAGGTATTTGTATTCCACCTCATATCTGTCTTTTAGCTCTCTAGAACATTTTTGTAATGGAAATAATGTTCAGTTGGAGAAAATATTTAGCATCTTAACTCATTAGGTTCATAAAATGTGAGCAACCACTGAAAATTGTAAAGACAGTCAACTCAATATGGTTGAGTGTAAAGAAAAAAGAAAAAACAAAAAAAAAAGGTAAGTATCATTTTGTCGTACATATTGTAAAATATGTTTACATTGTTCCTGGAGCCCAAATTCATGATTTTGCATTCCAAATCAGTCAGTGCAAATTTTAAATTATTCTCTTTGTAAATCACAGCTTGACCACCAGGTTTCTCTTGGGGTAATGAAACACTTTGGTACCGTGCTCAAGGGTATCTAAAAAGTGAAAATCTGACCTCCTTAGAGTGTTCATCACCTCTTATTGGTATGTGATTTAGCATGGGCTTAAGAGACCTGCAACCTTCTTGCTTTCTAGGAGTTATGAATCATGTGAAGTCAGAAAAAACACTCTAAATCAATCTACCCTTCAGCAGCCATCAGTGTGTTTTAGCGTGCAAGCTGAATGTCTTTTCCAGAGCAGCACTGACAAATACATAAAATGGGATCAGATGTCATGGCAAAAATCCTGGTGTGCAAGCCCTGCAAGTCAGTATAGCAAATCTAAAAGAATTTTCATTTTCCCTCAAATAGAAAACATTCTGCTCTTATATTTGATTCCAGGGCCTTAACCTTGTTACAACAGTAGAGCAGCATGTAACTAGCAAGTCAGAAAGAAAATCCAATGTGACCTTCTGTCTCTGAAACAATTTTTTAGTAAAATGAGATACTTCAGACCACCGTGAAAACAAGACAGCTTGGTAAAAACAAGATTATTTGAAGATTTGCGCTAGAACTTTTCATGTCCAAGGAACCCACCACAAGCTTAATATATCAGGATTCAGCAGGCAAAGGAAAAATCACCTTTTTTACAGCTTGTACATACTTATACACATTTGTTTACATACATTTTCATACACACCCACATATATAAATATAAGGAAATATACATGTGATATAAGAAGGTAATTATTCCCAGCAGGGATATACAAAGCACATAGCCTTCCTTATCAGATGATTGCCATTTAATGAGAAGCATCAGGAAGGATGGTCACCTATATTCTAAAAGTGTAGCAGAACTCAAAAGTGACCTGTTTAACAAAATTCTTCCTTTCCAGACACCTTTTGGGAAGTCATTATTATTCCCATATTAAAAAGGATCAAATATTGTGATCAAATGGGATACTGTTATTGATCAAATAAGGCCTCAGAGGCTACATGAAGTGAGAAATAAAAGCAACCTATGCATTAAGTCAAGTGTGTTGACCCCTTTTTCTCATCTTTCCATTTATTTTCCCATCAGGCACATAAAGCATTGTACCATTGTCTGTAAAAAACTTGTTTTGCATATATCTCATCACCAAAAATTAAGTCATAAGAGGTTCGATACTTGTGGTTTAAAATAGCTGTTTGATAACTAAATTGGCTGGCTAATTTCTGCTGCCTCACAAAACACCTCCTGGTCTGCCTTGCCCTGTCCCATTTCATGCACCCAAGCAGGAATATGTCAGGTGGAAAAGAAAGCAGCATCCAGAATATTTATCTGCACCGGCTGCTCACGCCTCTTCAGATGAGAACTTGTGCTGATACATGGTAATTATATTTTAACAAATATATTCTGCAGACCACAGATTCCTGTAAATCTTTATTATAATTCACATGAGCAAAATAGAGATGGAGGGTTCTACAGATGGCTAGGTACAGCAGTGACTTCCTTCAGCATATAAATGGTCTCATACAGTTTGAGAAGGCCAATTAGGAGCTGAAGTCTCAATTTAAGACACAGTTTTTCTCCACTACCGCTTAAACTTTATTAAATATAAATACTTCATTCTCATTAGTGGCTGAGAGGACGTTTTATTTTCCAATAAAACAACATAGAAGTAATGAAATCTCAAAATTATGCAGCATTAATATCTCCAATAGACATTGCAAAGGTGTATTTTTTTTTTCAGAACACAATCCTTGAAAGGACTCTGAGCCTTAAGTGGAGGAGTGCATTTAATGCTCTAGTATTCACCCCACGTGGTGCTCAGTTCTTGTTGACAGTACTACAGTCAGGGCTCTGCAACCCTCTGTGGAAGTTTGGCTGTGGCTCAATCCCTCCAATTCATGCTCTTAGATGCCTGGGTAACCCAACTAATTAAAGAACTAGCCTAACTCTGTGGTTCTTGGACACGTCCTACCCCACTCAGGACAAGTAAGATAAGAAGGTAGAATTAGAAAATATGCATCCCTGAAATGGAGGAGTATCTTTGGGTCCTGGTTAGATTCCTGCATTTTTTATGCTAAGCCCTGCTTAGATGGAGGTATGAGATCTGTCCATCTCATCTCTTAGATGAGAGGAGATGTGCAGTGATACAAATATTTTCTCTCCCTCTTCCTTTAGTCACTAGAATTAGCTTAACAAGGGGCTGCTGCTCTACTTCAGAAGAACTAACTGCTGGATTACAGGCCACCTGCATCCCAAAAGGATGAACAGCAGGTGGAGAGATCTTGTTCCAGAGGGATGTGGTGACTGGTACCTGTAAAGGCTGGGATTTCAGGAAAACCCTTGTCACTCCTGGTGATGGGCCAGGAGGATGAGGAGCATGTTTTGTTGGATGAATTCCTGCCCATGGTGTGGGCTTTCAGTGCCTTTCATAATGAAACTTGATTTCTAGAAATTCTAACCCAAACTCCCCAGCTGCATGGAGAGTGATCTGGTCCCAGGGATGCTCCATCCAAACTAAACTACTTCAGGTGAAAAACACCCTTCTCTTCTCAGAGGAAGACCTCCCAACACTGCAACAGAGTTCCTCTTCCTGGGTGCTCTTCCCACAGCTGTGCTCACTCTTCTGGCTGGTACTGACACAAGAGCAGTCCTTGCAGAATTGCAGCCTGACTACAGAGACCACAGGGACAGTTCTCCCCGGTCCCAGCCCATTGCCTTCTTCCTGTCACTTTTTCCTCCTTATTTTTCCATTTTACTAGGTGTAGCTTGGCATGTTTGATAGCTGTAAGTGGGCCTAGGACAGCTCTGCTGAATCAGAGTTAGGGGCACTATAACAGGATGGACTTGGCACTGCGGATGCACTGCACCTCCCAAGGCTTTGTAATCTCTTTTATTTGTTTCCCATTCAGCTGCTGCATCAAAACCCAACTATAATATTGTGCTTAGATTGTACAAAAATGAAAAATTCCTGTATTTCATTCCATATGCTGGAATGGCTTCAATTCCTACTCCTCCTGGTTGTGTCCTCCACAGTCTCACTGCAAGGACTTGGGGAAGTGAGGAAGTTTGACCTGTGTCCTGTTATTTACCTGCACCCTCTCAGCAAAAAAAAAAAAAAAAAAAAAAAAAAAAAAAGGACTGTCTTCCTCACACTCTCCCCACCAATTTCTCCCTTTCACCTTCCAGTAAGAGGGATCAGAAGAGGTAAAAAGGTTAGGCTGCTCCTCAGGAAAAACAAACTATGTCTATTTTCTGTGTCTTGAGTAGAGAGTAGATACCACAGAAAATTGTTTGCAAGACTTCCACTTGCAGAATGGTGGATATATCTCCATTTATTTTGAGAATATTTCAGCATTGAATACCAGGGTCACACAAAATCGGGAGGTTGCCAGGTGCAGGGGATCTGACTTTCTTTCTGCTGTAAACTCAACTCAGCAGCAGCCAGAAGAATAAATTTATATGATAAGTAAATTAAAATTATAAATACATGACATCTTGCATTCGCTTGTGGCTTTAAAGTGTGGAACCAGGCATAAAGGACTGGAAAACAAGGAAAAAAAGAATCAGATTTTACAAGAGGTGGGGACAGAAAAGGGAGAACAGGAAATTGTGCAAACTTTTATCTCAACTACTTATGACTTGCTCTGGGGATTGCATTTCTCTAGAGTCTTCCTCTACCTTGGCTGACACTCCCTATAAACATTTTATGAGACATGTTAAGTATTTTATGCAAAAAGTGAGTTGTATTGCATTGCACTGTAGGTCAAGGTGAGGAGGACACATTGCCAGAATACTTAGTTAATCTCTTTCATCTTTCCCGGGCTGTCATTAATGCTTATCTGTTCCCACAGGTATTGCAAAGCCGTCCGTTTTCTCCAGTGGTGTAGTACAATAGTAAAATCCTTTGATTACATATACTAACTGTTTTTGATGCTGGTTTTGTCCATGTTCATTTTCAGATCAGATTTATGCTTTCTTGTCTGTGATGTTTCTATCATGCTCATGTGCTTTTCTTTTCTGGGAGTTCAGGAATTTATCTTAACTTTTTTGTCATCCCCCAGTGTGTGAGTGGTTTGATGTTGATGTATACATGGTAATAGCACTTGCTTTAGGTCATAGTATTCAAAGACCCTGTGAATCAATTTACTGAGTCTGTTTGTGAAGCTTCCATCCCAGTTGTTATCTGAATGTCTGTCTTTTGTAATCAAAACCTGCCTAGGGCTTTCCTACTCCCATTGTGCTAAAGTCGGAACCCATCAGTAGTTCCTGTGTCCTGTTCTGATGTTGGAAATTATCTTTCTGGATTCATAAGGAGTCCAAGGAGTCCTTGAGCAGCTCTGTCAGCATTCCTGTTTGGGATAGTAAAAGGTTTATCAAAAATTATTTAAGGCAAGCAAGATAGCTAAGGTCATTAACAGGAACTTTTTTTTGCAAAATTTTCAAATGCCTCTCACTTCAGGATGTCAAATTTCAGAATAAGACTATGCTCTGCATTCGATTGCTTTTGAAAAATCCTCCTAATATTATCATTAATAAGTCTGGGAAGCAGATATTATACGCATAATTTACTTCTCCAGTTACTTTCTTAACTTGGAAATTGAGACCAAGGATTGAGATGGCCCAGCCAGGAGGAATGTTATATGCACTCCCCAGACTACAGATAAATGTATATATTCACAGACAGTAAAGGCAGCTTGCCACTACAGAGATGAACAGGAGATATGTAGATGTCGGTAGAGGAAGATGCCACTGGTGTGTGAGATTATTATACTGCTAAATTAATGAGAAAGTAATTTGATCTTAAAATTCAAGTCTGAGCTTTAATAACTCCAGTAATTCTCAGCAAACAGAACAAATTAAGGTAAATGAAAACTAATTTCATACTAAAGAACAAACACTTGTGAGAGGGAGCTTTTGCCCCTGCCTTGTTTGTTGACTTGCAAAGAGAATGAAGTTGAATATTTC
Source organism: Regulus satrapa (assembly GCA_013396955.1). Classification (NCBI taxonomy): domain Eukaryota; kingdom Metazoa; phylum Chordata; class Aves; order Passeriformes; family Regulidae; genus Regulus; species Regulus satrapa. The sequence goes on along the minus strand of VWZN01003773.1, from coordinate 204,405 downwards.
AGCATACTTTAGTAAAATCCATAATTTTAAAGTACAAGAGAACTTACTTTATGCTCCTCAGGACTTTGATCCTTTAATTCACCATAAGTAATTAAACAGCTATGTCAGCATGAATTTCAGTGTGAGTATCTGGTGAATATTATTCCAGTCTGTACAGTGGAATCAAAATATATTTTTATTTTTAATATTGCACAATACGATTTCACCCAAAGGACTCAGAACAACATTTCTGTATTTTTTCCTTCTTTGCATATGCACCTATTTTCATTATTATCAGAGACACATAGCAGAATTGGTCATTGCTTCTATTTCTGATCACAGTTTTGGGAGCTGAGGTTTAATATGTAATAAAAAAAGCAGACATGCGTATCATTTTTTCCTTTATGCTGAAATGGCAGTAAGAACTTATGTCAGAGCCCACTGCACATCAAGAGTACATCAAAATGAGTTTTCCTGCTTCCATTAGGCTTTCAGGCAGAAGTTTCCTCTGAAGTAACTCAGTGCATAAATGGAAACATTTCCTGGAGTGCCGGGAAAATAAGAGATTATGGCATAGCTCCTCCAAAGGACACAAAAGCAATGATCAAGTCTACCAAACACTGCTGGATTTGTTTAATACAGTATATAGTGTCCTATTTGTGCTAGATAGAGCTGTATTTTTCAGGCTGCTCTGGGAGGGGAAAAACATCCCCTTCAAAAGTCAGCATAAACATCTGAGAAGACTGCAGTAATACTTTCGCACATTCAGAACTGGCTTGTTTTTTTCAGACATGTCCTAATACATCATATTCTAGTATACCTTGTATGAAAACATCTTTATTGCTGTCTTTTAGTGCTGTCAACTCAACAGGTTGGGTTTCATTCCTGTTAATGAAAATCGACTTTGTGTGACCTCTGCTCAGTTTTAATTTTAAGGCAATGTCTTATATTGCCTTAAAATATTGAAATGTCTTTTTAAATTTTTTTTTTTTTTTTAAATCTCCAGCATAAGTTTTGTTAGTCTTCTTTGCATATTGTATGTTTTTAAGAGAGGTCCTTCATGCAAATGAAGAAGAAACAGCTATTCATAGCATGGAGGGTAGCTACAATTCATGGAGCAAAATTTTTCCAAGCAAGGAATAGTACTGTTGCTTTCAGGAGCCAGAGACCTTAACAGTAACTTCTCTCAAGAGCAAAGCAGTTCTAGTTGTTTTTTTTTATATCAATAGTGATTTTGGTTTTCTGAAAAACTTACTGATCAAAGTAATTGATTGTTACAAGTCCCAATTTCATGGATCAGCATCATTATTATGTGTAAAACCTGCATTTGTTAACCTGCTTTTTTCTGTGTGTCTAGGTCAGCCCTGGATATGAAATTAAATTGTGTGGTTGTTCACTACGGAGGGTTTCTCTGGAAATGAACACTTGAGAACTTTGCTCCAAATGTGGGAGGATAAAAAGGCATCACAGAGCCCCAGAGGCTGGAAGAATAATTGCAAATGGCCGATAATTGACCCTTATGAAACAATGAGTAGATAGTAATATGGATGGTCTATATGGTTTATATTTAAGGGGAAAAAAGACATTTAAAGTAACCGGAACTCCGCTGAGTTGTCTTATGTTATGAATTCTCTCCTTGGCCAAAAACTCCTTGGTTGTCATTATATTCACGGGTTCATGATGATGAATCATATCAGGCAAAGGCTATTTAATCTTTGACTCTAGGGCTTTGTTCAACCTTGAAAAAATCCATGACTGCCAGTTATAGTCATAATTTGCTTTCTTAAATACTGATATATTTTATGAAATTATGCAATAACAAATGCTTCCCATTAACTACTTTGTCCTGTTCCTATTTCTGCTCCTGTACACTTGAAATGCCTGCCTAATGCTGAGCACTGAAGAAAACAGCCTGAAATATGCAGGGCATAGTTCCATGCAGGAATTATGCTCAGTCTTATACAGTATTTGGGATGTTGCTGTAAAATAGTCTCCATACAGAAACTGGTGAACAAATTTTGGAGAGACTTAATTAAGTTCTTTATATCAGCCTGTGTCAACTCTTTGCATACTTTCCTTGCAGTCCCTCTCACCACTTTGTCATATCCTTTCTGTATGGTCTGTGCAAAAGTAGTTTTATGATAAAATTCAGGTTATTTTCTCCCTGACATCCTTCCTCTTTCCAGTTTGAATTCTGTGTTTCACACTGAGTCTTCTTATGCAGTCTTCCATATATGCAAATCCAGCAAGGATTGAATCCTTTGTACTTTGGATGGAAAACACACAGCAAGTCTATTAAAGAATTAGTACACTATGCAAGTTCTCTTAGAGACCCCTAAAGTGAAAATATCCTTCTGTCTTTGGAAGCTTTGACTTATAGCTTATAACTCTGACTTGGTAGCATTTTTATTTATTCAGGTAGTGCAGTGAACTATTGTACTGCAGATAAGGCTGTTACAGTAGTGCAAACAGCAGTAAAAGTGCATCATTTGATGAGTCAGTTTGTTTCAAGCAACAGACCAGCCACAAAGTTGTAGAGCTCATTGTAAAATTGCAGCAGGTCAAGAAAAGAATCACAAAGTAAGGAAACTAGATCAGAGGGTGATATTTGCTACTTGTTCAATACAATGTTTTTGGGGTTTTTCTCTGGGGCTGAAACCTGTCCCTTCTACAAATCCCTGGATGGCCTCTTTTCTCTACCTCACAGAATGTGTCTTGGATACACTGCAGTCTTTGCAGCCCATTTGATTTATTCTTGCCTTGAATTGTGATTTTCACATGTTAATACTTTGCTCCAGTTCTTCTCTGTATTGCAGCATGTGGCCATTATCACTCCCCTCCCCCAAGCCCATTTCCCTTGTTATATATCTGTTTCATTTTCTTAGTTAAGTTGAATTTGAACTCGGGGTCAAGAACAGACGAGTCATGTGATGGGACTAAGGTATAACTGCATTTTCCAGTTTTTTTCCACTGCATTGTCTGAGGGTTTGGAAGCACAATCTCACAGACAGTGCAAAAAACCTTCAAGTTCACAGTTCAGCTGTCAGTTATGAAGTAGAGTGATGAATTAATGTCCGTAAGGAAGCCTGGGCTGGAAAGCTATGAGATGTGTGAAGCCTCCTTTTGAAAAGCACATTGATAGCAACCCTTCCATCAAATCTAAGTTCTGGAGGGCTAGGGACCTGCCATGAATCCATCCTGGAACTAATGGCCACTGCTTTTTAGTCAGTTTTCCCCAGTCTTTAGAAATATACCGTTATGCCCTTGCTGTATGGAGGGAAGCTGAACCTCATACTTGTGAGAAGATGAACTTCATACTCGTGAGAAACAGGAACAAACAAACCAAACAACAGACCTAATGTGTTAGTGAAGCACTGACTGTGGCTGTCCAGGGTGGGCTCCATGAATGCATCACAATACGGGGAGTTTTTTGGATTAACCTGCTATTATGCTGCCATTTTGCCTTTAATAAATAATAGTGGGTCACCTTAACGTTGAGCTTAACAAAACATATTTAGAATGCAAGAACAGTAATTAAAGGCTTGTAATAAAGTAATGTAGCATTTACCTAAATGACAGCATTACTGTTGACAACCTGAACAGCAATGACATTTAAGTTTTCCTGAGGCATTTCTCATTCAAATTATGTCACTAGTTCTGAGGCTGCCTTTTGTAAGTCTTCCTGCCATGTATCTCTATAGCTATTATCCCTCATTGTCAATATAGCCAGTCACTTCTTCTCCACATCAGTTTTGATTGAGTTCTCCCAGTTTTCCCACACACCTATCTGTGTATAAACCTTTGTGAGTGATTGATATAGATTCATGCTTTTATTCTAACTTACCAATTTTTATCTTTTTTTTTTTTTTCTTTCTGGAGCAATTACCAAATTTCTGTCTGTATAACATGCAAATCCAGCCAGACCTGGAATTAAAAAGCTGCAGGCTGAGTATGGGTTTAATACCTTGTTGTCATGTGCAAAGTGCAATACATTTCTGGGGCACACTGTCAGTCAGGTATTCCCACTGCTGAAATTCACATGACCTTGACCAGGGTAAATTTTTTGCTAAAGCAGAAAGGGGAATCCAAAAAAACAAAATATTGGCCCATAAATTTCTTTGACAATATTGCACAATATAGCAAAGCTTCACGGTATCTCTCCAGCATGGAGGGCGTTGATGAAGAATGAGAAATACAAGGAGGCAAAAGAACTTGAGAATAAAAGCAAGTCTTTGTTCAGGCAGATCACCTGGGGGGGAAATACAGTACATGATATACCATGTGACACATCAGTCATGCAAGCTATTTCTAGGAGGTTTTACTTACTGGAGAACTGCTTTTATTTAGAGAGGAATTCCTCTCTGGACAGAGTGCTTGGAAAGGCCAGTGTGACTGAATCTCACTGAAGCCATAATCTGGCACGGAAGTCACACAACATCATAGAATACTTCTTCACATGGATGATTTTTTCCTGTTCTGGACTGAAAGTCTAGCTTTCATGAGATCTAAAATCACACAGAGGATTTATAAAGACATTAGACTCCACTCAGCTGTACAAAAAGGAACATCAGTCAGGCCTTCATACCAAACTCTTCCTGTGCTGGAATTGAATGATTTTGTCCTGCCAGGTCACTCTGCAGAGCTGACATTTCTTGGGCTCTGCTGGGTACCTGTTGGTGCAGTGCAGGAAGCTCTGCAGCTGAACGGTGCTACCACACACGGCTGCGAGGCTCAGAGAGCTTGTGCACAGCCATCAAGTACATTAAAGGAGCTGCTGACTTGCCAGCTGCCATGTTGTGCTGACCAGTGGATGGCATGTAGCTGCACATGTAGTTGTAGACCCATCATCATGCTAAGGGCATGCCTGAAGGCAGGATGTGCCTCTGTGCTCCAATGTGCTTTATTAACGTGGCTGACAACCAGTCAAGGGCATGGCAGGAGAGACTGAGCTGGGATGTTGCACCTCAGCACTTCAGCAGCCCATGATGCCTACCTGAGGATGCAGGGAAGATCTCCTGTTACTTTTCAGCTGGGTTAAAACCTCAGCCTTTCTCTTACCTCTGCTGAAAACCAACCTTGAGCAGCTCTGCAGGGGTACAAGATTTAAAATTTGTCCTGATAGTCACTCTATAGGAGTGATTACATCATCAGGTGAGTGACAGAACAGACCTAGACTATGAATTCCCTCACCCAGTTGCTGCTGCTGTTGTTTTTATTGATGCTTGCTTCTTGAGCCACAGGTCAATCAATGCACCACTTGACTTGGCCTGGTCAAACCAATCGTTATGACTGGAATGTTGGTTCAGCTATAAGCCACGGATATTCTAAGAGAAATTCTATTTATACATAACAACCTTAGCCTGTACAACTACTTTGTACCATTCCTCCAAATGCATTTTGGATATTTCCTTCGGTAGCTGCCTCCTCTAGATTAAATTCACAAAGCCTTATACTTGCTGTTTAGTTCAGCATCTCTACAAACCAGTAAGCAGACATTTCTATTTTCAGGGGGCCCTTGAAAGGTAAAGAATTGAATATGATGATGTATAGGAACATATAATCTGTCTCCAGATTAGAGATATACAAACAAATGTAAGCATATCTCTGCAGCCAAAACTCCCCTTTCCTCTCTTCTCCTTTGGGTATGATGAGACGATGACAGTGGCTCATTGTTTAGAGGATGAAAACTAATGCTGGGCGTGACTTTTTGATCTAGAATTTTAAAGCTGCCTTTGTTTTAGAGTGTTCCAGTGAAGGGTTTATAGTTTCTATTAGTGGAAAATCTGCTTTTTTTTTATTTTTGTAAAATCTTTTTTTTTTTTTTTTTTTTTTTTTTTTTTTGTCTTAACTCCATTGTTTCTCTCAGAGTTACACAGGTTCTACTGTGTGCTTCTGAGTGAACTTTAAATGGTGCATCAACACATGAAGGTGACTTCCTATGTATCAGAAAACCCAACTTCCTGCAGAGGCCTTGAACTGAATTTCTGATGAACTGGTGGGGATATCCAGGATCTGGCACAAACAATGTACAAAATTAATTTCCTTGAGTACCTTGTTGCCCTGAAATATTCATTGGGAAATATGAATTCTCTAATTCATCAGACTCATCATGCAGTTCAAAACAATGAGGGCTTTAGACAATCTGAGGCTGGGGGTGCTGAGGCTGGAAGTGATGACCTAAGACCCTCCTACTTCTCAGTTATGATGAAAATGGGGATTTTCCAGCCATTTTTAATTTGAATTCCTACAGTCGAATGTTCACCAAGAATTAAACCTTTAACATTAGCCTGTGCCTGCAAGGGCTGGCCTTTTCACATGGTGTCATTTTAGCACAGGTTAAGGCAGGATTACCAGAGTTGCTGCCATCACTCTTATTTGGCTGAACCTTGTTGTCTCACAGTGCAAATGAATACAGGACTGGAGGCTGTTGAACCTGAGCCAGGAGGGCCAGTCTGCCTTGATGGACAGCTCGCACAGGAGTGGCTTCTGGGGTGTTCACCTGGGGGATTTCTCAGTTAATGTTAAGAGGCAAACAAGCAATTATGCAGTAGTCTGTTAAGGGAATTATATTGGGATTGTTTTAGCATAATTTCTGGCAAAACTCTGTAAGGCACATTTAAAAAAAAAAATTAATATGGTTGTGCACAACTCTGGCAAACTCAGAACCTTCCAGGAAAGCAAAACATGCTCAAATTGCCCCCAGGTCTGCACTTTGCATGTAATCTTGTCTCTCCCACTGTCCCTATCAGGAAAAAGTTCTTCTTAAATGATCCCTAGATGCTTAGAGGTTACATCTCCTCTCCAACTTTCAACTCTCAGAAGCCTCTTGGAGAATTAATAATTTATCAGCAGCAACTTGAAGTCGTGCAGCTCACCCACCTCCTCTTGGCAGGATTTTTCGCACTGCTGTTGCTGCTGAAAGAAAGTGTGGAAAGAGCCTGATTGTCACTGGGAAGACCTCATGGTTAGTTTAACTCATTATGCTTGGCATGTTGTACCTACAAGAGCAACTGCTGCGTGGGGAGAGAGTCTGGAGACATGACACCACTGAATGGCCTCCTGGCCCAGCCCTAAGCTTGTAGATGAAGCTTTTCAAAGGTTCTCCTTTAATTAAGAGTGTATTGTTTGGGGAACCCTCTGTGCAGACCAGAAGAAGAATAATTAGAGATTTCACACTGATGTCACTCTGCCAGTGCAAAAACATGTATTTCTACCCCAATCTCCACTGTGCAGTTCTCACTTGATATTTGAGAGGGACCTTGAACCCACCTGCTCCACAGCTCTCCAAAATCTGTGCTGTTTGGAGTGAGCTTGTATCCTGCTTGACCTATTCAGAACAAGAATCTGTGTATACTGTACTCTTAATGATGCCTCTATTTCAGTTTTAGAAATGTCTGCCCTTCTTTGTTTTGGATAAATGATTAAAGTATTCCTGTGTAAAAGAGTAAAAAAACCTGCTCAAGTCCAGAAATTCTCCTTACCTGTGTGCCTAAACTATTTCATTGCCCCTGACTGGTAGAGGGAGAGAAGAGGACATGAACATAGAGAAGGCTTGTTTAGGCCTTTGTAAGTCAGTGCTACCTGCAAATCAGCTGGCAAACAAGAGGCTTCCTTCAGCCAAACAGTGTATCTCATCTGGCTCCAGAGCAATGACATCAGTGAGACATCAGTGCCCACACACTGTAAGCACGTGGGTGAAAAGGGGTTTTCATATGCAGCTGATGCTCCAAGGAGACTTAAGCATCGGGGTGCTCAGAGGATGAGTAGCTCAACATCCGTTCACATCTTGGATCCCAGTTTCAAGCATTCCGAGTGTGTTTCCTGCCTCCCTGCAGGGTAGAGACAAGAGCAGCAAACCACTGATTAATGTGGTGACTCAGCGCACAGCGGATGGACTTGTCCCACACACTGATCAGTGTGAGCAAGGACAGCAGTCACTGTGGCACAGGGACATCAAACACAGAAAAGCCTCTAAGAGCTGCCCTAGGACATGTCAGCCCCTGAGCCAGCTGGAAACATGAGCTCGCCTAAGAACTCCACCACTTCCCTGGAGACTGGAGCTTTTGTCAATTATTGTGACATGCCAGTGCAACTTTACCTTCAGTGCGCATTTGGACAGCATGCTGCAGCGGTGTTCTGATTCACCTGGAGGTTAAATGGCTGGCATTTATACAAATGGACAAAACCCCATGGATTGCCATGGATTGTCCCTTGCATGAGAATGTGGCCATGGGCAGTGAGCCCAAGGTAGCCCCAGGATGGCTTCAAGCTCAGGCACCTGGTTCTGCCTCTCATTGTGCATGGTACATGAAAAAGACCTGCTGCCTTTTCATTTTACAATCATCAATCTGATTTTTTATTTTATTTTTTCTTTTTTAATTACAAGGACTAAGACTGTTTTTCAAACTCTCTTAGCACTTCAGTCCTTTTTTTATAACTTGTCATCATTATTTTTTGCCCAGATATTTGCCATATGACTGGAGGTTTAGGGTTTCTTTAGACAAAAGCAGGAATGCCCACAGGGCTGAAGAGAAGCTGACCTGTTTATTGACTTTCATTTTATTATCTGCTGCTTGGACCCAATTTGAAAAAAAAAAAAGAGATCAAGGATCAATAGGAGAAGCAGAGTGTTGGTTAGAAAAAACAATTTTTTGTCTGTCGCCTTTGAGAGTTTGTGGCAGTCAGCAAAAGCAAATTTTTAAATAGTAAAAAAATTGAAACTGAAATCTTCCTTTTCATATTTCACTAGTTTGAAGATACATACAGTATTGTGAGGAATGACATTATTCAATATCAGTAATAAATTTATATTTGTTTTAAATTTCTCTCTCTTCATGTCAATCTTTTTTTTTTTTTTTTTAATTTTAAAAAATGCCAACAAATTTTGTTTCTACTTAGAATTCTGTTAATAAGAAATAAACAAAGGAAGCCTCATGGGCACTTTTGTCTTCCAATGGATGTAAAAATTTCAATTTAAGCTAAGATAATTTTCCATAGGCTTCATATACATAAATTTCCATAGAAGAGGTTGATAGGTAAACATTTTACTCTGTACAGGACTATTCATGCTATCAGTAGGCTACAGGTTTTTCAGTGTTCTTTTTGACTCCTGCCTGATGTAATTTCAAACATGTTCAGGTTATTTGTTGTCAGCACATGTATTCTATTTTCATTTTTATTAAGTTTTATTGAATTTGAACATTTTTAGATGTTTCTTCATCACTTTAATTATAAGCAAGCAACTTGTCTGACTTATTTATCTAAAATATAATGGTTCCCAAGACCTGGTAATTAATTAAACAAACAACAAAAAAACCCCAACCAAACAAACCTAAGAATATTTTTTTAAAACCTCCATATTTAGAGTTATAATTTGATTGCATGCTGTTTTAGTTTTGCCATGCCTTTGGATGAAGAATGACTTTTTGTCCATCTCCTTCTTCACCACCAGGATAGACAATTATGTAGCTTTTGGTATTTTCTTCATTCTTTCTTTTGAAGAAGAGGAGGGAGGATTTATCAGCCCCCTTTTAAAAAAAAAAATTAGTATTCCAAGTCAAAGCTTGCTGTCTAGATTACTTATGCTTTATGCATGCAACTGTGGCAGATCAGATATACAGTTAAGGTTTGAAACAAGTATGACACTGTGTTCTTTGCTCATCTTAGTCCTTCCATTCTTTTTAGGAGGATTTGTATACACTTAATAATTTGCTTTCCCTGGCTTTTAAAACATAAACTCATTTTTTAAAGTTTACCAATTAATTATATGGTTAAGCAAGACTCTATCAACTAGAAAATTATATTTCTTACTGCAAAAATGGGAACCTACAATGAATTCACACAATTCTGGAAATTAATGCAAGTTGAACAACACTGAACAACACTGTGAAAAGCTTTTTTTGGAAACCAAATTCCAGCATATATTCTTTTCATGCATTTGGCTATTTTTTTTTTTTTAATGTGTATTCCTGAATTGTCATCTTCTGCTTCAACGTTTACTAAATTTGAATGCAAAAATCACAAATCAGACCATTAATTTTTCCTGGATGAAAAAATACTATGATTAAACAAATACAGGTTTAAACCTGAAATCTGGTACAACTGTTTACAAACTGTCTAAAGCAGAATTAAAACAAATTACAGCACAAGACCAAGAAAGCAATTGTCCATTTTCTGAAAGTTTAAGTTATTTGTATTGCTTTAATTCCAAACTTAGACAGAAGCAGACTTAACTTAGAACACTTTTTCTTAAGGAGTGCAAGTCAATTCCTTAATGCTAATGTAGGAGGGTTTTTTGTATTTAATTTGACTTACATTTTGTTATCTCTTGGCTCACTGCCTCAGGAGTCTGAGCCAAAGCTGTTATACTGTAATATCCATGAGGTTCAGTTTTCTCTTTCACCTGCAATACTGTAGTCTCAGTGTAATGCTAATGTGATTCCTGCAGTATAACAAAAAACCCATAATGACAGCAGCAGAGGGGCCTGAATGTCATTTACACCTATTTGCTACATCCAAGGTCAGCAAGAATGCACCTGCAAAACACTCACACTGCACCCAGACTGGCTACAGGAAAACTGTCTACTGAGATGAGGTTATTTTGGATAACAGATTTTTTTTTCTGTTTTAAACTCCTGAAGGTCTTTGGGCAGAAGTTCATAGTGAGTTTTTCAAGGTAAGGATGTGCATTTTCGAAGAAACAATGAAGGAGACTGCTTTTCAAACAATGCTAAAGAATTGGGAAAAAAAAATCTGAAGATGCACTTAGCAAATTTATAAACACATTTTCAGACACATTGTTTCTTCATATTATATTTCATACTCTGCCTGTTGATGGAGGATTAAACCAACCAATTACTTTGGAACTGTTGTAGCAGAAGCAGAAAGACTGATCACTGCCTTCATTGCAAAGGGTGCAGCAAGTTCTTAGAGTTGTGAAAGGAATGAAAAGCAGACCATGGTCTTCTGATGCAGAACTTTTATTACAGTATGCTGAAAGAGATCATAAATAAGTTTTTAAAAATCAATTTATTACAGTCCTTTATTTTCATTCTCTCTACCAGTTCAGAAAAACAGTCCTGACCAACAGAAACAACAGACACAATCAGCTTCAAACACACAACAGTATTTGAACAACTGCAGTTGAACAACAAAAGAATGACTCCCCACAGCAAAATGCAGGTCAGGAGCAGATGTTTGTACCTTCTTGTTGCACTAATGGGACCTGTGCTTAAGGTGAAGCTTGTCTAAGCCAGGGAATGTGCACCACAGCTATGCAGATACCATGGAGAAGATCTCCCCAGACCCCTGTGCTGCTGGGGCAGCAGCCAGGCACCATCTCCAGAGCTCCTGCTGGAGTTTCCTGTACTGCTGCAGCTCTGCAGCACCTCACTGATCAACGATGTTCCCTCCTCCTCCTCTGTCACTGCTCAAGGGTTAGTTTGCCTTTGGCAACCTGTGGTGCCTCTTCTGCAGCAGACCATGCAGCTCCCACAGGCACAGCTATGTCCATCGCTGTTTTCTGGACCTGCATCTGTCTCAACTCACAAATGGTTGGAAATGAGATCTTTTGGATTAGATTTTCAACAGGTTTTGGCTGGGATAGACTTAATTCTTTTCAGCCAGTGTGGGGCTGTGTTTCACACTTGTGCTGGAAACACTAGTGACTATACAGAGGTCATTTTGGTATTGCTGAGAAGGGCTTGCAACAACAAAAAGTCAAGGCCTTTTCTGCCTCTTGTACCTCCCTGACCCATCCAGGACAGCTGACCCCAGCTGATCAAAGTGACATTCCTGACCATGTGCAGTCATGCTCAGCATATAGAGCTGTGAGAAGAGGGAAGGGGTGGGGGG
>VWZN01003773.1:114773-192541 GCA_013396955.1 Regulus satrapa | reverse complement strand
GATGGCTTTCTCTGTCTGTCCTTGGGAAGTGGCGAATGAATTCCTTGTTTTCCTTTGCTTGTATGTGTGGCTTTTGCTTTCCCCATTAAACTGTCTTTATCTCAACCCATAAGTTTTCTCACTTTTACTCTTCTTATACTTTCCCCTGTGCCACCAAAGGGAGTAAGGGAGCTCCTGCATGTGGCTTATTTGCCAGCTGGGGTTAACCATGGCAGAGTCATAGGGGAATTTGGTATCTCCAAGGATACAAAGGCTGGATGGGGAGAAATTGGCATCTCTGTGTCTGACAGAGCTCCAGAAGAAAGGCTGGGGGGTCTAGACTGAGATTTCAAAATTTAGATCTAGCCAGGTAGGTAAAAACTACAGCTAAGGAATAATTTATAGTCAGAAAAGCTATGATAGAAAGGTTTTACTAATAATGTACACTGTTTCTGAAAGTAGAAGTCCCACAGCAGGGGATGAGGATTTTCACCTGGCATTTGGCTAAGCAGAGCTGACAGTAGTGTCTGGGTGTCAGCATTACCACCATCTAGTGACTCCCCAAAATACTGCAGCCCTACCTGCCTCCAAACTCTGCTCTCCCCACTGGCATGATGGGGCCAAATTATCATTGCTTCAGGAGCCTGCCTGAGAGAGCAAATCCCTTTGAAATTAGAAGTGAGGTGGGTTTTAGACAGTCCTCTGCTAATATTGCAGTGCACTACATTTTGACTTACAATAGGAACATTTAATGTCGACTTCAGAGCAAATATTCATATATTCAAGCCTCAAGGTAGTTTCAGAGTACAAGCAACACTAAATGGTAACAGATATTTCCTGAATCTTTCCATTTCTCTGTGGACAGCACCAGAAAAATTCAGACAGAGGCAAATCTTATCTAATCTGAAGATAAAGATTCATGAAAGGTAGTCTGAAGTACATAGATTACAGTAAGGTACTAATTTAAATTTGTAAAATATTGTTCTATTCCCAGTCCAAAGAAAATTCCCAGGCTGGGAATAATACTGGTATTTAATACTGGTATTTTCAGGTAATATTTAAAGACTGGCAAAGATATTAATGCATTTGTATACAATTACAATATACAAAATACAAATACAATATACAAAAGAGTACATTTTGGGACTACTTTCATATTTTTCATACTAGAAAAACAACTACATGAACTTCCAGTGATCATGGACAAAGCTGTCTTTCATGTATATCATTCAATTAATTATCCATCACTGTCTTGTTTGGGACTAGCACCGATTTGAGGAAGAATTCCTGTCTGGATATGCAATGTTCAGAGAATTTGTTTGGATTAATACTCTGATAAAATATTTAGAAAAGAACATTACTGATTATGTGGCTTAAATGAAACCCTTAGTTATGCATTCATCACCTGCCTCAAGTGGCTTCTCTGTATGATTATCCCTGGCCACAGTCTGTTTCAGGTGCCAGCAGTTGGCATTTCCATCCCTGAATCTGAGTTTCTCCTCTTTGCTGTACCTCTGTTGCTCTATTTCCATAGTCATAAGATTATTATCTTGAGACTGGACATAGCCTTGCCAAATTGAATAAGGTTTTAGTCAAACTCAGGCATAACTTTGCTGATGGAAGTGAAGCTGAAATGTCCTCTTTGTTGCACATCAAGTTTACCTAAAAATTTGGGATTTGTTTGCATCAATTACTGATTGTCCTCTTGGACACATTTATTTCCAAGACTTTATGTAAATGAGTTCACTAGTTATCCTTGCTTTTATCATAAAATAAGCTTATATTTGTGGTTTCTGGTTTAATTTACATGAGGGTACAACCCTGATGCTGGATTTTCATTTAGTGATGCCAACAAGCACTGCAGTGTATGGCTCAGCATGGGCTTGTCAATAATCCAAGAACTTTAAAGAGCTCGCCCTGGTTAAATTATCTTAAAGGAAAATGGTGGCTCTTTGGTCTTGGGGAAAGATGGGGATACTGAGAATGATTTCCTCTGATGAGGGAAGGTGTCCTACCAAGAGCTTTTGTAAAGAAAGAGCTGGCTTTGCCACAGCTGAGTGTCTGAGACACGGTGTCCTCTGGAAAGTGCACTGCAGACAAAGGAAATATATAGACTCAGTGCAGACAAGCAATAAGATTTAAGAGCATGTAATACACAGAACAATAAACTAGAGCTGTATTTACATCCATCATCTGAAATATTTAATGCAGCCTAAATTGCACGTATAAATGTATATAGTACAATTAGATGTGGTCATTTAGACATATTCTGGATTAAGGACTCAGGTGCAGTTACATCTCTCCCATGAATGCCATTTCCTGGTTTTGGCATGGACCTTTTGTATGTCTTTTTAGTCTTGAAGAGTCTTGCTGACCTATCTGTCTTAGTGCAAGAAAAATATTTCACTGGTGCTCATAGTGGAGGATCCACTTTAATCTTGTATTCTCCAAGAAACTGCTGGGCTTTATGAAGCCAATCTCTGTATCCTTCCGTTACATCTTCTGTCTTAATGCTGGTAGCACTGGAAGTCAGATAGTTCCCAGTCCTAATATCTACACAATCAATTTAAGATTCAGGCATGGTTTGAAAGTAGGCAGTAGTGGGACATTGTATCTGCAATTTAGAATTGTAAATATTTTATCTGCTTTAATGCATACATGCATCTTGTACATTCATGACTAATCTGCAAAATAGGGCTGGTTTTTAGGCAGTGACTGTGGTAAACTTGAATAGTTTTACCTGTTCAAATATCTTTATGGATATTAAAACAATATATGCACTAAATATCAACTAATATTTATCCTGGTGCCATTTCTCTATGCTGCTAAACTTTGTGACTATGATGTGCTGCTACATATTTCTGTTGTTTCTATTTCATGCAGCACTGTGTGTCCACTGCACCATTCCTTCTGTTCTGTGACCTTGAGTCCTCTGTGTTGACTCTCAAATCTGCACATTTCCAGTGTGCCAGTCCTCTTTTAGACATTACTCTGTGTTTTGTATTTCCACATACTTCCCCCCTCCTCTTTGTTTTCTGATTAGTTTTCTGGTCACTTTTGGAATAAATTCTTTTTATTAATCTACATAAACATTCTGAAAAGCATTATCTTCTGTTTAGACCTGGATTTTCAGTGGAATTCTGTGTTTTAACAGTGGCATATTTAAATCCGTTGCATTTGAACCTCGGTTTATTGTGAATGTAATGTAGTTAATGATTGACTCATAAACTTCCAAGACACTTGTCTTCTGTGAATATTATTTCATATACATCAATAAAAGCACACTCCTGACCTTGAAACTTTAATTATGTCCTGAAGTATTTTGTTGGGTCACTGAAATGTTACAGCCTTACAGACTCCTGCATTTTTGAACACTTGGATTACCTTTGGGATGACAAGAAGATGAAACCATGGAATGGTTTGGGTTGGAAGGAATCTTAGAAATTATTTCATTCCAAACCAAATGCCATGGTCTTTATTAAGCCTATTGATAACACACCGTCATTAAAAAGCCTGTTATGGTATGTCACCAGCAATTTTTTCATCTTCAGATAATATACACTTGTAAATGTCTTTCCATACTTCCAAAAAGATTGATCAGTACCATTTGCTCTTTTCACTGTTGAATCCAGAAGTCTCTTAGAGCAGCACTTTGCAAACATCCAGAACCTCTCATTTTCAGAAGTGCTTTATTACGAGGGTCTATCATTTTCAGACCTGTCTCTTCTGTGGAGGGTGGTGCCCTGGTGCTACTTCCAGCATCATACACAGGTGTGCTCCCTGTCAGGGTCTGTTTTGTGTGCACAGGAGACAATTTTTTCCTAAACTCCCACCTGGAGCAATCAAGAAAGAGGGTAGGACTGCTCAGAACCAGAGTTTTCTGCTGGTATCTCGTTCAGTTGCCTGGTGGACATGAAAAGCTCATGTAACCTAGAAGAAATGCGTACGACTAAGAGAAGGAATGTTGTAATGAAGATCTCGATGGGCAGGAAAAAGGGAGTGGAACAAGACAGGTGGGAAAATATGCTATGAAATCACCACAGAGGCCCAGACAACCACAGACAGTAAACCACATTTTTTCCTTAAAAGAAAATAAAAAGTGAGCATGGCTATTTGGGGTTGTGGTGGCAGCAGCAAATCAGTCTGGTTAAAATACAACAGCTTTTGGTCTACTTCAGTAATGAATAACGACTGTATGAGCACTAAATATTTAAATTAATGACCATGGAATCTCCATATGCAAAAAATAATGACAACATATCGTAATATCTTCATACCTGCCTTGCAGGCATCCAGTTGTGATTTGAAATTGAGGTGAGAGAGCCTATGAGCACATTGTCTTTGTCAGATTCCAAGTACAGGTAGGTGTTTATTGTTATTCTTTGCACCTTCTTGAAAGTAATAAAACACAGACTGGAAATTCAGCACAATGTTGCATCTCCTAAAACCCACAAGGAAAAGAAACCTCTGAATGTTTCATTACGGTTTTTTTATTTTATATTTTATAAGATGCTGCAAGGTATGAAAAAGAAATCATAAGTAAAGGTTTAAAAATGAGAGAGGAAGGTGCATCATACCTGAAATTAAAAATAAGAAAAAATGTAGTTCCATTCATTACTGGAAAGAAAAAAAAAATCAAAATCCATTTAAATTATTACTTGGGAAAATACAAACAGCAATTATATTATATATTTAAGGGATAAAGACAGCAATGGTATCATATTTTCTGCACAGAATTTTGAGGGAAAGAGTTGGAACTGATAGCTGGATAGAGCAAGAAGTGGCCTTGTTAAAGGACAGCTTTGAGATATGAGAGATATCCCTTGCCACATTCCGAGGGGCTTTTTTGCACCTTATCTTGGCTGCATATCTAATCTCTTCACAGTTCTCTCTGTACATACATTCATTTATAAGGAGCAAAACTAAAGAAAAAGAAGTATCTTTTCCTTCTCAGGAAACACACAAAGATTGATGAGCACAGTAATTGCTTGATTTAATCTGTCTTTCCTGAATTTCCACATAGTTTTACTTCATTTGCCTGCCCTTGACTGTGGAATAGAGACCCCAAAGGCCAGCAGGAGCAGCCCTTCTGGCAGTGCAGAGCTGCTGACGTGCACGCTACAGCAGCTGAGGAGCCAGCCAGCCCCTCTCCCTGAAGGGACTGAGTTTTGGGCGTACGACTAAGAGAAGCTGCAGTGTGTGGGAGAAGCAGTTCCTCTGTGCCTGGCCCACAGCAGAAAGGGGACCCAAGGCGCTGCTCCCAGCAATAGACACCAAAATAAGATCCCTGCTACTAAAGCTTTTAAGTGCCAGTGACACAGTAATGCCTCTGTCAAAAAAAATCAACATCCAAATGCGCTTTTCCAAGCTTAATAAACCTAGCTACTTCTCCACACTGAGACACATACCAAGGCACAGAGAAAGCTGTCCTATGCAGCCATACAATACCTTTCCCAGCCTGAGGCTCAGCCTGGTTTGCTCATCTCAGTACAGCTGTCTCCAGTCCAGCAGAAAATGCACTAAAAAGGGTTTTTCACTGTGGGAATGTCTCACATCTAGCTGTCATTAATATAAAACCATTTTTTAATGTGTGTTTTCTTAACACTGTGGTAGACTTGGAAATCACCAGAAGAAGGAATGTTCCACAGGGGCTTTCTCACCTCTGACCCCACTGAATGGAACTGCTTCACTCACATGAGAGTTGGACAACTCAAAAGTGCTTAAGGATGCAGAAACCTCGCCAGGGATAAAGGAATCTGTGGCATGTTGGTTGGTCTCTTGTCAGTGACTGTCCCCAGGGGAAGGGGAAACAAGTGCCAGTGTGAGGAGCAGCCATGGCATTGCCAGTGGGCTACAAATTCACATCCCAGCTTCTTCTCAGAACCTGCTGGTGGTCTCAGAGAGCACAAGTCCAGTCTGAAAACTCGGCTTTCCCATTAAGAAGCATAATTTTGAAGGCATTAACATTTTGTAGGCATTGTTTGTGATAGTATGTTTGTGTTCTTTCTAGTCCCAAACATTGCAGGCTGAGCAAGCAGGAGCACAGCTCTGAGTGGGAGGCTGTAATGAAGAGAAGAGGAGGGGGCTATATCTTCCTCTGCTCTTCAGTAAATCCATTTTTGTACTAACATGAATATCGTGATTAATAATAATAGCAGCTTATGACTGTTTTGAAAAATTGCATTTCTAGAAAATTAATGTTTCCAAGTTGCTCCAAGGAATGAAGATTTAACAGGAGGAAAAATATGCACAGAACTGAATTCTAAACTATTTACAACTGTAATGCTGCCAATAATTAGGTTGACTTGAGTATTTCAGTATTCTGTCCTTGTAGTACTTTACTCCCCTCTTCTGCTCTGCTAGGAAGAGTAGTGTTTTCTACCTTTGGCCAGGAAAATTTAGGAATTTATATATGATGAATATGACATACTCATTATAGGGTGCCAATTGAAAAGGAACCAAATATGAAAATCTGTTGTGCATATCAGTATAACCACACCAAATCTCTTATTAATACCACTGTGATGAAGAACTCTTCCTAGAGGTTTTCTTTAACTAGTTTTATGCAATTTGAGAATTCTAAAATTGCAGACAGAAAAGATAAGGACAAAAGAATGCTTTTGCAAAATGAGCTTTTATAAGAAAAGTCTTTTCTCTTTTTCCCTCAATAACTTTAAACAGGGGAATGATCAATACTCTGGAGCAACCAAGTCCTGCCTGACAAATGATGTCTTAATGTTTGATCAAGTTCAAGGCATTAACGGTATCATGCAGCATAATTTCTGCTTTCTTGAAAAACAATGGAGCTCGTTTAGCAATTGGAATTCCCTGGAGAACACCACAGGAGTGCAGACTATTAATTACCCTGTTCTATTGTTATCTTTTGTTCAGAACAATTGTGCTCCTGAGGTCCTGTGGAATCTCTCTCCCCTGCAAGGTGTCGGGTTTTGATTAAGCATCATTTCATACAGTTCATTAACAATGTATCTTAAAATGAGCTTTTGATTGAACATTTTTATTGGGCATTTAATATAATTTATGGTTTCTGTTGAAATTTCACATACAACATTTGCCAAGCTAGTTATTATATATTTTTCATTAAACAATTATGTTTTACCTTTTCTGAAAGGTTCTAATTTTTTTTGAGCAGAATTACTGAACTATATACTATTATATAAAAATTGATTATGAATGCAGTATATAATGAAAATAGCCCTCCTGACCATATTTTATCCCAGTGGAGCTATAGCACGTACCAGCAGTCCATTTGCAAGCATTGTCATTTTGGACTGCCAATCTCAAAGCTGATGTTGGAGCTTAGTTTTCCGATCTAGAATGGTAGCACTTCAGTAAATCTGTCTGCTTTTAAAAGAAGCTATAACCTGAAGTGAACAAATTCTTCTCATTAAGCTTCATCCAGTAACTCAGAGACATTTTAGGAAATGTAAAAGAGGATGTTTTGTCACTCACCAGCTATAAAAAGATTGCAAATACTCTTAGGAGTATTGTCCAGAAGTTAGGCTGAACACCTAAATGTAAATACAGGGTAAATTATCTTTTAAAAGTTTCACCAGTAAGTTCAGGCATTGGCCTCCAGCATTCAGGGGGACACTGAAATCTAAGGAGTCAGGACTGTGAGTGATTAGACAAAATAACTTTGTCTTTGTAGAACAGCCTCATCAAGAACAAATTACACAGTGATGCTGAGTAAGTTTTAGCTCAGCCAGATAGATATTTGTACCTTTCCAGGTAGAGAGGACTGTTTCAGATGGGAATCCTGATGGAAAAAGTCGGGCCCTTTTTTTTTAAACCTTATTTTTTCATTATCCGTTTGCAAGATTAAATAATAAAAAAATCTTATATCACTGAAATGGCAGGTTGGGGAGGGAGTGTGCACAAACATTATAGTTAGAAACAAACCATTAGCTGCAATTTGTGTCCAGGGAAATTATTGGAATTATTTACATGCACATGTGAATACAGAGGGAAGCTCTCCAACACTGACTGACTGTTAGCATAGTATATGAGTCTGTTGGGAGAAAATAAGTTAAGTTTATACCCAAATACTCAAAGAAAAAGCCAGCAGAAACTTTTGTTGATATTTGAGACTATTCAGACAAAATCTTCTATGGTTTTTTCTTTTACTGGTACCCATGGATTTGCAGTTTTCAGTGGGGTGGAAATATTAGAATACTCAGTTCTCCATTTCCTTGACCTACCAAGAATCAAAAAGCACCTGGGTTTTCAGGAAGTCCTGCTATAAATATTTTAAACTTAATCAGAAGTTCAGATCATTTCAGATTTGGGATGCCTGTCCAAACCAAACCAGAAAACCTTTTAAGACATATGAACCCCAGACATAGCATTCAAATTCAGATTGATGTTCCTGCTAGAAATGAGGGTAGATTTGTACCCAAAAATGTCCTCTTGGGCTCGTCTCAACAGAGGGGTCAGCTGTAATATTTGGAGCTGGACCCTTGCTTTATTTCAAACAGACACTGTATTTCCCATGCTAATTTTAGGATAGGATCCCACCTCTGATGATGTGGATGCTTCCCATCAGAAATGACCATAACTAAAGAGCTGGTAATTTCTAGGGCAGCCTCAGTTTTCCATTTTGTCTGTGGCTAGAGTAATAGCTGCAACTCACTCTGGGACTGCTCGCGTAGTCTTGCTCTTGAACCTGGTGACCCACACTGTGCTCTTCAATCAACCTGGCTAAATTTCAGAGAGTTCTTCAGAAAAATCACCTTTTCTCACTGACTGGCAGCATTATTTGAGTCAACTTCTTTTCCCAGAACTTCAGGCCTAAAAGGGTCACTGTGATACTGTAACAGGTTTTTTTAAATTTCCTTTTACACTGGTAGTACCCTCAATACTACTGTAATTGACAGAAATGTGGAAATATGTATGCTTATTGGTTTTTAGTGCTGTGTACTTGATAGCACTTTACAATTAAATTTTCCTCTAATTAATAGTGCAGTCAGCTTTCCCTGTTCATTTCAGATGATTCACTGCATAAACCAAAAATATATGAAATCACTTAAAATAGGAAAACATAACTCCTGGAAAAGTACTATATTTCAAACTGACAATGCTCTTCCTTCAGCCTTCCATTAATAGATACAATAGATACATATATTTTGTGGAACACTTCTGTGCCTGTTTTTCTGTCTGTGGTCTATCATAAATTCAACCATGTTTCCTACTCCACTCACAGCTTTGCTTACAGTGGTCTATTTGTCATTTCACCCATAAACACTTGTGCCTTGCTTCCAGGGGCTAGGAATTATTTCCTTCACATGCATGGTTTTTCCAAGTGGTTACCTTGCCTGTGAGTCAGCCACTGCCCTAATCTCATTTAAATAAGCTTATTTCTTACGTTTCTAATGGAGATGCCAAGATAAGAACGTTCCATACCTGATCAGTGGCATCATCTTTTGTAACCTCTTCCTCTCCTAACCCTGCCTTCTTCCAATGACACTTTGCCCTCCTGTGACACTTCAGGTCAGGGACAAGGTCTTCACATGTGCTCTTTAAAGTGGCCAGCACACTTTTCACCAGAACAAGAACAGTAAGTAAGAGTTGATCAGTGCTTGCACCCTTAATCTCTGGCTATGTCAGCAAATTTCTGTGTTTAAAAAATGGCAGTGTCTTACAATGAAATAAATTCAACTGGCAGGTTCCCCTGACTAGAAAGCTCACTACTGACCAACACCCTCCCCTGTCATTTGGGTGTGCCCATGTGTGTGTAAAGCCCTGAAAAATCCAAGGTAACTCAAAAAGCAAAGCAGGTCAAGAGAACACTTCAACAGCAGATCACAGGGCTTGAAGAATGCAAGGCTAAAGGCAAAATAAGTGCTGAGTTTTTTCTTTAAAACAAACAACATATATGAAACAGGTTAAACAGGAAAGAAGCCCCCAACATTTGATATATCTTGTTTCAGTGAGAGAAAATTGAGGGACAGGACCTAGAGGCTGGTCCAAGGTGACGTTGAGGTCTCTTTGTGTGCCCTTGGCTGGCAGAAGCTCTCTGTCACACTCACAGGACATCCTAACCTTTGAAGCTGCCCTTGCACTCCTGTCCCACTGCCAGCCTGGGAAGGGACAGCTTTCCAGACTTCCAAATGTGCTTGCCAAGCAGAGCTGGTGTTCCCTGCAGGCTGGGGGATACCTGGGGCATCAGACACAAGGTTGTGGCAGAGAGAAATTTCCCTCTAGGCTAGTTGGAATTTGGGAAGAAGTGATGTTGGCTTTCAGTTTATTCAGCCTTGAAGAGTGAATGAGGACTGGAGTTGCATATTTTCCTATTTGTAAAACTTCTTCAGTCTGGATTTGCTTCCTGAAAGTATTGATGAGTTCACCCTCACCTACAGCTGTACCTGTGCTCCTGCAGCCCCTGTGCTCACAGGTGTGGAGGTCCTTCTGCACCTCTTGGAATGTATCTGTGAAGGTACAGCATGGGGCAAGGATGAATAAAGACCAGATCTGTTGGAGCCTTCCTCTGCACCACCCCTCTCCTCCTTTGCTCTCCCTCTCCAGCTAAGTTGTCAAGAAGGCAAATGCTTCTGTATTCTCCTCTTGACCAGCCCCCTCTTCAACCTCTGCTTTCCAGAACATGAAAGAAGGGCTTTGCAAAACTTCTTGGCATAAAGAGATGAAGAGGCAGTGAGAAGCAGTCAAACAGTTTGTGGATATTAATATATATTTGCTTTCGTGCTTGCCTAACTGGTGTGTGTAGTACGTGCTTTTGTCATGCCTCTAAGGGTTCTTGTTCTAAAGAACAAAGGGATAGGGCTGATAGAATTTTTCTGTGTTCTTCCCAGGATAAAGTTTGTTTTTCCCTGTTTGACCTTCAACTCCCTGAAGACCCGAGTTTAACTGCTTTGATTTACTTCCATAATAAAGTGATCGATTAATGTTAAAGACAGGCTTTATGAGGCCTGTCCTCAAATGGTCTCAGAGCCTGCCATAGCAAGGATGTTATACTGCCATGCTCTGAAAAAGGTCACATGAAGGGAATCAAAGACAAGATAAATGATGGTTTACACATCAGAAAAGCTCTCCGTAGCACAGACAGGGAATGTGGAACATAATGTCTCTCTGGGCTCGGTGCAGATGGTATATAGTAAATATAGTCTGAACTGCCTCCCCAGGATTTATTATTGTTCCGTTGTAGTTGTTTTGGGGCTGTGCTTTTAGACAAAGCTGTGCCCTGGAAGTGTGTAACACATGGGCAGCCCTGGCTAAAACTGAGCAAATGAAGAGGTTTGATCAACTGATCTCAACATGCTGGTTTTGAGGAGCTGGCTTTCAGAAGCTAAGGATTTGATTTCCTATGATTTTTTGTGCTCGGCTAAAAATCATAGTTCATTTCTTTTTTCCTAGCTAGACTTCACTGCAGGCATTTTTCCTTAAAAGGAAAGGCAAAATGAGAAAGCAAAATAAAGATCAATCCAAAACTCAACCCTCTGGATATCCTAAAGGAGAATTTATATAGAATCACATGGAACATCAAACTGTTCTGTTTTCCCTACATATTTTTATGAGAATTTTTTTTCTTGTTCCATTTGTGTCTCCACTGTACGAATTTCCTTTGACAGGTAGAGATACTCCTTATTTGAGGAATGCAAAGAGCAAGGCTTTGTTGAAGAACGGTTATAAGGAGAAACCTGCACTTTTTCTGTGGTCCTAAACATGAATAAGACTGGTCAGGTTACTGTATAAATATCTAACTTCTGAGGGAAAGCACATTTTTTTAGACCAAACCTCAGGCCACACACTCACACATTCACCAACTCTATGACTGGGAAGGGTTGTCAGTTGCTGGACGCCCTGGGTCTGCTCTCTTAGTTTGTGGAAACAAAATAGTGAATTTGATGCCAGTTTGTGGTTCCTATTGAAATCAGTGAAAGTTATGGAAATTTCCTGCCCAGTTTAAAGACCATGGGTGATATCACCCATCAAATCAGGCCGCAAACAGCCGATGTACATAACTCAGGACTAAGTGATGTTATGAAAATTGCTCTTCAAGAACATAATGACTGCTTCTGGTGCTCAAGGATGGGACACTGAGGCACCAAGATGCACAGAGGACATGCCCTCCATGCCCTCAGCCTAGAAGCATGTAGTGCCAAGGCAGAGAGTGCTGCCACCTTTGGAAAGTAATTCCCCAAATGACTGCTTTAGACTGCTGTGATTGTGCAAGGCTGTGATAAAATTTGTCATAGTAGAAGGAAACCAGTTAAGTAAGAAGCTTGTTATTAAGGGCTTGTAATGCATAAGAATTTTCACGTGATTCAGTAATGTGGCAAGACCAGGTCTGGCCAAAGCATTTGTATTTCCAGTTGTGTGGTATCCTTGGGAGGGGAGAAATGAAAGAGAGATATCTAAGGGGAAGGGCTCATCTCAAAATACACAGAGTGAAACAGTCTATGCAGAAGCACAGACTGAGGCAGCCTGCTCTGAAAAATATTTGGCAAAAAGCATGTAACGGGTTTTTCAGATTTCTAATGTTTCCCTTTTAAATTTTTTTTTATTTAGAGGACAATAACATTTGAAAGCAAAAAATTAGCTCCCTTAAAAGAATTGTAATCATTTATAAATAGCAAAATTGTTATTAAAGAAACAGAATTGTGGATGGAACTGATGAAAAACATCCCATCACCTAATAAATCCATCTTTTTGCCAGTACAGGGTGCTTACATTCTACAAGCGCTTCCATGCAGCCAAGCTTTAAAACTGGCTTTAAATTCCCTTCTTAAAACTAAGGTTTTCCTCTGCTGCCATCCCAGCTTTTTAGAGTTTCAACAGCTTAATATTCTGCTTGGCCCACGGGGAGAGAGGAACGTATTGAGGATCCAGATAGCAAGCACATTTCTCCCTGCATTCCCTGTAACCTGACTAGACACTCCAGTTGGCAGACACCAGATGGTTGATTGGAGTCTCTAGTCAGTCTCTGCGATTGCCGAAGCCTTAAGGACAAAACAGCACCAGGGAGATGGATTTGATATGATCATGAATCACTTCTGGGAGACCATGGCAGACAACTTAAGATAGGAGTCATGCAGGTCACCTTCTCCAAGCTCCTTCTGGTACCAAGTGCAAGCAGAGACAGGGGAAGATTGATATTGGAGAGGGAACGATGATGGATGTCGTTAGCAGGGCAGTAAGGTATGTTTGGGATTTACTGAATATCTTCCCACAGTGTTTTGAGAGCACTGACAAGCAGAAAGGGATAGGCTTTTCAGAGTCAAAAAAGGCAAATCATGTTGAGGTGAAAAAGAAGGAAAATTAATAGTTCTGCTTCATCTAAATGATACTGCAAGTGCTTCTAACAAAGTATCAGATGGGTATTCAGGAATACAGAATGAGCAATATGAAAATGTCCCCATTAAAACTAGGTGGTTATTATTAAAAAATCTTAAGCAGCTATTCAGATTATAAAATGAATTTCCTGCAGCTGTACTCGCATCACTTTTTCCACTTTTCAGAAATCCTTTCGTAACTGATTTATTTTTCTACACTCTAAAGTTTTCGTGAAGAGGCGCAAGCGTTAGGCTTGCATGTTCTAGAGCTTTGTGCATTTCTACTCAGAACCATGCTCTTTATGAGAGAAAATTTGTACAAATAGAAGGAAAAGGTTTCTAAGACCCTCAGCTAGAACTTCAAGCAGATCTCAAGGCATAGTGTAAAACCTGGAAAAGACTCTGTACCTTTTGTGCACTGGATGTGCATTTGCATCCAATTTTTTGTCATTTGAACAAAAGGAAAATTACATTTATATTACAAACACCACCAAGAAATCCATAGTAAAAAATTTTGTTTGGAAATGGATGCCTCAGACTTGGAGACTTGGTTTTTAAATATCAAAGAATTGTTCGTTTCTTTAAAGAAGCTCCTTGCTAGATCCAAAACTGCTGTGTTTTATTCTACAGAATCCATTACAGAAACACCATTATCAAATTAAATTTTCTAGAAGAGCTGAAGACATTTTCAAAAATGTCCATGGTCCATTGGAAGAGCAGCAAGAAAACACATTGTACCAAGAGTTTGGTGATTGGAACCCCTAAAGCATGACCTTTACTGGAAGCAAAAGAATAACATACAGCCTTTCCATTACTACTTGTAACTTCTATATTTCATAAGTTTCATCATCCCTTGTGAAAATACTGCACCATAAAATATACTAGATATAAGATAAATTATAAGATAAAATATCAAACAGGAAAATTATAAAATAAAATAAAATAAAATAAAATAAAATAAAATAAAATATAATAAATTCACACTCTACTGAAATACTTTACCTGCTTTTGAATAAGCTCTGCCCACCATGCCCAGTTTTCCAAATTGTGGGAAATGGTGCCTGGACTATCTGAGAGAACCACCTAAAACTCCTTATTAACACCCCTAAAAATGATGTTCAAGCTAAGATGATTGTGAGTCAGTCACAGTCAGTTCTGCCTTCAGAAGCTGCAAGCCATAGGTTTTTATCTGAGAAGTGTGTTGGAAAGATCTCCCAAGAGAAGATTGGGTTGATGTTTTGTGGAACAACATCATCACTTCCTGGCATTTAGTTGTTAAATGTAGTACCACTTATTTACCATTCACAGAGTTTGAGTAATTCTGTTTAAAAGGCTATGATGGAAAGATCCTCTCACATCTTCCAACCCTTGTGATGCTTATTGGGACTGTTGAGGGACGACAGCAAGGGGAATATTCCGAAAATGAGAAATTCTTCCTTAAGCCATGTGCAATTTACTGGTCTAGTTGACTCAAGTACAGCCATGACTCACACTCTAAAAATTTCTTGAATTTGTTTACTTTCCCTCATATAGTGCTGAGTGGTTGGACCCATTCTTAAATTTCAATAATCTCTCGTTTTACTTGTGCCAGTGATAGTTTATGACTGCAGAATAGAAAGGAGGAGGATTTCTTTAATTACTTTTCTGTACCTCACTGTCTTGGATTCTAACCATGTAGAGTTGAACATGTTTCGTGTAAAGTGTGCAAATATGTGTCTTTTTGCAGCTACTCATTGACATTTTCAAAGATAGTTCCCTCTTCCCATATCCATCTTGACAGTAAATCAAGAACAGAAGAACAAGGAGAAAAAGAGAATCAGGGAATGAAGAAATGAAGACAGAAAGAGAATCCAAGAAAAAAGAAAGACATGCAAAAAAAAAAAAAAAAAACCACCAGGAAAATTTTTTGAGATAAATTAGTAAACTATTATTTAGGTGAAAGAAAAATAAAAATGGGTTCTTTTCCCATCATCATCTATCTCCAGTTTTCTTCTTTCATTGCTCTCTCTCTGACATGCAGATTTTCCTGGTTTTTGGCCTGTGAGCTTCACTTGCCTTTACCACAATGCATATTAATTTGTGGAAGAAGTTCAACATGCACATTCACTACACAAAACGTGGCTGAAATGAGCTGCAGTTTGACAATTCATATGGAGCATGAGAACCCTTCAGGATTTCTCTGCTGATCTTTCCCTCCACTCCCCCATGGAGACTTTGCCATGGTTACTTGCTGCTTGCAGGTGTCACCAGGCTCCCTTGCTTTCCAGCCTCACTGAAGTCAGGGAGATCTGAATCCAAGAGCAGAAGTTGGCCTTTACGATTCACTTCCATGTAGCATATGTTACTATACTGTATACCAAGAAATGTAACTGAGAAGAGCCGTGGTATTTACAGTATGCTAAAATTTAACTGTTGCTGTAGCCTTCTGAAGCCTGAGGGCCACATTCCAAAGGCTTTACACATGTGTTACCTCTTCTCATGTGAAGTAAGACTTCAATTGGTGAAGGGAAAATGACCTATATGAATAAGGATTCAGGATCTGGCTGCATGCCCATTAGTCCAGCAGTGACTAATCCCCTCAATGAGTGGGGCAGCAGAGGTGTAGAGTGAGTGACACTGCTCTAAATTTTTTTAAGAGACATTCAGTCAGGTGGCAATGAGCTTTCTTTCCAAGACAGAGGGATGGAGCTGAAGTTGTTCCGGTGGGAATGGGATGCTGGATCTGTGGCACTAAAAAAGGTACTGCCTGTAAAATCAGTAACACATAGAAAACCTATGGTACACTTGTTGAATTTTAAAGAGCTGTAGTATGCTGTTGGGTCATGTATCTCTGCCATTCCTCAGCCTGATTATTCCTCTTTTATGAGACCAGTGGACCCAAAAGAGTAAGATAATCTTCATCCTACAGAAGAGGTGTTCTCTCTCACACTGCTCACAGTGTGGTTGTGTGTTGGTGTCTGTGTTTCCAGGTGAGTGATACTGCCCACACAACTGTGTCCGTACATCCCTCTGCCTGCAATGCAATTTTGCAGCAGCAGGATTAAAGCAGATTGCTGGCATTATGGCAGGAGGGATGTTGTTAGGAGTAACTTGGCAATGCTCGTAGGTGTTCTGACACAAGTTCTTTGCTCAAGGGCAAGGACAGCAAAGGGGATTCTGGATACAAACCAGTGAGAGAAATAATGTCAGAAGAGTTCAGAAGATGAAAGCAATGACAGTAAATAAGTCTGAAATTATTTTAGGTTTACATACTTTAAGTCTTCAGTGACTGAAAACACAGCCAAGAATTGCTTCAGCAATATTCCTTCATAAATCTGCATAATAATCTCTCAGAGGGGCTTTGGTGAAATTACAAGTATTCATTTACTAAATTGGGTTCAGTGTCTGTATCATACGCTGTATGAATATTCAGTGCCATGAATTCATCCAAACTATATTGAAGTTAGCGTGTCCACAAAGTCTCTCTCAAATGATAACCCAGACAGGAAGCATGGGCAGAAAGGGCTTTCCTTGAAATAAACAAAATCCAATTTCCACTATAATCCAGTAAAGAAATATTTAGCAGTTCTGTTCTTGAGAATGGCAGAAACACATGCCTGTAATTTTTTTCTGTGAAATTTCTGATCTTTATAGCTCTAAATTCAGCAACAAATGTTTTCATGCAGCAATTGTTTCATGAAAGGGAACATAAACAAAATGTAAAGGATTTATGAGTGGTTTATTAAATAATACAATAAGAACTGCCAGCCAGATGGAACAAAAGTCTTTGATTGGGAAGCTAATAAAAATACTGAATATAAGATACAGTAGCCTTCATACAAAGAAATTATTGATATTAGAGGACTGAGAAAACTTTCCAAAGAGTCAAAGATTGGACAGAGATGCAGTAAGTAGTACACCTGGACAATTTTCCAGTGTTTTGTTCATAATGAAATAGAGGTTATCAATATTCAGAACATTTGTCATGAGCATCATGTTCACGCTTGGTCTGGTCTTGCCAGGCTAACCCAAGCCAGNGAAAAGAAAAGAAAAGAAAAGAAAAGAAAAGAAAAGAAAAGAAAAGAAAAGAAAAGAAACTCATAACTTGAAGATTTCAGAAGCTGTCTGTGGCAAATTGAGAGAGACCCAAGAAGTCACTCATGCTACTTAGGAGAAGGTGGTGCACTTCAAAGGCAAATGTTCAGTGGGTGGTTTCTGTGGACCAAATGGCAGCAAGTGAAATGCTGAGCAGAATGATAACTACAGGAAACTGCTCCAGAGGATGCCTTTGTGACTTCTTATGTCAAATGGCATCGAAGTTGCAGCTTATTTCCACAGACATCGTCACTAGGTGATGGTGTTATTTTTGTCAGTGGTCGTTGCAGGCAGAGTGACAGGATGAGGGGGGATTGTTTGTCTTTGTTCATTTCTCTGTTAATTCATTTTCCTGCTTTTGTTAATTCCTCCATCTCACATAAGGGGTTTTTTGTCCTAATTTGTGTTTTTCCCAGTACCTAAAAGTAGTTAAATTCAATGCTCAATTTGTAAACCCCCAGCACTTCTAGGAATTGTGCTTCTGTTCTTCTGACAGGCTGAGAAAATTGGGGTTGTTCAGCCCGGAGAAGAGAGGATCTGGAGAGACCTGAGAGCACCTTCCAACACCTAAAGGGGGCTTCAGGAGAGCTGGAGAGGGCCCTTTTATAAGGGCATAGAATTACAGGGAGAGGGGGAATGGCTTCACAAATGAAGAGGACAAGTTTAGGTCAGATATTAGGAAGAAATGCTTTACTGTGAGGGTGGTGAGCTATTGGAATACATTTCTCAGGGAGGTTGTGAATGCCCCATCCCTGCAGGTATTCATGATCAGGCTGGATAGGGTTTTGAGCAGCCTGGTCTGATGAAAGGTGGCCTGTCCATGGCAGGGGGTATGGAATGAGATGATTTTTTTAAGTCCCTTTCAACCCAAGCCATTCTATGACTCTGTGATTCCTTGTAAGGTAAATGATGTGTTTTATACTCAGACTGTGCCTCTTGACATTTCTACTGGTTATTCATAGCTCTCATTCATGGTATGATCTGTCTCCTCCATTTGGTCCAGTATTGAGGCCAAATGGAGAGGTGTTTAGAGGGACTTTGCACTTCATTATTATTACAAGGCATTTAATATTTATATCACTTGTTCTGTGGGTAAATGAAAAATTTCAGATGCCAGCCCTACACCTTTTCTTGTAACAAAATAATTTATATAAAATCAAGGTATATACATAGTATATACTATGTGTTTACTCCTGTATATTTTATGATCTTTTATCCCAGAAAAACTGAGAAATACCACAATAAGGACTGAAAGATTCAAATTTATAAAAGACAAGGAATGTGGTACAAACTAAAAAGAAAAATTCACAGGATAACACTAAGGTCATGTATGGTCATGAGTGAATTTGTGAAGTAAGGAAGGAAATTAATTTCTGAGGGGGTGAGGGAGAGTTTCAGGAATGAATGGTGAGAGGATCTGGGAAGCAGGATCAGCCCAAGGTTGTGATTTAATACTTGTTAATGGTGCTAACAGGACACAGTTTGGTGCATTTGTTCTGCTGTTACTAGGTGAAATGGCAAACTCAGCTTCAAGTCTACTACATAACACTGGAGTTCGTTACCTGGAGAGTTTCTCAAACTCCTGCCAGATTAAACAAAAAAAAACCCAACTCAACCCCTGCCAAATAAATAATTATTATAACAATAATAATAATAGATGTATATGCAATCAGTAAGACAATGAGCTGACAGACAGTCTGATTTTTCCTGTACTTAAGAACAGCCATGGCCTCCTAGGGAGAATGAAATTGAGCCACTAGCACCAAAGTTTCAGAGATTAAGTAGTCATAAGAAAGAAACATTCATTAGAAAATAAAATATGCATGGATGGTTTTGAGAAAAATCATCCCTTCAGTTTTGATCTCTAAGTCACTGTCATTGTGCTCCTCTGTCATCACACAAGGTCAGGAGAGTCCTTTGAATTCAAATTATTTGTAAAGCTGATGAACAGCTGTTTCTAGGAGCTGTTTCAAAGAGGGACAAATGCATGAGTCCAGAGCCTCCTCACCAGTTCCTGGTTCACCTGGATTTACCTTGAGCCTTCTCTCTCTCTTCTCCCTCTCCCTCTTTATTTTTTATTTCTTTGGTAAAGATTGGCAGCTACTTAAAAAAAGCTGCAAAGGAAACCAATGATCATTGTACTTTTCCTCCAAACTTGTAAGATTTTGGATTCTTTCACCTGAACCTCCTTCATCTAAAGCTGAATCACTTTCTCAGTGCCAGGTTAAAAATCAGAAAATTTTGGTCAACCACCTCCCTTTGCATTGGTTGTTCTCCATTTATGTATGGATCCACGGTCTTTTGTCAAAGGCAGCTTATTTCATATAATCACAGAGTACAAAAGAGGCAGAAAACATAATAATTATTTGGAGTCTACACTGTGACACTACTCTGTTGCTTAGTGAGGGCACTGATTATGCTCAAGAGAAGTTTGAGGAACAGCTTTCTTTAGTCTCAAATTTGCGACAGTTCCCCTTTGAGTTGGCAGTACATTAATGGAAATGGAAACTTGCCTCATTCTAAATGTCAGAATAATAGAGCACCAAAAACAATTCAGTCATGTCTTTCAAACCACGCACATATGGTTCAGCACCAAATGTCACTATTCTTCCCCACTTCCTCTCCATTTGTCACTATCTCTGTTGATTATCATTGTTTGGGTTAAAACTTTCCTGAAGGCTCAGTGCAAAACTCACCTTGACAGCAGCAGATTCCCAGCATATTCTATACTTGGTATATGCCCAATGTAGTCTTCCAAAATGCAATGGATGCCTCTTTTTAAAAATGCTAGTTTATGGCTTAAAAGGGTGACTTAGGTTGGCCTTGTTTCACCTGCTGTGATACTTGTTTGTATGTTGGATCCAGACTTTTCCATAGATATATTTCCTGCTCTAAAGGATTTCGGCCCCATGACAGATGTAAAGCAACAGCTATGACAGGCAAAAGCTGTGAGAAAAGGGTGGACAAAGCAGGGTCACAAACACAACATGCAAAAAAGGGGTCATTAAGGGATCCGTAAATCTTCAGAAAAATCGAATATTCCAGAGTTACAAAATGTCCCAAATGTGCAGCCTGTGACCACACGATTGCATGTTATTTTCACTTTTTCTTCCCAGAGGATGTTGGCCTCATTCAATGAGCAGAATGGGTGACATTCACTTAATGATTTTTCTGTGTCAGAGTGCTGTANTTTTTTTCTTCTGGCCTCTTTTTGAGCAACAAATAAACTAAGCAAATTCAACTGGAAACACATATCTGGCTTCAGGAATTTCAAAATTACTGATGTTGAGAAAATAAAATTGTTCAGTAGTAATTGCCATTCTTCTTCCCCAAATGTCAACCACTGTGGCTTTACTGTGGGATGGAAGATACCACTGTAGTTATTTCACTAACCCTTGTATTTTTATTGTCCTTCCCTGTTGCAGAACAAGCATTAAGAAATGACTGCTAATATTAACAGCTATGATCAAATGTGATAAACTTGATTAACATGCACTACAAGCCCAATTTCAAACTTGGTCTTTTTTGAGTATCAAAAACTTAGCTCTGAACTTGTATTGGGAGATTTCATTTTTGTTTTCACTTTCACTCAGCTTTTCTCTTCTTGGTCCAAAGCATGGCCTGATGAATGCAGATTTGTTCTATTTTGAAAATGCATGAGAACTTGATTTCCCAAGAACCATTCAAAATTACTAGTCCCTTTAGTAAGCTGAAGTATTTTAACTTATTTATTTGTGTCAAAAACTAACAGAACTGTAAATAAAATTGAGAACACAAAACTTAGTTTTTTTGCAGACAAACAGTCTTTTGCACTTGAAGACCCTCTTTTTACAGCAAAGTCTTTTACATAACTTTAAGGCATCCAAAGAACCCATGTATTCATTAGAAATAAGAAAATTTGTAGTAGAAATAAAAATAAAGTTGAAATGCATGTTAGGTTCCTTAAAATACACTTGGGAGTCTATTCTGTTACGGTGAGAATGACTGTTGAACTATAGCACATACATCAGAAAGCTTTTAAACAAAACATCTTCCACTTCTTCAGGAAATAAATATCAGTCATACTTCAAAATTATTTAGCAAAGATGTTTATGGCCAGTGTATATCAGCACTTATTGCTGTGTAAATTAAAATAACTAACCAATTAATGCAGAAGTAATTTTATTACCAAATGGATAGAGGAGGTATGAAAAGCCCTAATTAAAAGCCTTGTCTGCTCTGCTTTACACTAATGATTCTCTAAGAACCAATGTTATCTGTGAATTAGCTTAATCACAAAGGAATTAAAGAGAACAAAATTATTTGTATGAAACTAGGACTGTAAATTCATGGAAGCCAGACAGAAAAAGTGCCTGAAGTCCTTTCTATATCTGATCAACTGGCTTATCTAATCCATTTTTCTGTGGATAGCTGGCCTGACATGACTTCAAATTAGTTTAATAGGGATTAAAGTGGCATGAAGTGTATAAATCTATGAATTTGCAAGTACAAATATGTTTGGGAGTTCATTTATCTTTAGGGTCAGGAGGAGTGGAGAATGTTCAAAGTAAAATCTGGACATATTTATAAACACAGATAATGTCATGGGAAATTTGGAAAACAACAGAAAACCATGCAATTCGGGCAGCAAATCCTGACAACTTTACTAGGTTTCTCTGCACAAAATCAATTACTAAAGTCAAACAAGAAAGTCTCCAAGATCTGGTACTATGAGAATTGATGTGGAAGTTCTTAGGTAAACCTACAAGTCCTCTTGATTACTGCCCAAATAAAGCAGACCTCTGGCATTCAGCTTTCTGAGCTGGCATGATCAGCACATAATGTCTTTGAAGCTGTTGCTGCCAAGAAGGGGATCAGAGACAGCCAAATTATGATATCACACCAATAAAACCTCATCGTAGTGACATACATAAAACACTCTATAAATTGCTTTTTGTAACTTTTAATTTATTAAGAGCTTTTGAACTATGTTTTCATTCTGTGACATGTTTTCATTTACCTCTCATATCCTTCATTAGTTTATTTCCTGTTTGAGAAATAATACCAAATATTTGGCAGTTTGAAACTGCTGAAAAAATATATTGTATCCTACATGATGTAGCTTGCCAGGGAATCAGGAGTGTGTGGTATTTTGAAATGCTAGGGTGAATTACAGTGAATTATTTGACTACTCAATTTGCCTAGAATCAAATTTACGTCATGAGAGCTGCCTGTCATGTTGCTGTCTGCTCATCCTCAAGACCAAATTCAGAAAAGCTTCTGATATCCCAGCTGATATCTGGGGACTTGGAGAATATCGAGGTGCTGTACCCAAGCCACGGACAACAATGTGTGGAGTTATTTGTGGAATGGCTTCCTGTGTTAAATAAAACAGACCAGACACAGTTTTCTCTGTCTGGTTCTGGGAATGCTGGGGATGTAACATCGGCAGATCCAGCTCAAGGGTTCTAACCCTGGCCAAAATCTGGATTCAAATCCCTTCCTGCCCACTGCCTGTCTCTGCCATAAGTTCATAAAGGTGACTCAGCCATTCTGGGAATGGGACCAAAGGCATAAATGGACAGACTAAAGGATTAAAATAACTCAATACCACATCATGCAGTGCTGACTGCTCAGGTATACAGCCATAAATCCATTCAAGAAGCATTTATGCCTCTCTGACAGCCTGCTCGGCACATTTTTCCGGCTACGCCTGCACGAACAACTGTTCAGCCATGAGATTTAAAGTTTCTGAAGAAAGCCTGAAACTCTCTCCCAAAAGCTCTTCTTCACTCTCAAAACATTCTTGCCTAAACTGTGACTGTCTTTATGGTCCATTAGCTGAAAGGCAACTGTTTCAAAGCTTTAGGTCTGTAACTTTGAAGAGAAAAGCAGTTAGATCTTGTTGCAGGTGGAGTTTGCAACTATTGAAAATATATAGCACACAT
The DNA here is from genome assembly GCA_013396955.1 of Regulus satrapa. NCBI lineage: Eukaryota > Metazoa > Chordata > Aves > Passeriformes > Regulidae > Regulus > Regulus satrapa. The sequence continues at coordinate 169,254 of VWZN01003773.1, read as the reverse complement.
GGAACCCTACAGATATTAGACCCTTTCACTTTGCTAATACCAATCTCTTTGTGTTACCTGTGATCTAAGTCAGACAATTTCTTTGACTATTTTCAAGAAACTGGAATAACAATGAAAGGCTGTTAAAATGTAAGGAAATCAGGCACAAAGCTGAAGTTTCCTTTTCTTTCCAGTCTGCGGTATAGAACACCAGTCAAGAAGGGAGTTACAATACTTTTGAAGATGACCTTTCAAGGCCAGGCCATTCAGGTGATATTAATATTTTTTTCAGCTCCGGAGTTAAAGCCCACGGGAGGGGAAGGGAGTGTTGAATAGAGGGACACTGAATCCAAAGCAGCTTTTGGAATGGGTTGATGGGAAGGGCTTAATCGCACTTGGGAAAGATTTCCCACAGTTCATGTGTCAGACAGGGAGGAAAGATCTTATGAAAGCAACAGGGGCCAAAGGTTTTGTGATGAAAACTGGGGCAGAGAAGAAAAAGCTTATTTTTGTTTCCTTCTGAGATATGACTGGATTTTGACATGAAAAAATATCAGCTTCCTGCTGTGTAGGAAGCTCATACTGTGAGATCAAAGAATAGTGAGTGTCTAGCTGCTAGCTCACATAGGTTTTAAAAGCTGAGAATTTGGAATTAAGAAAGTCAAACCCTGGGGCAAACAAAAAATGAATGAACACTCAACACTCAGAGTTACTCCTAAGAAGGGAGGCTGAAGACTGATTCAAGGGCGACCTTGGAGCACCCTGAGGCTTGCACTTTTGCCATGGTAGGATCCATCCCAGGATATGCTGAATGCCAGCAGAAACCCAGCTGTGGTAGGAATCACTAGAGGGTACTGTAATACATGGTATTAACTCTTGTGCATGAGTGACATTCATTCTTCTGTCACAACTGAGGTGTGCTGTTTAATTTGGTGGGGAGAGGCTAATTTAAATAGATACAATTATATTATTTAATCCATCTTCAACTGTCTGGCTGGACTCATTTGCCTGGGTACCAGCTTGTCTGTCATCTATTCACCACCATTTTCACTGGAGGACCAGCGTGGTCATGGGAAATGAAACTGGAATAAAACATGCATTTTCCCTAATACTAATTTCACCTCTAAATACAAACCAGCTTGCAGCACTGTATAAGCTGCTCCCAAAAAGCACAGCTGATCTCATGCAGGTTAGCAATGCTAATTATGAGTTCAGAGACATTATGATCTATACATAGCTGCATACTAAAAATCCACCCCACAGGATTTTGAGTACTTCCCTAGAAACAGCTTGAAGATATTTGATGCTGACAACTTTGCCATGCTGAGACAGGGCAGGTATTTTGCACAGTGCCATGTGAAGCCATTCAGAGTTGAGGCTGAACCTTGAGTGGATGCTTCACTTCATGGCCTGCTCATCCCTGACTGCCTGTAGGTGCTGGCAGGTGTTCTGGGAAAGGGCGTGAACAAAAGGAAACTCACTCCTCCTCTCTTTCCTCTTATTTTAGACTTCCAGTAATAAGGAGATTTACAGACACCTCCTGGGAGACTTTTATTGCTGGTGGTTAGAAGTACTGAATGAATATATTTTCTTTTCTGAGTGCCTTTCATATATCTAAAGGTCTATATAAGTGTATTTCATCACCTTTACACCTGTATTTTGTGAATTAATTATAATTATGTTGTCAGAATGAATTAGAAAATGTGGTAATATTTCTGTCTAGGAAGTTAGGTATTTTCTTTCAGATAATTTGGATAACAATTTAATATTTGTGCTCCATCTAGAACATTATTAACTCAGTCTAGATGATTTGAACTGTTGTAAAATCCAGCAGACATTCCATAGCTGGAGCTATTACATACATGATCCTGGAAGTTTGAACCCAGAGCTCTTGTTATCCCATTCTTTCATCTTCCTCTATGCTGTTTGACATTTGATTTCATCTAGATAGTAATTTTTCATCTCATAATTTGTTATTTTGGCTCCCTTTTTGGCTGGTAAAACATTATCAGAATTATTTTTGGTTTTTTGCAGATATTGCAATTTTTTACTTGGACTCTCACCACTTGCTAGTCATGGTATGGTTCCTTTGATTATTCATTATTTGTTCTTTGTTATTGATCACTGAAGCCATAATGGTTTCTAATGTTGATAGGACAAGTAAAACAGATACGTACGTTTCCTTTTTCTGATTTTACACTAATTAAGTACATTTCCAGTATCATGTTTTATGTTCAAGAAAACTTCCAAAATGCTCAGATCTTTCAAAATATTTTCAATTACTCTGTCAAATTACTCATATGCTCTTGTAGTCACAAGATTAGGCTCTGAGTTTTTCTTGTTGAGAATGACTTCTAATCTCAGTTGTCAGTTTCTATTTTACTTGAAACACTCAAAAACATTTCAGCATTCCACTCACTTCAGTGAATTAAATGGAAACAATATTAGTTGCAGCAAGCAACAAACTCTTACTAAGCACAAATAATAATGAAAGAAAATTTTTGTATGGTATACTAAAAGTATTGAAAGTAAATTTTCATATTTACTTCGTACGAAGAGCAGTTCGTATAAATGTCTGTCTGTTTTCTGAACTCCTCTAGGCACTGTCTTTACTTTCAGTCCACAGAGAGGACCCAGTTTTATTATGGAGAACAGGAGTGGGAGAAGGCAGAAGTCTTTTCATGTGAGTTGGAAACAGGGGACTCTGAAAGGTGCAGTTCTTTGTAAAAGCACTAGCCAGGATGGCAAGTTCTCCCCCAGTTTTGCTGCATCCAGAGCTACATCTGATGACCTTGGCAATTAAAAGGGTTTTACTGATATTAAAACTTACCAACCCTGATGAGTAGTACAGACCAAGAAGCTGAGCTTAGGAGGCCAATTCCTCCTAGGATAATCTGATTCTCAGGCCCCTTGGTACCAGCAATCATGTACCAGAAAGAGTAAATCCATTTTGGCTTTCATATTTTAAATTCAGTTTGCCTGGCTGAAGCAAGTTTTCTCTTTCCTTTTTTTTTTTTTTTTTTTTTTTTTTTTTTAACTTGTAAAACAATTAGGTTTTCTATATAGCTTCTCAAACTACACTCCCCTCTACAAACTATATGAACCCCTCACTGGTCCCCAGTGCAACCCTGTTTTAGTCCTCCATTTAGAAGCTTCAGGGTAAACGTAGATGCTAAAAAGTGTCATGGGTGAGTCAACACTTTGGGCACAACAAAGCTTTCAAATAAACCCTTCTGAAAAGCAGAAACAGAAGTATTACTCATCTCCTTTTCTTCTTGCTGCCAAACTTGTTTCTCCTTGAAGATCACACTATTTGTTTTGCCCCCCCTCCTCCCCCTCCCCAATTAGGAAAAAAGCATGGAAGTAAGCTGCCATGTAAGGACAAATACATTGTGTGAGAGAAAATGTTTGCTGCACTGTTTATGTATCTGTCTATCTATGGCTGTGTGTAAACAATAACAGAACACTGAGCTAAGCTAATTGTCTCCTCGTGGAGGGATTTTGTGATAGCCTGGAACTGGAAGGCTTAGGGCTCTCCATGCTTTCAGTATAGAGAGTTCATTGTTCTTACTCAACAAAGTGGCTCATTGCTACTTCATATGACTCCTTCTCTTTGTAGTTTAAGACATTTGGTGGTTGTCCTAAATTGTATTAAAGGGCCATAGATCACCTCTGAGCTTTGCTGTGGAGCCTCTACCAGTGCCAAGGCAGCATCACCATCCTGAGTCATAGTCTCTCTTTCTTCCATGCCCCTGGGAAGCAGAGGGTTCACTGTGGGAATGCTGTACTCATACACAATGGCTGAAAAAAGATTCTTTAAAACTGGGTAAGATTTGAAATTGAGATGCTTTGCTGCCCTTTTCCCTTAGGAGCCAGGAGATGAGGGGGTGGGATTGTACTTGGAACCATCCTTCCAAATCTTAGACTTCCATATGGCTAATGGTGCTGCTCACTGTGGCATTGGCTACAGCCCTAACTCAAAGAGGCTTCCTTGGATCATCTGCTACCAAACTGTTATGTGGCACTGCCTTTCTCTTCTTGATCATTGCTTCTTTGTTATTGCTGAACCATTAATATTTAACCGATGATATTTGTTACCTGAACACTTTGAGAAGTTTGGCCAAGACTTTAATAGCCTTTTGTCCCTTACTATTAACAGTGTGCCTGGGGATTTTATGAGCAGATTGGCCATGTATGTCTTCAGGAGACAAGCCACAAGGAAGTATGACTAACTTACATGTCAGCTGCTTCTTCTCTTTGTAAGGCTTTTTTTTTTTTTTTCCTAACAAATGAACACGATTTCTTGCAGAAGAAGCAAATAGGGATATTTAAATGGCACAGAAAAATGCTAATTATGATGTTATATCTTGAAAGTATATAAGGATGATCAGTTTTGACCACCAGATTGCTGTCAAGCAAATTGCCTTTTAAGGGCAGTAAAAATATTATCGGCATTTTGGACTGAAGAAATTAGAGTTATCATTTGTAACATGATATAAAATCCCCTTAGAGTTGAGTAAACAAATCTTCTAGAAAGTAAAAATCATAGTAAAAACAACAGATATCCAATCCATTTTCTGAATTTAACAGGAGAAACATATTTTTTTCAAATTACTTAGATGCATTCCACAGTACATGAGAAATTTCTCATTCCTTCTTCAGTCAATTTAAATTATTGAAATGGTTGCTTTCTTACCTGGATATAATTGAGCTGAATATAATTGATATAGGACATGAAGTTATTCCCAGTCAGGCTTGGATATCTAAATTGTTCCACAGTTAAGGCAGCCAGAGCAGACTCACTTTAGAGCCAGCAGAGAGAAAAAGGTCATTTTTAGATCACACACGTCTGATCTACTTTAGGTAGTTGCTTTAGGATGAGATGAAGAGTGCCCCAGACTCTTGTCTATATTGCCTAGATGCCATTTGACTGAGAGGGAGACAAGGGTAACTAGCTTGTCTATAGCTATGCAGATGAGTCCCTCTTCTTTTTACTCTAAATAGCATAATTAGTTGATGCTTGTTAGATGCTTTCAACCTGAAAATGCTGTGTATGGGTTTGTTCTACTCCTCCCCTATGAAGATGCATGCAAAAAATGTACGGATTTAACAATGATTGGTTTTGAGGGAACAATTAAGAAAAAAAAACATATGGGGTGTCCAATGCTCTGGAAGTAGCTGAGTTAAAGAAGTTTTAGAAAATTTTGTATATGCAATCTCCATATATGCATCGTCAACAGCTTATTACAGTTCTTCCATACCACGAGATCTAGGCTTTCTGCCAGAGCACTCTTTGGGCATGTTTAGTATGCAGCACCTGGAAGTACTTCCGAGATCACAGATCAAGTCGTGTATCCCCATGCCACCCCCGTTCTGCAGGATCGGGTTTGGATATACACGCTACTCCCTTCCTTAGTTCCTTGTTTATTGGGAAAGGAAAATCAGCCATAGGAATTGTGGAGAAACTGTGACAGGTTGGCTGGGCAAGGACTGGGACCCAGGTAATTTGGGATGGTGCATGTATCAAGCAGTTTAGACATAAATTCTGTGTGGTAAGGCTTTTTTAAGCAGGGTAGTCCATCTCAGTGCAGCAGACCAGTTTTTGATTTTTGCTTACTGATCTTATAGAGCTACGTTTAAATAGAAGAAACTGAATTCAAACTGCCTCCAATTTTTCTGGAAATTACTTATGGGGAGATTTCTTCCTGAAATCATCCAGGCATCCCTTCCTTTGCTGCTTGTAATGCAAGCATGTGACACTATGACACAGAGCATTAAACGCAATTTCAATGGTCACATTTTCCCTATGCTCTCCTGAGAGTGGATTTCACAGGTACTGCTTTTGCCTTTCATTTTGTGACTGATAAAGGGACAGGAAATGTTCACTTATTCTTTCCTACTCAAGGCACAGTAGCAGTAAGAAGCAGGAGTTACTAGAAGCAACAGCAGAATGAGAGAGAACTCCCCTGGGATCAGACTGGATGTGAACGAAGGCATGAGAAGCCTTTCCACTTACTTTAAATGGAACCATCCTAGTCTTTGAGGCAATAAAGTACCTTATGTTTCTCTTAATCACTTGTATGTAAAATAATGGTATTTGGAGGGAACTGTGGCAAGAGTTCTCAGCTGGCAAGGATCATCTAATATTTAGAGGAATCTCACAGGAGATTTTGGGGTGAACAAAAATGTTTCCAATAGATCCATGCAGTGATGTGGTGGAATCCACGCCCACTTTGCCGTTGAGATGCAGGATTCAAATCCACATCTAATTTCCTTTGCATGCCTTCATCTTCCTCCCTTTCTTTGCAGTCTTTCTGAGTTAATTGCAGTTCTGGGGCCAGTGCCTAAAACTCTCTACAAAGGCTCTGTTGTTGTTGTCCACTGAGGTCTGGGCACCTAAAAAATTATAACAAAGAAAGAAATCTTTTAATACGGTCATGCAACTATCATGATGTTGTATGCAAAACTGCATGTTGATTTCAGAAGCTGTAGGAGACAGATAGCAAAATATTGTGTGCAGAAACAATTTTCCCAACTGTTCTCAAAGCCTGAGCAGGCTCATTGCACAAGAAGCAGAAGGCATCACATTACTTTCAAATTATATGGCAACTTATCATAAAATGTTATGCACCCAATCTCTGCATACCACTATTATTAAGCCAAGTGCTACTAAAAATAATTATGTGTGTATTCCACTCATGGCAGAACATGCAAGCAACAAACTACACTGCCAGAATTCCTGAATGAAAAAGGTATTTCTTCTATGTGCTCTTACTCACAGGTAACCACTATGTAACTTTATTCTGTCATTATGCATTATCTCCGCTTATATTACTTATGTCTTCATATAATAATCCTCTGCCTCATGCTTGCTTGCTTGCTTTATTTAGTGCTAGGTTTTTTTCCTTGATGGATATTCCTAGAACTGGAAAATCAACATTTAAATGACATCACATGTTTAACAGAGTTTTGTTTTGTTCTCAGTCTCTCAGTTTCTACCATCTGGTCTAAAGGCAGATAAAGAAGTCCAGGGGCCTTTCTTAGGATCAGAACACCACAGGAGGTATGAAAATAATGTAGCCATATCCAGTGCTTACATGCTCCTACCTCACCTTCTTTTTCCATAGAGACTTCTTTCTCCATGGAGAGGCAGGAATGGGGTGCTTGGCAGTGCTGCCCATGGATGCCAGACTACAGCTGCTGAACTCGCAGCACCTGGGGAGGAGACTTGCGTGTAGCAACTCTGTTAAAAGAAAAAAAATAAAAAAGAGCTAGAGTACTGCCTGCCAGCTGCAAACCCCCAGGAGCTGCCCTTGGAGGAATGAAGAAGCTGAATTTGCACACTGGGAGGTAAGGACAGACTTTCTGGTTTGAAGGACTTCAAGGCATGGTGGTATCTGCACCAGAGGCTGAACTAAAGGGTCCACAAATTGTCAGGACAGATCAATAGGATGCAAGCCAGAGCCAGAATTTAGGCAATGCTCTCTAAAGCAGCTCAGGATGGTCTAGTCAATGATATTGTAAGACCTCAGATTTCTAGGCTATAATTTCTCTAGTCATGTTTCACATTTTTTATCAGGGATATTGGCTGTAGTATCTAGATCCCAACCTGGAGATTCTCTGCCTGTTCTGAAATACCATTCACTTCCAGCTACATCTCTGGTGATTACTAAATTTTATGGATGACAGTGGAATAACCATACTATTGCAACTGATTTAAAGATAAGCATGAGATACAAGTAATTTAAGTTTTATTATCAGATTCCACTTTTTGCTTTGAAAAGAAAAAAAAAAATTATACAAACCATCTTCTCTTCTTGTAGGTTTCCCAGAGAGGGATATGTAGTTCCTCCCTTCCAGTAGTACCTTTGACCACATGACAGTCTTCAGATGAAGCTATGTGCGGGGTGAGGTTGTTGAGGTGGAGTACAGTGAGCCCAGGGAGCACTGTGAGGGGTAATCTGTTGAAATCGGTTGGGAAATCAGTGGCTTATCCCAGGCAGGCATTGCTGGCTGCTTTATGGAGAACTGCAACTGCTCCTGTACTGAAACCAGTTGCAATAATCTGCAATGGTATTTTGTTTGTAATCAAAGTCTTGAAGGGGTGTGGTTCATTTGGGCTCTGTCCTCTCTTTTCCTTACTTTGTCTGGGCTACTCTTTCTTTTGGATGCTTGAATAAATTAAAAAACCTCTAACTGACATGGTTTGATTTGATATTGCTTCCAAAATATACATTGAGCTACTTTCATGCAATTTCAGCTGTACTCACAGTAATGTTTCCAGCACAAAACCAATGTTTTTTTGTGAACACCAATATCCATATACATTAAGCAATTAGACAACCATATGTTTGACCCTCATCACTCTGTTATACCCACAGAGATGCCTTCATTTGGTGATTTATATCTGTGCTTTTTCTTCATGCTAATTTTTGTTGATATATACAACTTTTCAAATTATGAAGTGAAGCAATCACAAATATGACCCTTTTAATGCAATGCTGGTTGTTGGGGTTTTAACCCCATGGAATTGTACAGATAGAGATGTGCTGTTCAAAGTAATAATGAAAAAAAATCTTCTACATAATGTGTTCATGCTTCTCCTCTGTTAAATGCTGACTTTACTCAAATGAACTCTACTTGAGAAAAAGCAATCGATTCTGTGATTCAGATATTGTCAATAAAATCATTATTACTTGTGAGATCAGATGTTAATTAAGATCAAATGTACAGCTACAGCTTCAAGGCCATTAGTTGTCAACTAATGGACAATCAGAAGAGCGGGGTTTAGCAAAATAATAATTCAAAAATTAGACATTTATCTGAAAATTGTGTTACTATGATTTTTGTAATAATTATTAATATTCTTATTAAGATATAGGATGTAGCAAAGAAATTATTTATTATTAGACTGGTCAATTCATTACTAATAATATCAAAACCTGGCATCACAGCTAACATCCTGAAGTGATGGTTAAATACACCCACAAAATTTTATATAAAATAAATAAAAAAAAAAAAACATGAAAAGATTTGGTTTTCCTTACTGAACTGGTTTTATACACGTGTGAGTCAAAGTCAGACTTGAAAACAGTATAAGGTAACCAGTCAGGGCTTGGCACTTTCTGAGACTTGATCGTAGTTTCCAGGATGTAATCTGAAATAAATTAAAGATGCTTCACTTCCAACAAGATCTATGCACTGAAAAATGGGAACAGCAGCTGACAGATAAATATTGGCCTTCAGAGTTTTTCTGGAAGGCTTTCTTCTATGTATTACCAATCTATAAGAATTGTCCTGTATAGTAAATGGCATGACATACATAAGATAATAAAAAACAGAAGGAAACTTACACTGTACTTCAGGACAGATGTGACATAGTCTGCTGAGGGATTTAGACTATTTTAGGTTTGCCAAGGTTTTACATGTTTGTATTTCTGAACATCCCTTTTCAGAACTGCTCCTGTCCCATCTACTGACCAGATAAACTCAAACATGGGGCTGCCAAACACAGAGCTCTGGTTATGGCTCATCCTGCTAGACTTTATTAGTCTTTTATATTTTTCTAGGAAAATTTCTACCTATGTTTTGATTTACTGCAGAAAGATCATATAATTGAATAGGTGAGAAATGATCTTTAAGATCACCAAGTCAGACCATTAATGAATAATGACCAGATGAATTGTTTAAGTCCATAAATACTTCATTGTGTTTTCATAAAAGAAATGAACCTTTGTTTTGTTTGCTCGTTTTCCTTTAGGTACTCCTATCTCCCTTCATTACAGACATTATGATGAGCTTTTTGTACTACATATGAGGCAGATACTTTTGGATATTGCTTAGTTTGCTTGCAGTGGAGTGCATGTTACAGAGGCTATCCAAAAGGAATGTCATTCAGCATCAGAGGTCATGGTTTCTGACCAAACTGACCAGTTGTCCTCCTCACCACAGAAACATTGATAAAGTATTGGGGCTCTATGGATATGAGGAAACAAATCTATGAAAAATGCCCCCAAAACTTGCTTGATTTTTTTCAGTAAGTAGCCAATAAAATTATGTTTCATGTAGAATTCAAAGACGTTCTGGCAACGTCAAAGAAAATTTGAAAAAGGAGAGAAAGGGTTCATCTGTTAAAGTTTGTACTTTAATCCAACACACTGGCTTTAAATATCTTTCATGATGTGGAAATCGTTGAGGTTTGATTTCTGTTTAGGCAGCTGGAGTTTGGTTGGGTATTACAGGCTTCATCATCCTGATCATATTCTATTCCAAGCCATTTCATACTGGGTTTCTTTCACTGTCTGCCCAGCTTAAAGAGCAGTTGTTAAAGGGCTTGTCAGTGCATTTCTACATTGCCTGATACACCCTCCTGTTGATCTGCTCGGGCTGACCTTTGAAAGCCTTCAATCACAGGAGAAGCTGCAACAAGGAAACTACATTAATAAAAATAGCACTTTTATGCTAATTGATTCCAGACAGCACAACAGCTCCTGCTGCAAATGAGGAGCAAGGAGTGCACTGGCAAAGAGGAGGTTTAGAGCAGGAAACGATAGTAGCTAAGTCAATCCCGGAAGTTCAAGGCAATCAGAATTCTATGATTATTTTTTCTACCTTCCAAATCTCCCACCAGTGTCACGCAATGGCACAACTGTCCTTTGATTTCTATGTAGAATGGCTCTTCTTCTCATAAAGCCTACAATGTCACTGTGTTGTCCCGAGGCCTTGCCAAAGTCACAGCGGCAGCTGGAGATGCTGGGGGGATCATTCCTGATTAGCCCGTGTGGAGACCCCCACACCCCTCACGTCTGCTGTGTGTATTCCTCAGTTTCCACCCTCAAGGAAGAGCCAGGAGCCACCAACTCAGTTGCAGGAAAGCGAATTCCCAGCCTCACACTGTTATGCTAGGAAATTTTTGCAACGAAGGGTATTGATGGTATTATAGGAAGAGATTAGAGCAGGGGGATGAGGTGCAGTAAATCTGTCCCACTATCCGTTGATCATATTTATGGTGCAGAACGAGTCTGGCAACTCTTTCAAGGGCAAGCAAGACTTGCCTAGGGGAAGCCACGTTGTTGACAAAGCAGCCAGAAAGTAATTTTCAATGCAAGGAGACACCTTGTGCAACTGCCTGCTTTTGCAGGTCTGAGGCCAGCCTTTATGGCTCTGGAAAGTGTGACTGAGAAGCTGACCAAGTGTGTGATGATGATAATTCAGATGTTTTTTAACACAATCTACATCATCTGGTTTTGCATCTGATTTTGTGTTTGTAATACAGGAACAACTCAGAAAATTAATTAAATTGAAGCAGTGTTTCCCAGAGTAGTGCAAATACAGATTGGAAAGTTCAATCTTTAATTTGGGTGCTCTAATTTTTCCAGGGATTTTAGGTTTTTTTAGTCATTGCAATAGAGACAGAGAGTGGACCATTTTGTCCAGGAAAAACACTTATTTATATGATATTAACAGTCACAATGTGCTGAGTGCTCTGTGGTTTTATCTGAAGTTTATACCTATAAAACTCTTCATATACAAGGATATATATTTGTATATAAAGTTTTTTCCAAACCTAAGAACATTTCACAAGTAGGTATATTCAAGAAAAGTACCTGGAAAACTCACAAATTAAGAAAAATTGATAAACTTATTAAAGAGGCTTGTTTTCATTTTTTTGTATTATCATCAACAAGGTCCAGAGCCAGACAGATTTTTCTGCAATGTGACATCTATGCTATTTAATTTGTTTATATTTTCTTACTCTTTGTCTTCCTGTACCTTCTTTTTGAGTTTGAAATGATCCCTTTATTCTTAAGGGAAGCTGACAACCATTTTGTTCTCTAGAGAACATCTCTTTCACCACTGGGTGTAAGCAAAAGATCCCACTCCATAAAAATTTGCTGTTGTCTATTTTACAGGTTCAAGTGGCCAGCTTTTAAACTGCTCTTATATTTGTTCTGCAATTTTATTTTCAGTTAAAAAATTGTCTGCTGCACTTTAGAATAGGACTGAGTGACAGTCAAAAAACATCAACACATTTGGCCTCCATATTTTTCTAAAGGAGAAGACTTCTTTCATGTTCAAAAATCCAGTATTCAATGTTACATTTGTGACTGCACTTAGGGGTTATTCTTCATTTGGCTTCATTAGGAATTACGTTTTTAGAAATACCATATATATTTATAGAGGTAGAAGGATGGGCTCCATGATTGGAACCCAAACACTGCATCATGTGTGAAGTTGTCTCTGATTAACATTTGCCCCCTGAACCTCCCTAACTCTGATCTGAGATATTATCTTGTCACTGCTCTCCAGATCGCTGTTCTTGCTCTGTTCAGGACATGTTTAAGGTTAAGCCAGTTTGCAGCTTCAGAAAACAGGTTGAAGAGGAGAGGTAAGGCTCAAGTTAATGTTCTTCGTGTGATAAAGGCAAGAGCAGCCTGAAGTAGCACGACTCACTCTGTGTTGCTCCCTGCTTGGTCTTCTTGTCTTGCTCTTGTTGGCCTCATCTGAGGAACACGACAGTGGTACAACAATTGCAGCTGCCTCTCGTCATGAAGAAGAGCCTTCAGATAATGCCTTTCATGCTACAAAATGTGGGGTCAGTGCTTTTAAAAACATTTAAACATGGCAAGATGTGAACAAGCAGAAACGAGATTTTTAAAATTAATAGGTACCTCATTTAGATATTTAGAAGCTTCTGAAAAGGCCACTTTATGGTTCCTCTTCCCAAATGCACCTCAAAAGTCAGGTCCTTAGGGCAGGACGGACTACTGTTTGCAAGCAATTGGTTTCTCAAATGCTAATTTTTTCCTTCCATTTGTAAATCATGCAGAAATATGGCCCTTTCTGACAACAACAAGAAAGTAATAAAATTATTTAAAATAGGTTGGCGAGCTGTTTTGTGGGCACTTCTGAGCTATGCTTTGCCATTTGTCAGCTGTTTGCAGTAAACATTTAGTTGACTCTTTGATGTAGGGTTTGTGTTTGGCTTCCTAAATCACAAGTTCTGCATTATTTTCCCAGAATAGATGATGTAACTTTATAAATTAGTTCTGTTTCTTTCCATAATAAATTTACAGCATATAATACATATTGTTTGGTTTGTTTAAAAGGACTTCAGTGAGGGGGCTTAAATTAGCTGGTTGGGATCAGTTTTACAGAGAGCACTTTAGTTGTTCAAACACTACTAAAGCCTCATTAGCAAAGGCACAAGCACAAAGTGATTTTAAAGCCTTTCCTTCTTTTTTATTTTGCTAAGTGCTTTGCATTTTCTTGCTTATGACTGCCTTTATCAGTTCTGCACAAACATTAACTAATTAATGTCCAGAGACTTGCTGAGAAACCTGCAAGCCTGTTGTTCACCCTTTGGTTTTACAGTGGGAAACAGCCAGGCAAATCCACCAGAGGTCCCACACCAAGGAAGCTGCAGGGACAGGCTGAACCTGGAATAAATAATACCATACCTTCCCGGGTCAGGCTGCTGTGTTGTTGTGTGGTGCAGCAGGTGATGCTGGGAGGTCTCTGATAAAGTATAGTCATGTGGAAATGGTCTACTGAGAGGTTTTAAATTTTCATCTCAGCACATTAACTTCCCACACTTCTGGAAACTGGTCAGGAGACAGTAATTCTCATTCTTAAAAACTAAAGATGTTTCATTATTTTAAAAATAGTATTGTAACACATCAGAAAGCATAACCTCTTTTTACATGGCACGTAGAGAAGATAAATCATCGGATGCCTTAATTTGTAAGTACCCATTATATTCCAGCTTCATTGCCAGTATCTATTTACACATTTCCCACAAAGAAATTAAAATAGAAGAACATATTGTTCCCCAGACTTGTTGATTGACTTACTGATTTATGAGCTTGGTTTCTGAGACTCAACCAGAGCCTTTCCCATTGAACCACACTAAAAGTAATGAAAATAATGGAACAGAAATACCACATGGCAAAGTCATGCATGCTTTCTGTTTAACCAACATTGGGCTGACCTTGAAATATTTGATTCTCCAAACCTTGAAATTGCCGTCAAACCACAGAGGAAATACTTGCTCTACACCAACCAAGACACGGAAGAAAACTGGTGTTAAAAGAAGCCATCCATTTAGTTTTCTTTCAGCACTAGCAATTGAATTACCTTAAGCATAGCAAAGCATCAACAAAATGTATGCTGACACTGAATGTTTTGAATTTAAATGTCATGGTAAAGTAATCTTCAGGTCCTACTCTTATTTCAGACCTGTTGGAGGAAATGTACAGCAGATTCTCTATGCAATCCATCCTGTTTCCTTTGTCTACAGCAAACAAACATAATTTCAGGCTTTTTTTTTTTTTTTTTTTTTTTTTAATGTACTTAGCAGTGTGTACTTTTACTATATAGGTTTTCCTACAGGTAGTGCCTGTTTATTTTTAGCACAGCTAATGGTGTGCTTGCTTACAACATAACTGGCCTGCCTTCTGAATAAGGGGAATGACTCACATTCATTAAAATGAATCTTGATACATTTGGCTACTCATACAAAACAGAGGTGCATTATGTGGGGGAATTAGAGGACACAGAATTCATTAATCCATGAGGTGGCAGTGATGCCAAGCAGAGACAGGCATAAATTTCTCATATGTGTCTTGGTGACAAAGTGATTGTTTTTGGGAAAAAGAAAAAGAGCCTGGAATTATGTACATTTAGCCCTTGGAGAGGGATGTTCCACAGGTTGAAAAGAAAAATGAATTGTTAAAATCAAACTGAATAAGTCTTTCAAGAAAAACATTCATGTGAATATATTAGTATTTTTCATTTCAATTTGAATTTTGGTAGTACTTCAGACTGTTTTGATTTAGTAATTTCTTTCTTTTGGAACAATTTTGCCTAACAAAAAAGAAAAAAAAAAGTACTGGTGCACAGACTGAGAACAAAATCCATTATGTGAGTAGCAGCAAGAGGTGACATCAGCTTTATGCTACATGGTGATTCTGATTGTGTGTGGGCTGTGTGCAAGTCAGTCCCTTCTGTTTAGAATAATGGTGTGGCCAATACAAATAGCTGCTGCTGTTGATACTTGGGAAAAGCAGAGGAAGGCACAGAGAGAGTGAGTTCTCTATGCAACTTTTATCTAAGAAAAACACAGCTCCCAACACGGCTTTTCTTTTAGGACCAGCCACCCACTGACTTCAAGAGGAGCTTGCAGTGTGTAAGGGAGATGAAAGTGGTCCAGCATTTTGAAACTGGGATCCTTTCCATCATGCCAGTCCTTCAAGGCTGTGTTAGTGTGGGAGAGGGTCACCTCCATGCACTGGTGGTTGTGTGACATCTACTGAAACAGAATGTTTGCCTCAGTTAACTTTCATGCCAAACACATGGTATTTTATAAAGACAAGTCGCCTGTGTAGCCCTCTCACGTCCTCCAGTAGCTACGACAATATGTTCAGTGTTGATATGTTTTAATATAGACAAAATAATACATAATCACTAATACTTTGCATGTAAGTAACACTTTTTATGCAGTGTCTGTTAGGCATATTACTGACTTGAATTGACTGGGTTTTCCAAGCTTTTTCTGAGGCAAATAAGTGAAAGCTGACATACACAAAGTTAGACAACTAAATCTGTACCTAAGGCTCAGAAAGAGCATTTCCTTACTTCTGAGTTCCTACAGTTAGTTTCCAATACCTACAGGATTATTCAAGTCATACAGCAAGTCAATGGCACAGAAGGAAAGGTATGAGGGGAAAAGTCCCTGGGTTCAGACCCAAGTCATCCACATGCATATCCATGAAGCAATTACCATGGATTTATATAATTATGACTTAAGATTGGATAACTCACAGATCTCAGTGGTTTCCTTTTGGACTTCACTGCTGCTATCTGAGACCTGCTACAGGGGTCACAAACACTAAGTCCTAAAGCATAAAGTGTAGTTTGTGGAAGAAATTTTTCAGTTTGAGATTTTGAGATGTAGTAACAACTTTGGGATTCTTCATTTGAACTTTGTGTCCAATTGCATCTGCAGACTCAGGTTTGATGGAGTGGCTATGCAGGAAAATTTTACCCAATGTGGATAAAACACAGCTCTGCTCTTCTATACTTCCCTTCACTACAGAATAATGCAAAGCTGCAACCAGCCAGGCTGAGTCTGAGATCTGCAGTACTGTGGTGAGAATAGCAAGCTCTGAGATGTGTAAGTCACTTCTATCGTGGTGAAGGCTGAAACCAACTCTTGCAACTTTCCTATTGCTACCCAGAATTCAACTCTGGAGCTTTCATTTTACTCAGTTCCAAATGTCAGGGTGTTTGTATCCTAAGAAATACACAGGCAGTGACCTGTAACACAGAGCCTTCAAAGTCTCCTTTATCCTGAAGGATAATTGTTTTTATTATTTTACATTATGTAATGATGCCAAGACACTACAGTAATGGATACCCTAAAACACACACTGTAATAATGATTCCCCTTTTATTATGTCTCTCTAGGATGCTTAAACTAATAATCTTTGGAAAGCTTTCCCTGCACCAGATGCAGCTAGCGAGTGGTTTTATTGTTATTCCCCACACTACCAGCATCTAATCCATGAAGCCAGGAAAGACTGTCCAGAGAAGCAGCAAATCAGCATTGATCACTGAGGGACTAATTTCCAGCAGAGTGGATAAATCCCTGCTATCTCTCCTAATGTTCTTCCTGGCCCAAGGCACCCTGACAAACCACTGAACTTCTTCCAACCCACTGCGAAAGGAAGTCAGAATCACAGTGAGATGATTCAAGGGAATATTCTCATCCATTGCACCCAGACTGCTTAATTTTATTGAGAAGCCTAACACCAGCTCCCACTGCCAAATCTGTCTTGCTGAGATATACATGAGCAGAAGTTGAGTCTGATTACGTGTCAAGGACAACAGCGACTCTGTTTCAACCAAAATGGTGAAATATCAGGAGATGGCTGGGAGTTGGCTCTGTCCATCTTTCCCTTCCTGATCCACTCACACTAAGAGCAGGGCCCTTTCTTTTGGTGTTAGCCTCTGTGGCAGACATGATATCTATGCCAAAAAATTATCTTGATAAAGAGGAGGCACACAGAGCAATTTTCCTCCAAAACATGAGCAGATGATAGTTGCAGCTTGAGAAAACATTTCCTCTGTTTCTTCAGATCCAGCCACAGGGACTGAGCTACTGCTGGGTGCCCTGGACATGGGTGAGGGTGGCTGCTGGGGAGGAGGCTGTCGATGGCACTGCTGACACAGTGCTGCAGAACACTGCACCGCACCCAGGCTCCTCAAAAGCTCTTCAGCTGAACTAATGCTCAGGGAGACAACGTTACGAATCCATGTTCTCCTCAGGAGCCCACTTCTCCTTTTCACCTCAGTATTGGTATGTGCGATGTGCCAACTAGGGATTTCCAGGAAATTACATGCTAGAAGCCCTTCAAGAACTAGCTTTCTGTAACAGGACCAAATTCTTTCTAAAAAGTGCTAAAGCACAGAATGTCCTGCAGTGTAACTTACTTAATTTTAATAAATTCATGCCACTTTTCATGAATCTGTGTTTGACCCTTCCTCTTTTTTTCAGGTTTGGCTCTGCTTCTTTAGAAATGTTGAGAGTCCAAAGCTTTCTTTCTGATTTTCTTTTTTTCCTCTTTTTTTCCACCCAGAGCAACATGTAAGAATCAGTACCTATCTCATGGATAATTTTGAAAAATAAAATACAGATTAATTTTCTGACCTTTGGGAGTGTATTGGAAAGCAGAAAGTCCCCTGAACAATGTGGTTTGCCTAAAATACTGATATTTTAGTGAAACTGAAAGAGAGCTATGCACTTATAAATGTAACAGCAAGCACAGTCATGCTGGCAAGAATTACATTATAAGGTCATCAGTCCTCTAGCTATGAGGCCTTCACAGAAGAATCTACCATTCCTAAATCTCTTATCAAAGACACTACATAATAGAATTAAATTTATGGTATGATATTATATGATATGATAATGATATGATATGATATGATATGATATGATATGATATGATATGATATGATAGATTGCATAAAACCACATGGACGGAGAAATTTGATTTAAACTGCAACTTTTACATGGCCATCATTTGAATCTTTCTCATTGAGAAAATGCGTTTTGCGTTGTGATAGTCTGGAAATTCCTACCCTAATCATGAAAGCACTGGAAAAACCACACAAACTAGAAACACAACGGGGGCAGAACCTTTTTCAAATTGCTCTGGCAAATGTTAAGAAATATGGTTAGTCTTTCAATGTTGAAATTGGAGTCTGTCAAGAAAATCTCAGAACCTGCCTCCTGGAAGTTAACAGCTGCAAGCGACCTAAGTTAGACATGGACAGAGGAGCCTTTGTGAGGGAAATGTTTGGCTCGGACACACCACAGGCACTCAGGCCATTACGCCTAAAAGCGTGGATGCATTTTCCTCCTCCCACAGACACACTGACATTGCTAAAAATATTACTTTAGCCCAGTTGCTGATGTTAATTTTTCCCTGCCTAGTCACTCTGGACCAGTAGGTCTGTTTTGCAGCTAACAGTTGTTGCTCTTTCAGAGTCAGAAGTAGTAAGGGATAATTGGGCAAATGTGTTAAACTGGCCCTATTATGACTGGTGTGTTATGACTTTATGCTTCTGTTTACCCTGGGATGCTCTTAGCTCCAGAGAGCTCTGCTGATCACCCGACATCCCAGTGACGGATTTTGTCTACCCCAGACAGCAAGGCAGTGTGCTGCTTTTATTTTCAGCTAACCTTCTTAAAACAATAGCTCATCCATTGTTTGGGGGGACTGCAGCTCATGTACAAACAGGGTGGCATGACAGTGAGAGGCCAAAGGGACAGCCTGCTCTCTATAAATTCATTGGGGGTGGTAAACACAAGAGAGGGAGAGAAGCTATTTAAGAACAATGTTGGCACAAGAACAGATGGGTCTGAATTGGCCATGAATAAATGTAAGCTGGAAATTAGAAGAATATTTCTAACCCTCAGCACAGTGAGGCTTGGGAACAGTCTTCTCATTGGGGGCAAGAAGCCTAACTGGCTTTAAGATGAAACTTGATAAATTTATGAAAAGGGTTATATGTTGTGGTTGCCTAAGACAGCAGGGGATTGGACACAATGACGCAGGATGCCTTTTCCAAGCCAATGTTCCTCACAGCAAAAGCAACAATTACTCTTTCATATGTGTGTTTTTCAGGGCCTTCTTTTCCACTCTAGGGCTGCACTTCTATTCATAACCACGTTGAAGGAATTTAGGTTCAAAAGTCAACCTGGCAGCTTTCTCCTGCCAGACCATGGTGCTGGCCTGTGACCATGCCAAAACCCAACCTGGTTTGAAAGAAAACCCAGCCTTGATTTTCTTTGGAAATTATATTATTTGCTGCAACTGAAAAATGACAGAGCCTTAATTCTTACAATTCTCTTACTGATGAAGAGACTGCTACACAAATTTGACAGAGTTTACTGTTTCTCATCAAGAAAAGCCCAAGACTGGAATAATAAGCAAATTCCCAATCAGGGTAAAGGTACACTGGCAAAACTGTTTGGGACAGTGTAAACAGTTTATCACACACTCTATACCTGAAGCATGATGAATATAAGGTGATAAATATAGTTGTTCAGGCTCAGAATTTAATATTGTTGCATAGCAATGTGAAAAACTTCTGTATTAACCAACAGAAATTTAACAGAAGCATTTAAATTAGGATTTCTGTATACCAAATGTAAGAAAAGCTTATCATAATGTTTTTGCTGCAGGAAACAGTGGTAATATAATTCCAATATATATTATTTTGTTTCAGGAAAGGCAGCTATTACATTGTTTTCATGCTGAATTATTGGTCAGAGATAGCAGATTTTCCTTAATCCTATCAGCCTTCCTCCAAATTGTGGCTGTGTAAAATATAGTCAAAGTCACAACTACCTGAAAGTCAGGAATTGTGCAGCAGTGCATTCCTATAAACACTTGAGCTGTAGGGTAGAGTTTCGGTTTGCTAAGAAGATGATGAGTCCTTAGAGAAACTTCTAATTACACATTTGTTATTATCCAAACAAGCTACTTAGAATTCCAAAAGGGTCACTGCAGCCTCTGTAGGCTAGAGCTGTTCTACTGCACTCTCATAGCATTCAGCAGGCACAGTTGGCTGCAGATGTATTTCTCACAGCACAATAGCCTGCCTGCCTCAGTGTCCTGCTCTGGATAAGAACAGGGAAATACTTTCTATAATAGCAGAGGTCTCTCTCTTTCTGGCGGCTTCCTCTGTGGGTAATTCAGTACTGCAAATTTGTGTCACATATCATACCTAAATAACAACTTTAGATATTTGAGATGGTTGCATGATACAGTTGTCTGACTGAGCTGTGTTGGATGGCAGTGCTTAGCTGCTATTTGTGTGATCTATTTTGAAAAGTTTATAAAAGCTTCATGGGAAACTTGGGAGGTGGTTGGTCTTACTTTTCTGTCTGCCAGTTGTGCCTTTCATAAATTAGTGATAATTATATTTACCTCCTCTGTGAAGTACTTTGAGGTGCAGCAAATGAAAAGCAGCTAATAAAACAGATTATGATTAGCTGTTACTTTATGTGATAAATACAACCGGTTATTTCAGAGCTGCATTAACTTGAATTTGGAGTTCTATAAAAGTTTATTAAATCAAGAAGGGTAATCATTTTACAAACACTATCTTCTAAAAGTCTATGCTCATTCTTTACACAGATGAATTCCAGATGCTTGTCCAAAAGAGCTATATTGTGCTTTATCACACAGAACCTGGTGTTCAAAATGCCAAAGGAAAAATATCTACAAAATACTAAAGGCCAATAAAGTAATTTTTTTTTTTCCAGAATGGCAGTTCTGTAAGGACCAATTCCAAAGGAAGTGTCTCAAAATTAATGGACTGCACCAGACCTCTGAGCCATTCCTGTCTGGACAACCATTTACAAGCACCAGTGATGGTAGCCAGAGAGAAAACATTCAAATGTCACAGGTTGGTTTGTACATTTGAGAATAATTCACAGAAGAATCATCTTATTAGGAATGCAGACTTGAATGTAAGTTGTTATACATATAACATTGCAGTATGTAGAGTACCTGTGTATGGCTAATTTGGATACCAGAGTGCAAAGCATTCTCTTATGACTTTTAGGAACAACTTTTAAAGTCCTGGGCACTAGCAAAAACTTTCTGGTCAGCTCGGTGGTGCTGTACCTGATTTCCCTACTGCAAGAAGAGCACCCAGATCTGTGAATTACAAATAATTTTTATATTAACTTAGCTAATGTTACTGTGTTTATATTTGCTTGGGTTTATGATTGCAAACTTCCCACAGTTATGATGTCTATCAACAAATGAGATAGTTCCAGGCCATAAAAATGTCAGAAATACGATGAAAGTAACATCACTTTCAGTTTCTGGCTGGCACTAGTGGCCTTCATCAGCTTTTGCACTGCTACAAAACACTGGAGTGCTTTTGGATGGGGTTGGGATGTGGGATTTACCATTGCAGATTAGTTAAGAGATGCTTCACGTTCAGGATGGACACTCTGATGGAGCAACCATCAGAGCATGCATTAACCTGAAATGCTGAAATACAACCCTCATTACTTAGAAGAATATGAGGTGTGATCCTGCTTTTAGTGGAGTCAAAGGTGAAATGCCATGAGACAGCCAAAATATAATTCACACTTTGAACTGTGCCATGCCAGAGTGGGATTTGAGCACTGTCATAAAATCATCCAGCTACTTAAAAAAACCCAAACCCTAGAGATAGTATTTAACTCTCTGACCTCCAGCAGCAATAAATTGCAGTGGCAGGAGGAGGAAGTGCAGATATTTTTGCTGGTACATTTTCCTTGAATTTGAGGCCACTGTCGGTTTTCCATATTTGTGGCTGGAGGTTTAAAAGCAAAATGTGCACGACTGAGAAACAAGCAAAGGGACATGCACAAAGTTCTCTGCCTTGTATGCTGGCTGTTGACTTTTTAAAGAAATCTCTTCTGCACATTTATAGCAAATTAATTTTGATACAGTATAGGATTGTATTCTCATAGAAGGAAAAGATTAAATCAATATGATACACAGAACTATTTGGACAGGCTCTATCAGCTTTTTGAATTAATGTGGTATTAGCAAGCAGTTATGAGCCAGAGGATTTTGACTTTAAGTGACATCTAGTGCCACCCCACCTATAATTCAGAAAGTATTAAATGGGTCTAATAAGGTGAATCTTTTATAATAGAAAAGTATCATTTATTAATTCTATCATTATTATTCAACATCCTGTATTTATTAGTAAGGACATTGCCTGGTGACAGATCTCAGCTGCAGATTTCTTGAGGTGATACTGTTGCTTGTTTTCAAAACAGTAATTGAACAGACAAGAGAACAAATGCTTTTTCTGTACTTTGAACTGTGTTACCCCCGCAAATTTCACAGTAGCATCATTTCTATCTGTGTGTCTGTTAAGCAGAAGCAACATACTTTTTAATACAGCTTAACAGTTGTCACTTGGCTGATAATTTGCATTCCTAATGTTTCGACTTGCAGTCATCATCATCGAGCTGGCCCTTCACAATCTTAGGGCACTGATGTGATTTGAAGTATTTAACCTCTTAGATCAAGGGAACTGAAGCTCTGAATTTAAAACAGGAAAAAGAAGCCTTGCTAAGATTAAGCAGGATGGGGGTATGTGCTGCTGAAGCATTTGTATTAAGCGCTAGTTTTTTTCCATTAAAAAGGCACACTGGGAATGGCTTTCTCAGCTGGAAGTATTGTTATGTGTACATAGCACACATCCCCAGGGAGAGATGCTATGCATTATTTACTTCTAGTTTTACAGTTAGGCTTGCCCAATATAGATTGTGAAGCTGCTTCCAGCCTCAGAGCCACAGAAGAGCTGACCAGAGCAGAGTCGCTTCAGAGCAGGATCAGCTGTTGGCTCATCACAGCCTCTAACTGCATGGTCTGCTGTATATTTCATAGACCTGAGATAAACAGAGTGTTTCCTTCCCAAAATGCATCCCAGTTTCAGAGTATTGTTATGCTCAGAAATAATTTTTATGATGCTTCTATTCAAAATAAGATACTGGGGTTGAGATAAGCACAGAGGATACATGTGGCTACCAAGTAAAGTAGTTTTGAGATAAAACACTCCTCACTGGCAGTAGTTGAAAAGTTACGTGGTTTTGTTTTATTTTTAAAACACTGTAGATTGAAAATACATTGGAGCCACATCTTAGCGGAGCCCCACAAATCACTTTAACCTTGGCAGAGCAGTGTCAGCTGGCATTAGGCTTTATCACAGTGATAACACAGTGCAGAGGAAGTCACTTCACCTGTCCCCGCAGTACCTGTTATGTAAGAGGCTGTCTGCTCTCCAGAGCAGTTTGGATTTTTCTCCAGTGAAGAGTGACAGGTGCCAGTCCAGGTGATGCTGGGGCCAATGTGGTGGCCAGGCTGAGGGTCACAAAATCGTAGAGCGAGTTGGGTTGGATTGGGCTGAGCAGGGTTGGTTTGGGTTGGAAGGGACAGTAAAGGTCATCTAGTTCCCTGCCAGGGGCAGGGCCACCTTCCTCCAGAAGTTGTGTTTGGATGTACATCAAACACATATTACAGGAGTAATGACCTGCATATTACAGGAGTGTGAGGGGAGTGGACACAGGGCTCTCCCCCTTTGCTGAGGAAGACATTTATAGTAATTAGAAAAATTACTGAATAAGTCTTGCAACAATTGGGATCTTCCTACACGACACGAATTGTTGAAAGTCACCCTGAGAAGCCCAGAGAGCTGGAGTCTGCAGATGTTCCTGAGGGAGATGTTTCCCTTTGATGAAGTTTCCTGCCTATCAGCAGTGTTTTCCCTGTGAGGCAGTTTCTCTAGACTCCCTGCCTTGCCCCTGGCTCTTGGCAGGGGTGGAAGTGGTGACTTCAGTTTTTTGAAGCTGAATGTTATTAATTATTCCCCAAGTGAAGTGCAGCTACAGGTGCCATCCATCTTATCTAAGTGACTTCTCTACCAGACCCAGAAGGCTTGGAGAAAAGTTTCAATAACCTACTTCAAAAATGACACTAAAATGTATATATTAATAGTCAAATCACACAGTTCAGCTCAAATTACGGCTTTAAGTTTCAAAAAATTTGAGAAACTCCTCATTCACCTACATGCCAGACCTCTTAGATGTGATGCCAACAGTTTTTCTGGACTTCTACTCTTTTCACTACAGACTGTTTTTGCTTCAGAATGGTTTTATTTCAGATTGCTTTTACCTGGGGAAATCTGTGAAGAGTGTGTCCCACGACAGATTCCAGCAAAAGCCCCAGAAGATCACTAGGGCAGCATATTCCTTTGCTGCAGCTTCTCTCAGCTGAAAGTCTAGGCTACCCAGAGTGTGATTTTATATGTTCTAGTCCTGCAGCCTCTACTGTGTTTTGCTTAACCATTGAATTGGAAAATTAGAGAACCATGGAATGGTTTGATTTGCAAGAGACCTTAAAAATCCTCATTTTCTAACCTCCCAGCCATGTGCAGGGACACCTTCCCCTAGGCCAGGTTTCTCAAATGCCCATCAAGCCTGGCCTTGAACACTGCCAGGGATGGGGCAAGCACAGCTTCTCTAAGCTTCTTGTTTTCAAGACAAACTATTGGCTGAAAGGTTTTTTTATACTGCATTATTCATATGAGTTATTCAGTCGAAACTAAAACTTGTATTATCCCAACAGTGTATCCACAGTACAAAAAGAAAAAAACAGTTTCAGTGAGTTATTTGATGTCATTCATTAAAATATAACAAAACCAGAAAAAAAATAAATTCTTCTGTTCTGAACTTTTTCTTCTAAATCTCATCATCACTAGGCTCAGGTGGGTTTCAGCCTGGACATGGTCCTCAATCCGTGTATCCTTCAAACTTAACAGTCCAGAAATAGCTATTAACAAACAAACAGGTATGATTTTTCAGAAAAACAACACTAAGTGCCATCTCTGGCACAGGACTTTCCCACACAATGAGAAGCCTTCAAAAAGTCACATTTTTGACAAAGCACCGTTGAGTAACATCAGAGAGGAAAGGGGATGCTCTTTCAACATCATTTATAATTAGCTACTTTTACAAAACTTAACCTAAAATGCTGAAATCCTTTCTGAATTTGCAGTTCTCAAATATAAGGACATCCCAAAGCTGATTTCATGGCCTCTTTGCAGCTGTTGCTAACATCCAAAGAAACGACAGCGCCGTACTGGTAGGAAGAAAAATGTGCTTTCTCTTAAACTAAGAGCATCAGGCAGGTCACTGACTATCCACTGTTAGTCAGAACAGATGTTGTCAGAATTTTAGGTGTTGAACTCACAGTCTCAACAATTCTGGTCATGTCCTGCTGCTGGTGAAGGAAAGGTACCTCTGTGATTAGTTACACTCACATAATGTGCTTTCTAATTGCTAGTTCCAGTGCTCCTTTGCATCTCTGAGGGCTTGTTTTGACTCTTAATGTTCCATAAATTATCTTCCCTGTAAGATCATCAAGGAGAACAAGAGACAAAGGGAAACGTCCTGGATAAGGTGACATAATTGCTTTCTCCCCAGACTGAGGTTAACAGAGCTTCACAGTCACAAGTTTTATTTATAATTTGTTATGAGTGTCCACACTGTCAACAGAGAGAAAGAGAAATTATTATTTGTGAACTTGGATATTTTACAATAAAAGAAGGTAATAAAATAGCTGATGAGATGGTAAAAGCCTATTGGTCTTTTTGATGGATCACCAAGGACTTGCTGAAACACCAACTGACAGACATTATAAAAACCCTAAAATCATCAAATAAGTGAAGAGCAAGTTGAGAATCTGTAACACTGAAATCAGCAGAAAAGACACATTGACTTAAATGTCAGGAAAATCTGGCCATTAAACAGCAACTTGCTGCAATCATAATATAAAACCTAATCATGAAATCACAAGCCCCCTTGCATTTTATTCTCCTGTATTTCTGTCTCCTTCACTGATCCACAAATGTGACAATGAAATAATTTCTATTCCCAAAGCAGTCCTTGTCAATAATGGAGTTGATGTAAGTTTTCAAACTGGGACCAATGACATAATTATGAAAAAAAAATATTTATTCTTCTCTACCCCTCTCACCCCTCACCACAATCCATCTCTGTGTCCCCACCAGCAAGGGATTAGTCTGAAATTGCTGCAAAGGCAACATGCTCACTGAAGAGACAGAAGTGGTTAGAGTGGAGGAGGAATACCTCTACCTGCCCCCTACTGCAGAATAAATTAAAAAGTGACTTCTAGTGACAAATATAAATCAACTGATATGTTTTATCTTGTCTAAGTGACTCTCTAGATTCTTCTTATGAGTAGCTCTTAGGGGCCTCTGCAAGCTTTAAAAAGTGGACGATGGTTAAGGTACTATTTGACTTCATTTTTTTGGGGTTGTAGTAGAGTAGGGATGAGTTCCTCAGAAGGGAGGGGAAGAACTATGTATTTTAACTATGGTTAAAATACAATGCTTTATACAGCTTTAGAAAAGAAACTTTGGAAACTGCCCCTCAGTGTCTAGGCACAGGAAAAGGTGACAAGGACAGCCCAGGAGGCAGAGGAAAAAATGAGGCTTGCCTGAGGATACTCAGATAAATGTCTCAGGAGGCTGGTGGGGTGGTGAATGATTGTTCCTCCTGGACTAGAGAGCAATTCCATGGGAATAGATACCTCTTTTTGCAGCAGCCAGTGAGAGCTTTACTTGCAGGTTGCTTAGTCTTTAGGATGGACACAACACAAGTTTAACTCAGAGCTTTGCAGCCCAGCTCCATTCAAGCTCCTCATGAAATTAAGTATACAGCGGTCCAGGACTATGCCCAAGTTTCTCAGAGGCTTGGTCAGAAGCAAATGCCTGGCTGGCATTTTTGTGGAAAATGCCCCTTGCACGGAGATGAGGAAATGTCTTCTGCAATTTTGTGAAAATGGAACTAATTAAAATACAAATAAAATACTCTTTACTTAAAAAGGAAGAGGGACACAAACTCATGGTCATATTATGTTGCTATATGACCCCCAGAAATTGTCCTTTTACAGACCCAAACACAGGGGAAAATTGTGCAACCTAAATGCTGCTTAGTGAAGATCTGCAGCTCACAGGAGCTTGTTACAGACCTGTAACAAAGTGTGTAGATTTTAGTCCTTGGCCTGGTAAAGAGACAAGGCATCACTCTCTATGGATGCCTTCTCTGAATAAGGGAGGGGCCATATCACAGGAATATTTATGGTTTTGCAAAAATATACTGGAAATACACATTTCCATTTTTCCTACAGTCTGAAGATAAGGGGGTTAGGTCTTTTTGTATTATTAGTTCATGCTGATGCATTATGTGAAAGTTAGAAAAAAGGGGAAAAGCACTGTAAAGTGAATGTATTCCTGTGCCATTTTTCTTGTTACTGTTTCCAACATTTGTAACAGGTCCACAAAGCTTTTCAGAGAGTAGCTGCCTCTTGTCTAATATCACAAACAATATTATAATTTTAAATTTATGATTGCTTATCTTTTCAAATTTCATCATCACTTCATCAGTAGAAACACGTTGTTTATATCCCAGAGATAAGGATAACCTTCCCACCCAAAATGGCATGATTATCAATTTATGACAGGAACAGAAGGTTTTGTGCATGTAACTTCCACTGCTCTTGCTATTTTTCATTTTAAGAACATGCCATTGTCTTTTATCAGGCAGGATTTTCTTCCATCCACTTCGGTCTTCAGCAAAGCAACTTTCTGAAAGGCAAAGCAAATTGTGTTTTTGGCCTACTCCCATCCCCCTTTCAGCTGGCATTGGAAAAGAAGTAGATGATTTCCTGTATACATATGGGTATCTGTATTTTTGTGTCTTCTGAACATGATAATGGCATCTAAATGTAATCCAAATAATAAAAGTTAATTTTTGGTCTTTCAAACCTTAGAAGGGTATATAGGATTTTTTAATACCCTGAAGATGCTAGTATTTTGCAAAATATTGAAAGCTGCTGTTGCAAGACAAAACTAGATTAAAATAACTTTTAAAAGGTTTTGAATTTGGGAGAAAAGTACCTAATTCCTATCACCTTGCAGGTTAAAGAATTGGCAGACAACAAAGTTTTTTTAAACGTGCCATAAATAGCAAAGAGCAGGAATATCTCAGTTATTTTCTTACTAATGCTGTTTTTTATAGTGAGGTGGAAAGACAGACACACAGTTTGTGCACTTATTTTGTTGAAGTTCTAATGCTGTAAACCTATGGAGGGAGGATAGATCAGTCTTAAGATAATTATGCTATTTCATTCACACACAGAGCACGAATGCACTTTTATTCAGAGTAACTGCATGCTGAGAGTTGTGGTACTTCAGCTATTCTGGTCTTGTTAAATCTGTTGGGTAGACAAGTCGTCTTGTGAACCATACTTTGCACTTTACTCAGGTAGACAGCTCTGTTAAAGGATTTTATTTGCCACTGCTATGCCTTGTGCCAGGATTCTTCTCATGCAACAGAGTACAAAATTGTTGATAAAAATGCATGAAGTGGTATTTTATAACCATATTTAATATCCTCCACCCACACTCATAAGAGACTGCCCAAAAAAGAGTAAAAAGGAATAAGGTCACTTACATTACCTAGATAAATTGAAACAAAATATACATTAATGAATCAGTGAGCATATAAATCTAGTAGTTCCCTAGCAGGAATAAGTGTCCTTTCCCCACTCCCTTTCAAAAAGTGTTCCTGTTATACTAATCAGACATTCCGCAAAGGTGTCTGGAAGACCTGGCTCTTTTCCTATGTCCAGAATGAGTGTTTATAAAGCCATTCTAGAGAAGTCAGGAAAACATCTATTTAAGAAAGTCCTCTCAAAAATAATAAGTAAGAAAACTCTTTACAATCAGTCCTCATGTCCCAGTTTAACTTGTTGAATCTTGGGGATAAACAGAGCTTGGAAAATTCTTGCACTCAGGTCTACACTTCCATCCTACTTATAAGTCAATTGTCAGAATGGATTTTCCATTGATTATCAGCAATGGACCATCTGCTACTCATTTTGTCAGTGTTTTCTGAATTTCAGATGTTCCCATTTTCCTTCATTTGCTTCTGTCATTTAACCTCATCTTCTACTTGTACAGTCAGTGAGATAATCATTCACACACATGATCTTTTATCCTTGCAGTCATATTAAATCAGTATGCTCTTTTATTCATGCTCAGCCATACTGAATCAGCCACTCAGTCATCTCACATCACATTCAGGTGGGCAGCCAGGCATGTTTACCTTCAAACTCTACTCACAGTCCTGTTTCCTACCTGTTCACTTGCACTCAGTCATTGATTCTAAGCCCTGAACAGTGGCATTGGCTCAGGAGAACCCATATTCATAGAATTGCTTCACCAAACTCTCTTTTACCCTTATATTCCTCTGGCATTCCTTAACTAGGGGTTGCTTTATTTTTATCTCTTTGAAGGGAACAAAGAAATCCAGTTATGTGGATGCCTTCTGTGCCTGAACATGTTAACTTGAGCATGTTAATGAGACCACAGGATCTGTCTTTTGCTGGTTGGACCTAGATCTACACTCCCTTCCCAGCCAGCACAACTGGGACAGGTGGATTGCAGCTCTGAGGATGGGATACAATGCTTACACAATATGTGCATATACACACGTAATTAGCAGTGTCCAAATGAGAACTCTTGGTTTCTTTCTTTGTTTCTCAGAGCTAGAAAAGACAGCCAAGCTTTGTCCACAGAGATAACACACCTAACTTGATCAGCTGACATATTTGGAAAACAACTGACACTTTCTGAGCCACTGAAGCCCATTTATCATTCCATCAAGTTGCCACTTCTTTCCTTTCTTTTCTTTGTAAATTTCTAAGTAATCATAGATGGGCTTTTACCAGCTGAGGATGAGTATTCACCTAGTGAAAAACAGCACAGAGATAACAGTATATGTGTAGTTTTGTGAAGTATGCAAAGAATCAGGGCAAATGACTGTTACCTATTTCTGTTCCTTGTGCAAACAAGGCCTGTGTTTTATGAGTGATCCCATGGGGAATATTTCAAAACAGGAATTAATTCATTAGTTCACTGCTATGCTACAGCAATAGCAGCTACACTAGAA
The DNA here is from genome assembly GCA_013396955.1 of Regulus satrapa. NCBI lineage: Eukaryota > Metazoa > Chordata > Aves > Passeriformes > Regulidae > Regulus > Regulus satrapa. The sequence goes on along the minus strand of VWZN01003773.1, from coordinate 139,151 downwards.
GCCCAGCAGCAATTCCCTTTGCAAAGCTCTGCCACAGTGTATTCTCAATGGCGCTAATGAGAGCACATTCCTTTTTTACACAGAAGTTCTGTCTGATATTGAAAATAAACTGGAAATATAAAACTTTGATTATGGATAACATAGATAGGAACACATTAATGGGAGAAGCTGCTGATACAAGGCAACTGATGGAGTAGGAGAGCCACTGCCATTTTTCTTTGCCTTGTACTTTGCTCATATATCTTGTCCAGGTAAATGCTGTGATCACATCCATTTGCCATCTCTTGGCAAACTTCATTTCTCTTCTACATTCACGACTGATATTCTGTGACTTAATTTTGTCCACTGCATGTCCTGGTTTTGTGCTAGCTGTCCTACTTAGTGGCAATTACATCCCCATGTATCACTGATGAATGATTTCCTAGATGGATGTTTGTTATAAATCCATTCATTGATCTTCCTGACTTGCCCTGAAATATTTAGCACCTTATATATTTTTCAGTGCTAAAAAAAAAAAAAAAAATAATAAAAAAAAAAATCTGTAGAGACCTTTTATTTCTGCCCTATACATCATTGTAAGCAGGATGCATTTTTTAAATGCTCAAAGAGAAAGATGAGCTGATTCTTCAGAAAGTTGCAGAAGTTATGAGACACTGCAACCCAGCTTTGTTCTCTAATTCCTCTTCTGTCAGGATTTGTGCTCTGACCATCTGACCTGTATTTGTGCCTGATTTGGTTGGAATTTGTTATTCTACAGAAGACAGCATTTCCAATGTGATGCTATCTACTCTCTAATTTGCTTCACCTTTAGACTTTAATTTCCTTGAAGCAGCTCCCTTACCACAAACACAAACCTCCCATACTTATCTCCTTGGATATAAATGTAGAGGGAGCTGTAAATGTCAAGTGCTCAACCACTGTCATGTTTATGGACCACTTATGGAAAGTTTCTTTCAGGCAGGCTGCCGCCAATGCAGGTAGCATTAATAGCTCTCACAAGCTCATGTTTTCACTTAACTCACTTGGATGTTTCTGCCTTCCCTTGCTGTTATTACTGGGACAATTCATGCTTTATACAGCATCAGGAGCTTTCTAACCCCAAACCAAGATACTTTAACTGTGAAGTTATGAGCACAAGATCAAGGAATCAGATCCAATGTGCAGGCTGAGAGGCTGCAGTTAAACTCTCTGTTATTGGTCAGTGTGGGTTAAATTGACCATGGCCTTCTTGTTATGTATAGGAAGCAAATTAGAAAATCTTGTTATATTCTGCCACCACTTGCAGAGGTAATATGAGGTGTGGGAAGCTTTTGTGCAGCTAATTCCCTGAGAGGAGTTGGAAGGGGAAGGCTGAATGAAGGGCCTTGCCCACAACCCTTCTCCTCACAGTACACACACTGTAAGGGTTGTCATCATGGCAGTAAATCTAAAACTGGGATATTGGCAGTGCCTGAGCAGCAAGGTCAGTTCTGAATTACACCTGTGATTTCCATTCCCCAAATTCAATCCTACTGCAAAGACATTATGGACTTGTGACTGACAGCTGATTTCAAGGACATTGCCGAATTCTTTATCAGTTAATTTAAAATATTTTGTTCAAGTTGGGACCATGATTTATGTAGTTGAATTTGGCACTTTATGTTTTTTTATTTTGCAATGAAGCTTCCTATTTTTTTCCAAGTTCTTCCATTGAAGAAATGGAGGTTTTTAAAAAAAAAAAGTTCCTGTAGTGTGACCTAACATGTCTGACGTTACATTAAGTCAGGATGGCTCACAGTTTAGAGGAGTGACTAACACCTTGTTAAATAGGTAAATAATGTTCTTCTTAAGTAGCACTGATTACTCTTTTGCACTTGGAGGAACGGAAACTCAAGACTGTCACTGTCCATCTCCTCCTCTTTCTTCTCCTATTTATTCTGCAGAAGCCAAAATTCCTCTATACCCTAAGTAAGAAAATAGTAGATCTCTGCATTTTACAATAGTTTGGGTCCAACAGGAAAAAAGAAAAAAAAGTTTTCCCATGTAACACTACAATATAGACTGTTATCCCCTGGATAGCAAAAGCAGTGGTAGAAGTTGAAATTAATATACCTCATAATCAGCATCACAGGGACATATTCAGATAAATAAGATCCCGTCAATCATCACTGATCAATGATGATGAATGGTCAACAGAAAGTTTTTTCCCAAAATCAGGGGTTGGGTATCAAGAATAGATTTTAAACTACCTTGTTATTGTGGTCTTGGGCAAAGAACAAAATTTGTCCTCCTATGCATTATTGTTTTCTTCATTCTCCTGGGTTCTATTCTGCTCGGAGCCAAGACCTGTTACTGCTCACTGCTCTGTAAAACTCCAAGCATGTTCCTAGGCCTTTTAATAAATAATGAAAACCAGTCCTAAACCCAGAGAAATAGAATTGCTTTCAAATTAGGATTTTTTTTTTACTTTGTGCAGTACCAACTTCCATGTATTCCTTGTAAATTTAGTTGATTCTGATAATTACATTGCAGAGAAAGGCAGCATTATTCATTTGTCTACTGTGCAAATGCAAACTAACTTAATAACTGCAGTCTTTCTCCTATGCATATAACTTTTTACAGCATCCTTCAGTTTACAAGCAATTGCTGTTCTTCTATCCTGAGATAAATTAACATTGAATAATTGCAGTGCAGGGTCAAAAATCAATTAAATGGAAATTACAGTTATTTGTTTGAAAAGCTCAAGTCATATTTTATGTTACAAGTCTCTTAGGTGATGGGTCAAATGGGTTAATCAGCAACCAGTTTTCTCTGTAATCCTGACTCAACTCTACCTGTAGCAAGGGGGGTAGAAGGAGAGTCCTGCCTATCTACTTATGGTCTGTAGCAAAAATGTGGGGGGTTGCAAAAATTATTGTCATTTGTCTCTTCTTTTCTACTAAAGTCTCTTGCTGCACTTCTATATAATGGGTTTTAAACAGTGGAGAACTATACTGTGTGCCCCTGAATGAACTCATGCAGCTTTCCAATTAATTTAGAAATTAAATGTCTCAGGTCCGGTGTTGCACCTTCTTATGGGGTCCAGATTTTTTCATCTAAACCCCAGATTTTCCATGTAGTCCTAGCCTGTGAGCCAAACAAGGTCTCTATTTCTAAATCTCTCCTCTCTCCCCCTTCCCCAAATTGTTTGTTGATTGTTCTTTTTAAAAAATTGCTCCTCCTTTCCTGTAATCATCAAAATTGTAGAGCAGTTATTGTAGTGGCAGAAGCAAAGTTCCACATCTTTAATTGTAAAATATAGTATTCGTGTATCCATGAGACTTGCATTGAGAAAGTCTCAATGAGACTTTTGCAAACTCAGTCATTTGGCTTAAAAAGTGATTCTAACTGATCCAGAACTCACTAGGGAAATGTGAAAAGTGGCATTTTTCTAAGAAAACAAACAAACAAACAAAAATTACAAAAATATTCTTCTATAAAAACCAAATTAACAAGCATAGCTAAACCTGCTCACAGAAAATTAAAAATATTATTTCAGAATAGTGTACATGCATTTTATCTTCTCATTTATAACTGCCTTCTTTAAAAAAATAACCCCCAGTAGACCAGCCAACAGTGAATTCTGGCCACCAGGATCAACCTCCAGCAGCTGAAATAGAAATTTCAAAGTAGCTAAGTGTTGTCCAGGTGATAGACAACCATTTTCCACATGATTCTTGGGAAGATGTGGTGGTGGTGTTATGTCTGGAGGTTTGATTATGCTTAAAATTTTTGAAATTGCTTATTGGGTATTATTCACTGACTTGGTATATATTGTTGTTGAAATGCAATTTGCAGCTCCAGACCCAATTACCAATAAATTTTTATATTCAGGTAATTTTCTCAAAGAAATAAGACATAGCATTCTTTGCTGTAATATTTTAATATGACAGTGACTTCAGTGAGGTGGGATGGTTTCAGTTTGACTCAAACACAGATTAATGTTTAGGATCCCAAAAGGATCAATCAGGTTCCAGAGAGATCTCCTGGATAAGCAAGTCCAGCTGATTTAATCTCCCATGCTCTCTATGTCTGCTCCATCTCAAAACTGGAGCGGCCTCTTGTCCTTTCTGCAGCTAATTGAGTGGTGCTGCAGAATCTGACACATGAATGCTGCTCCAGTGGTTGTAAATCTTATACTAGTTTTGGTTACATTTCTTTAGGAGCATTTTGCCTTAAATTGTGATTATCCAACTTACACTTCAGCAAAGAAAATAATTTCTACTATACATTACTGATCCTAACTGCCCATTCTAGCTGGGCAGCACAGATTTCTTTTTAAGTTTTTTGCTTATCACTGTGTGTATGGGGAAGTGGTTAAAAAAAAAGGGGGGGGAGGGGAAGAGCTAAATTCTGTGTTATAATTTCAAAGATAAGATAACTCAAATCCTCCTTTGCCTGTAGCCCCAGCTGTGGTTGCTTGTCTACACTCATCCCTTTAATCATTTAGCTTGTTTATTTTGTGCCAAGAATAGGCTTAAAATATGAGACCTGCATCAGTCCTCAGGGTTTTCAGTCATTGTTTCCTATGAAAGGGAGGGAACAGTTATGTGTAATGCAAATAGGTAACTGTTTGTAAGATTCACACATGAGATGATAAAATAATTTGGTTAGTTGTTTAAATATTGATAGCTAGGCTGTTCTGGGCTTACTTGTTTCCAAACTTCCTAGTTTTGCTCCCCCTTCCTTTGTTCAACATGGATCCTTTTCCCTTAATCTTATTTCTTCCTCCTACTTTTCAATTCCCTTTGGTTTGCTGCCTTTGCTTTTCCACAAAACAATGCCTGAGCTCTCATTTATATGTTCCTTTCTCTTAAAACAAAATATGTTGCCATTTACTTTCTTTTTCTAGCTGGACAGCAGGAAAAAAAACATATGGAGTGAAAAGGAAGAGCAACAACATCCTCCGTGAGTGCTGCTAGCAAGGCATCCACACTCACTCAATTTTAGATTGGCCCAAGAATGTAAAAACCACAAAGCACCAAATTCCTTGGTTTTTTCCTATCTTTCTGCTGCCTATATGTTTTTTTTTCCCTCCTTGTTCCCGAATACCCAAGCAAATAACTATGTCAACTGCTTTTTTAAAGGGTTTTCACTAAGCTCCTATTTAAGGATAGGGTATTCCATTGCTTATCATTTGATCAGTTTCCTACATGGTACCTTACACCCTTAAGTACCGAGTAAAATTAACAAACTCCTCAGATAATATAATTACTTATGGTCTCTTAGATTGTCATGCTTTAAATTAACTGAGAATACATAATTGCTGTCATTAATACCTCCCGTCTCCCTAATGAAGCAAAAGGTAAAGGCACAAGCTTATCCATCACGTCTCCATAGAAGTGTCAGGAGTTGGTAGATGAATTGGCTCTCAGCTCCAGGGATGCCTCCTTAAACCCATCAGGTCTCACTGGTTTTGCTGTGCTAAAAAAGCAAAGATCTTAATCCCTTTAGAGTGGTCCCCACATGAGTGGTGTGTTGCTAAAGACAGTGCAACTAATAGCCATATAGAGTGTCAGAGGACGTCAAAACAGGGAGATTTTTCTGCCTGCAGTAATGCCAATAAGTAAAGCAGAGCAGAATTAAACATGTGCTTCCTCTCCTTAGAGGCACTTTCTGTGCACCAGATCATAGAGAAAAGTACAATGAAACATTTTCACATGAATACTCAATAAAATAATAGATTTACAGAGGTGAATTATTTTGAGGACACTAACAGGTGAAATGATATACTGAACCCACTTAAAGGAACACCTGAAAAATAAGTTCTGCATTGCAAACTGACAAGAATTTCACATAGCAGCAGGGAACTGCAATGCACATTAGTCTTGTGCAACATGCTTATGTGTGTAAAATGGGTTTCTACTGTACTTTGGCTTTAAAAACATTATTCACTGTTTTCTAGTACAAAGCCCCAGCAGGCATGCACTTGGCTAGCTAGTGAAGAACTCTGCCCCAGTTTTCCATAATGCATTCATGAAGGGATTTGTAACAACCAGTAGTTACTGCAGCAGAAAGACTAAAATGTTGTACTGTGGCACTTTTGAAACAAACACAAAAAGTTCAAACACTACAGCTCTTGCAGGCTAATGATGTGCTATAAACAGTGGCATATTGCTACCAATGTATAATCCATACTCAAAGCACCCATTCATTAAGACTTATAATTTTCTTTCTGCATACTCTGCTCTTCAGGTTATAACGATGGATTTCAGAAGCCTCTGCTGGCGACTCAGCCCCACTGCAGTAAACACCTGCACCCTGCAGCGCTCCATTCACCCAGCACCTCAGGGAGAGTCCCCAGCACATCCTATTGCAGCTCCCTATCTCTCAGCTCTCTTTCGTGCAGAACAGATGCTGAATGAGCATCTGTGATGATGAGAGCAGGAAGGTCAAAGGGCTCATCAACACACCAACAAAATCTAAAGCCTGGGGCTGCAGCAAACAAGCCCAGAAGTGAGCATCAAACTGCAGTCAGCACAGACACTGGACTGGGCTGGGGTGCTGCAACTGCTAAGAAAAATAATTAGGTCATTAAAGACAAGCTGGGCTTAATTTAAAGTGAAGAACAGCACATCCTCAATATATAAAACTTGGCTTATCAGAATTGGTGTTGTATCCAACCCTCCTTTCTTTCTCCCGCATTTTAACCCTACTGAGAACTTGCTTCTCTTTGACCAATTTGTTTTGAGCACTTCAGAATCTTCTACTCTTTAGCTTCATGCTCTCCCTTTATCTTTCTTGATTTTTTTTCTATCATTCTAAAGTTCTCAGTGTTAGATAAAGATGTATCTTTAAGATGTATGGAGAAGAGTGGAAAAAAGTTGCAAAAAAACTTTATCATAAGAAGATTTATTCGACATTTATATGGGAAGGTATATGCAGCCACAGAGAAATAGATGCCATTTATAGGCATCTCTGTCTTCATGCAGCTTAGACCTCCCTTTGAACCTGACATCATCAAAAATAGAGCTTAGAAATCTGCTAAGATGCTACAGCACTCATTAAGAGGAGAATGTGTCTTAGGAGTGACAGCATTGACAAGCTATGTTGATGAAACTCAAATAGCTGGTGAAATGCAAAATAAAATGTCATGGCTGCTCTTCTGGGACTTCTGCCCTTGTGCCCCAGAAAAAGAGAAAGGGAATCAGAAGGATTCTGGACAAACTCTGGTGTGAGGGAGCTTTGTTCCTAAATGGGGAACCAATGTTAGTCATTGTCCAATGCAACTGCTGTGGGATACATACACTGTATTATCACAAAGAACTTTGTAATGATGGGTCATGCAGTTTTATAGGTTTCACCCTGAAAGAAAAAAATTCAGACATTTTTGCATTTGCAAGATTGGACTTAGTCTATAATGACTGTATTTGCATTTGATTTCAACCCTCACAAACACTGGAAAACAGCTTTCCTCTGTGCTGTTCACTGGAATTGACCCATCCCACCTTCCCAAAAAGTTGAATAATCAGATGAAGAGTTAAAAAATCTGAAATTGGTAAAAGAACTGAAGTCTTCCAGGTGTGTGTGTGCATTAACACTGCCATTAGTGCAGCCAGTCTTTCTGGAACCTGAATTATGTGTGTATCACTGGAGAAAGGAGGCTTGAATTAGAGGGAAAGTGCCTGTAAGGAAAGCATTTTGCTCTTGAATCTGTAAGAGGAGAATTTTCCCTTTGGGAATGAAACAAAGCATGTGTTGCAGGTTGCATGTGGCAGCTATAGCAGAAATCAAGCCTCTTAATGTAGAAGTCTTAGAAACTCATGCTTTCCTCCTGAGCCAATCTCAAATTAATGCTTTCATACCCTGCAATTTACACACAAATGACAGTTTTGAGTGTACTGTGTGTGCTATTTGACTCTACGACCCCTCTGTTTTTTCTGCACAAGAAGCATGTACAGTTTATCTGTACAGAAATTACTTTTGTGGCAGGATTAGAATATGACAGTCCTGTTTTGGGATAATATTATGTACAACACACTCAACTCTGAGTCATATAACTTCTGGAGCAGAAATAGAAATATCAGGGACAAGAGTAGGGTTTGGGGAATCGGGGGAGAGATTCAATCCAGAAATTTTAGCTGGGCCTTTTAAAACTACAGTTATATCAATAAATCCTAAAAATAGCAAGAATTAACTACTGGTTAATTAGGTAAAACATTGTCATTTTTTTTTTCTGCAGGCCAAGGAAGTTATTAGTTTGATTTACAGTCAAATCTCAAGTAGAGGTGGATGATTGCCTGGGTCCAAAGGTACTCACCATCACATACAACAAGGGACACGGGACCCAGGAAATATGGAGACCCAACAGTGTGCACACCCTGTGGGGACTTCAAGATGTAGTACTGAAGGTATTTAAGAGTCACCTTGCATAAATATACAGGCTGCACAGGTGCCTCTCTGACCTGAGCCCCTGAGACTTGTGGGATTTTTTCCCTTCTGATAATAAATTAATTTTTATGTGATAACAGTGCAGTGCAGGGTGAAGTCCACTCCAAGGCTTAGAGAAGAGTGATAAAACAGAAGAGAAGGCTTCTGGAAAAAGACAGCTTGCAGGAGTCTGATTNGAACTCTGCTGACTGAAACTCAAAATTTCTCCTCCCAAACGGTGAAATGAACCCACACGCATAGAAGCTCAACAAAACCAGCAAAAACTTACAACTGGATTTTCTTTCTCTTAAATTACTCCTCACCTTTTATTACTCCTACACAAATTGCTGTGATATTGTAAATATGATAAAGCCCTCAATGTGAGCTGAATAAATTGATTAGGAGAAAAATAGTCATGTGGCCTGGTCTAGATTGGCTTATTAAGGATTCAATACCTAATTGCTTTGCACATTAGGATGAAAAAGAAGGAAGAAAGAAATCCAGAGAGAAATACATGTTTGTATGTGGAATAGTTGATGGGCTGATGGCCAGTGCAGGCTGAAAAAGACTGCAGGAGTTTTGGATACAGTCAGAACCTATTACTGCTGGTTGGCATGGAGCAAAATTCAAAGGAAGACATCCACAGACTTCAGTGCCTGTTAAAAAATAGCTGTGGTTCAAGGGTTTCTCTTTTATGGGCTGATTACAAATGCAATATAATTAGCTGTGCCCTGTACTTGCACAGCTCCTTTAAGAAATTATCTCAAAAGCTTTGCAGAGCATGATTAAGTGAGGACATGTATTTCACCTAGGAGCAAAGCTTGGAGATGCACCTCACAACTTCCCACCCTTTCCTGTCTTCTTCATCAGGTACATCTCTGTTTACTGAGCTGTGAAGAGTAAAGCAAAACTAATTGATAGTAAATCTGGTGTTTGAGCGAGGTTAGGGGGCAGGAATGTGTGTATTTGAGTGCTAATCTGAAAGACAGAAGGCCTCAAGCAAGAACAAAGAATCAAGTCAGCACAAAAGTTAAACTGGGGGTAGAAAAGGAGCAGAATGGGTTCATATTAACAAAGGAAGGAGAGATGTGGTATTGCTGGGAAGAATGTTGCACATCAAGGTGGGTTTAATAACATTCTTTGTCCACAGCAGCTGAGAAGAAAACCCAACCCCTTTAATAGCAAACTTAGTTGGACTTTCTTCCTTCTAAATAAGAGCTTGGGCATATATAACTCTAGTCCTCACCACCCAATGCAAAGTAAAAAAACCTTTTTTGAATCAGCTTCTGAAAGGAAAAGGAAACTCTTTAAATCCGCTTCCTATTATTAATTTCCAGCAACTTTTTGAGCAACAAGCAAAGGACCATGCACAGCATGCAGAGAGAAAACGATTAATTAGCTCCCACCAGATCTGTACTTCCCTGGCCATGCAAAGCCTTCTGTTGAAAAGAAGTGCCCAGTCATTCTCTTTTCCCAAGCGAGAGGAAATGGGAACAGACCAACACCTTCTAGATTTTAGACAAAAATGAATAAAGCAGAAGTGAGCTGGACTCCTGACAAATCAAGAGGGAATTTAAAAGTAACGCAGATGTAGCTGAGAAACTGAAGAATATTTGAAAAACTAAGTGGCCAGTATCCAGCGGATAAAGTAAAATCCTACATCTGTGGAGGATTTGGGTTTTATGCAGGAGTAGCAATTGCTATTGCCTCAGAACAGCTGAAGAAACTATGAAAAACTGTCTAACTGGCTTCTCTGATGACACAGGCCACAGGTCAGGGAGCTGTTCGGGTCAGTCACTGAAAGTAAAAAAAAAAAAAATAGCCTTTTTCTAAAATGGGTGTTTCAGGACTCTTGGTTGTATGGTTTCTCCAGCAAACTGTACCAGCGAAGCAAAGCAGGGTTTAAGCTGTATAAATGCATCCATAATACAGTTAAAAATATGAAATAAATATCATGATAAAGGTACCACTGAAAACTTGGAGGAGCATAAACTTACAAGGTGTAGACAAATGCTGTTGTTAATTTTGGAAAATAAAGAAGGGATAGCAGAAAAGAGGTCTGATTCACAGCACAAAGATCTCAGGAAATGACTGAATAAAATATCTTAAGGGTTCCAAACAAAAAAGTAAAGCCCACCATGTGGCCAGTTGTAGTGGTCTCAGAGATGTTTAAATGTCCATGTACCTGTTAGAACCACTTACTTATTTCTTGCTGTGAGATATGACCAGGAGAAAGAGCAAAACATGCTTAAAACTTCAAAAAAAGAACAAAGAAAACTTTATTGACAAATTTAACTGGATTATGGGAATCAGAATGAAACCTATAAAACACTTCTCTTCCCCCCAACACCTTTCTTTCCCACCAACACAACAATGTAGAGAAAACTCAAAGATTTCTAGTCAATGAACTCTTAGAACAGTCTTTGTTTCAATTTACTCAGGGACAGGAGCTTCTCACTGACAAAACCATGGAGACTTCCCCACAAGAGTTAGTTTCCAGTTCCTCTTGGGGTTTCAATCTCCACAAGTGCATCCGCCCAGANCTGCAGATCTCAATCTGGGTCTTAAAGAGTTACATCTCTCACAGGCAGACAGACAGAATTAAAACATAGTAGAACACTGGAATCCATGCTGAGGGCTGGGTCAAAGTATCAAAGGAACGAAGTGGCCAGGCTGGGCTTGGGCCATCTTTAGTTTGCAGGCTGCTGCCAGTCTTTGCCTGTGTTACCAGGCTGCTTTTCAGTCTCTGTTTATAATTCTTCATTGGTAGCCATGCTGGGGGAAACATCCAGCATGTGGCTGCTTTATTCCATTCCTTCCCTTGCCCGGTGGATTTTACCAGCAGTGGCATTTCCAGCACCAGGCCCTCTTAGGAATGGAAGGAAAAAACTCAGCTCAACCAGCCCGGGCCCTCCCGGCCATGCAGCCGGGCCCAGTCTTACCTCAGCTCCAGCCAGAAGGAAAGAGAGCCTCTCTTTCCTGGGCTTTGGATTTTTAAGATGTGTATCTCACAGAGCCATACCCTTTTCTGATTGGTCTGTTACTTCTGGGGGCTGGGTTCCATCTGAAAGCAGCACACCACTGGAGCTGCTGGCAGCAGCCCATGGCTACCGGCAGCCAGGTGAGCCCGTGCAGGAGCCTCTCCCCAAAGTCTCCCAGGAGAAGGTGTTTTCTGCAGCAGGAAGAGGAGAGCCACTCCACAGAGACAGACAGTGATATTCAGTTCATGAATGCTGACAACAGGCTTGGAGATCCTTCATAAAAGAGCAATGCAATATATATCTGAAGTGTTATTATTACTCCTGTTTGCATTGGTTTATTAAATTTCATGAGGACATTGAAGGATTCCATTAATCCCAACTGCAATGCTAGTCTCTCAACATTTTCTTGATTAAGCCATTGAAAATATAACAGCTCTGAGTGCCATGAGTTTTTACACAGTGAGATTATTAAGTGCACTCTACGCACAACAGCATTTACTCATCACACCTGAATTCTATTCCAGCTCCTACTTCATCTGCTCTGCCTCTTCCACAGTGCAAGAATCCTATGTAAAGTCCACAAATATATTTTTCCCGTAACACTTTGCATTAAGTGAACATTAATTCTTGGAATTAATTGGAATGGAGCTTCCACCAAATTACCTATTGCAACTACAGGAGTATCCAGGGAGCAGCTTGACTAATATCATTATCACAGTGAATAGTAGAAGAATTAATGTGATTTGCTGCTAACTAATGCTAATAGAGGAGCATTTAAATTTTACTTTTGGAAGGCATCTTCCTTATTTTCCTATGCAAAGTCTTTCCAACTTGCAATGGATGTGGAAGTCAGCTGAGTAAGGCCTTTAAGAAGTAAAGATGTTGAATTTTCAGTTCTTCTTAGGCCTTGGTTTTTTTTTTTTTTTTTTGAAGTCTTGCTATGAATGCATCAGTGTCTTACATCTAAAATTTTTTTCAATAATTTGAAATAGATTTTACAATTAAGTTTGCATCAGCTTACAGTGAATTTTTAAGAAAACCTCCAATACACTTGGAAGTAGTGCAGATACTGAGTTTTTTACCCATTATTAAAAAATTATAAAAACTAGGAAAAAAAAGATAAAAAATAGATACAGTCTTGAAGTCATAAATAAAAAAGAACCATAAAAAAATTCTTAGTAATCAACCAGCAGAAGCACCTTCCAGTAAAATACACAATTACTTGTATTATTTATAGCTGAACATTTCTGTTCCAGGGATACTTTTTCAAACTAAATACATGAGACTCATAAACATTTAAGAGAAAGGAATACAAATGAAAATAAATTTTTATAAACTAGTTGCTTGGAATGCCTTGTAATGGACAAACAGTTTCCTGTAATGTCATTAAACTAGTGAAATTTTAAGAATTTAAAGAAAATTAGGATACACAGCTTCAATGCACAAAGATATTAGCTCTGAGATTCTTGGTGTTCTTTCCAGATACATGCAAGCAATGAAAAAAATGCAAAGGGTTGAGTGAAGATTGTGCAATTTTTGAAACTAGGAATTGCAAATACAAAGGCAGACTGTCTAAAGTGCTTCCAAAGTTAATGATGGTAATAAAATTCAGTACCTGCATATCTAAAATGCAAAAAGTTGAGCTTCCCCTTTTTTTTTTTTTTCTGAGGTGGTCTCAATAATCAAGTGCTTTTACTCAGACTAGAGAGCTCTTACAAGAGAAAGCAGTTTTCCTCTTATCCCAGTGAATATCAAATAGAGGAATTTTATGCACCTATTGCTATCAAGTTGTGGTACATTCCTTTATCATTATGTGTTTTATATATCTTGGCAGAGAAAAATTAACAAAGTATTTTTGAAGTACTTGTGTGTTCTAAGGGCCAACATGATAAAAAATCCTAACAATGCCTTCTTCACTCCTGTCCTCTCACTGCATACATCAAGAATTGGGTAAGCAAGGACTAAGTGGGCACATGAGCACAGGACATCCTGCATGGTGCTGTGATAATAAGAGAAACTAAGAACAGGACAAATTAAAGTGGAACTTCTGGAAACATAACCTGGTTTATTCAGGTTTTCCTGAGCTGTTTTCCAGCTGAAGTTTTCCAAAGCTGAAGGCAGAAGTGTTTCAAAATGTTAGGCTGCCCTTGGACAAAAAAGTACACAACAAGATGTAATAGGCAATTGTCTCTTCCCAGGGAAAAAGGGGGAAAGATCTGATGTATTTTTCTGATATCCAGCTTCTCTGATAGCATGTTTACTTGCAGTAAGTTTTGGGAGGAGAGCAGAGAATGCCATGTACTTAGTTCACAAAATGTCTTCAACTCAGTGAGCTCTAGATAAAGCTCTTAAATATTTGGGACATGGATGGTTAATCAGTTCACAGTGTTAGGGTGCTTGCATTATCCAGCACAGAAAAAACAGAGTAACTATGCCATGTGTATAGTTTTACATATGAAATTATGCGATTATACAGACCTATACTTCTCCAGGACAATGAAGTTTGCTGGTCCTATATGTTTCTACTGAACATGAATATTTAGTGTTAACACAGGGATTACAAAGCCTTAGCAGAGGGGCCAATAGGCTGGCTCCTCTATGGCAGCCTGGCAGCCCCAGGACCAGCCTGTTCCATTCTTAGACTTATTGAGGCTCCTGTTGGGGCTACTCTGCTGCTGAAGACAGGGAGAAAAAGGATCTCTATTTGCACCAAAGCTTGAGTCTGTCTGTGTCATGATTTTATGAACAATCTTATTAAAATCTTAAAATTAGGTAGTTCAATGATGTGAAATGTTCCCCACACAGCAACAGACCATGCAACTATGGAGTTTCCTTTCACCTTTTATAAAGATGGATTCTGGGACAAAAATGGGGTTCTCTCTAAGGGAAAGAAAAGGTCTTTCTTAGTTTTTAGAAAAAGCATGTCCTTTGATAGAGCCATTCTCATGTATTTATGCGGCAAATGGTGTATTAATGGCGTTTCATGTGCATTTTCCAGATAGATGGGTAGTATTGTTCAGAAAAATGAGCAACTGAGAACGTGGCAAAGAGGTACCTAGAAACAAAAGCCTAAAGCTGGGAATGTAAGTTGCCTTCCCAAGGCAGGGATTGTTAACTGGGAAACAACTGCACAGTTCCAAATATAAAAAAAAATTTTCTACCGCCACCTCCCCCTTGTGGACTGCTATTTACAGTGACAATTGGACAGCAGATCTCTGTTTAGCAGTTTGATGTCATCATTTAAGTTCCAAGTGAGGGAGATAGCCTTTTGATTGTGAGTAAGTACAAATGCTGATTCCCATCTACCAGTGTGCAGACATTCATCATCTCCCACCTTTACCAGATCACTGCCACAAGCGGGAATTACTAATGCACAGCAGGCTCTGAAAGACCTAAAAAGTTTGCTAGTTACCATGAGAAATATTGCCCTCTGGAAATGCATGATTCAAAACCAGTTTGTACATGGTGAATGCCTACCCATAACCATGCATAATTCAAGTAATTCATAAACCATAGGAGTCTCACTTGGTACTCCTGAGACAACCAACAAATGTCATGGTATGAATAATAGAAGAACACATATATTTGTATAGCACATTGAATTATCTACTGTAACTCCTCAGCTCGTTCCAGCTACTGGCAATTATCTCTGTGTTAGCAGGCATTGAATAAGCAGAATATTTACTCAGTGAGCTTTAAAATTCTGAAACTGCTTGTCCTGAGTGGCCTCTGTTGCTTTGCCCTGCATAGAAGGCTCATCAAGCACTGTTTAATGCTAGGTGTTCATGTTGCAGCTTGCAGCTCAGATTTCAGTGCTCAGTTCTTTTTCCAGGGGACTATTTTAACTTTTCAAATTGTGGGTGTAAATAAAGTTCAGCTGACATTGTTAGGATACAGTGACCATAATTTAATTCCATAACTAACTAAGCTGGTGAGGCAGACTGCATGATTTGTCATGTTGTCCACCTGGAGTACCTTCATATCTTGCTTCCTTTCTCATTAAAATGTTGATCTAAAATGGTGTATTTACTAAAACCGGAAAACATTTTTAGCCAGTCTATCCTTTTCCTAGGATGAACCATTTGATGCTTTGAAACAGGAATAGTAGAACAGGTATTTGCCAGAAAAATCAACAAAAATCTTAAGCATTTGGAGAAACTTGTGTTTTTGCTGCTTAATAAGATGCAAAATCTTGTCATTTGGCCAGATATTTCCAAGCACATCTGGAGTTTTCTCTATAAATGCCAAGTGGAGTTGACAAGATAGAGAAGTGTTTTGTTCCTGTTGTCTTTGTGTTTTCTAAACTGATCAATAAATGTATACGAACAGTCTGCCTGGGAATGCAAGTGAACCATATTCCCTGGATGTTTTTCAGCATTCCAAAAACAATCCCAAATTTAAAAAGAAAAGTTGATCTAAAGCAGCACAGCAGCATTTGATGTATTAAAAATACAGAAAAATTGCAGTAAGTAAATCTTGGGCACAAAAGTTCCACAGAGTGAAGAGATGCCCCAATGCTTCAATCCTGTATTTGAATGCAGTTGATTATGCTTATTTAAATGCAATAATTTAAATTAATCTCCATTAAAATTTCTTACCTATGTCAGATAATTTAAATAATTTGACAAAACCATTTAATTCCCAATCCTTGTGCACTGGAGTATTTACCCCCTTTTGCGCTGTCTTAAAGTTTAATAATGTACTTTGCTACACAGCTAAAATTGAAAACATTTTTCAGCATCAGATGCTGGATAGGTCTGCATAGAGCCTGACTTTATACATGTTCCATGACAAACCAGTCAACTCATGTTTTCTAAAGTTTTCAAGAGGTTGCTTTTATTTGAGAGTAGTTCCAACTAGATCATTCTTATCCAGCTTTCCTAAGAATGTTGTCAGATGCTGTCAAGTTACACTGGCTATAGGAGGCAACTTGATGATTCTGAAACTGAAAAATAAAGGTTCATTATGGTATTCTTGAACAGTTTCCTTTGTTGTTCCTCTTTACCGTGAAAACTTTCCTAGAAGATTTGTCTTCTGCATAGACATAGCCTGGCCTAAGTCTGCTGCTTTCGTGTTTGCCTTGTAAGTGGCAGGAAGTCTACTTTTCAGCAAGGTTTTCTCTGCATTATACCCATAGGAAAGGTAGACATATAAAACCAGAATTCAAATGATGGCATAATCATCAAATTATCATTTTGCTGAAGTTTGGGATACACTGCTTTCCTCTTGAGCTGCAGCTAGTTAGGACTTCATCTAAATTTTTCTCTCCTGATCTAGCCCTAATTTGTTAGTTGGTATTATAAATTTTTGGGTACAAAAGACAGGTGGTTTGGGTTGGCTGTGCGGTTCCTGGCACAGAGGTCAGCAACACTGGCCAAGGTATGCAAGTGTTACTGGAGTGCTGAATGGATAATAAGCCACCCTACTCTTTATTTTCCTAATGTTTTACTAGGTCCTATTAAGGGAATCATGTATTATAGTATTCACAGATTTTCTTAACATGTTCTTTAAGTAATCAGACCTTGTTGTTTGGAAGATTTCTTTTATATTTGATGAACACAAAAGATGTTCCTGTGTAGCAAACAAATTAGAAGGCTGTGGCCAGGTGAAATTCTGACAGTAGGTACTTGTTTGTTAGTCAAGATTTGTTCTTTGTAACATTATTTCCCTTAGGATTTGTGTTTCCACTACCCTACAGTTGTCTATTTTCTCATTATCAAATATGTCATTTCTATATTTGCTACTTCATTTTAAGAGGAAGAAAAAGCATTTTAAGACACTTATGTACATAAAGAATCAAAATAATTTTTAAGTGAATAATTTAAATTTTCTTTAAAAAGGAGTAACTAAAGAAGAAAATTAACTAACACTGCAGTTTATTTCACATGATAGGGCTCTTAAATGATAGTTTTGGATTTGCATCTTTTTCTACTTTATTTTGGATAAGCTAATTAACTTTAAAAATAGTCTCCATAAGATGCAAAACATGGGAGAAAAGATGGTGGAAGCCAAAAGGTTGACTACAGCAAGAGTGGTGTTGAATTAAATTAAATTCCAGCACAGAACAAACTGTGGAGTGCAGGAGGACAGTCTAATTTAAAAGGGTGTGCCTTGCTGTGCAGTCTCTTTAAGTGTGATCTGCTTTTGGCCTAATTTTCTGTGACAGTGTATTTAATAACAGTGGTCCCTTACTGTGAATCCTTCTGCCTGGTCTGTCACTGTAGAACTTTTGGCTCTGTAACAGGCACATTTTGTCAATCCAACACTTAAATTTCCTTAAGGGAATTAAGAACTCCTAATTGTTAGTCACAGAGCTCCAGGTGAAGAAATTATTTGCTGTTATGAAAGCACCCCAAACCTAAGTTATTTTGCATTTGTTGGTCCTGTACCTTTTAGCTACATATTAAATAATTAGAAATTTATTTTTAAAATGAAGGCTGCCTCATAAGATTCATTATTTAAATTCCTAGGACAAACCCACAAGGGCAGATGAGGACTTTCACAACAATATGGATTAATGTGATTTTGTGTGTGTGTGTGCTAAAAATAGATGGGCACCACTGTTTGACACACATTTTATGGGGAATATGCATTTTTCATTTGTGAAAATTCATCATTAAGTGGCTTTATTTTTAAAACGTTACCTAATAGAGCTGCATGCAGTCAAGAGCCACCATGTAGATGTGCTTCAGAACTACTTGGTTTCCAAAGCAGCAGTCCTATTTAAATGTGTACATGCCTTCTGTGACCTGGCATACTAGAGGTTCTGAAATTAATTCAGTTTAAATGTGCAATTTTCTTTTTTTCCCCCTCCACTGCAATTATGCAGCATGTGAAGTATATAGAGCAAGCCTATGAACACACTGTGTCTGAAGAGCTCAGCACACATGCTGAAGGATCATTCTTCTCTCTCCTTGCCATTATACAAATAATTGTAGGATTAAAAATCAAAAGAATCTGGAATAACAGCCGAGGCTCTTGCATCTTGGTCTTTCAGACTTCAGATAGACACAGCAGTGTAAAAATGGTGCTGGAATTCAGTCAAACTGCTTATCTCAAGGAGTTCTGCCTGCTGGATAAAGGCAGAACTGTATCAGTAGCGTGTCACCATCTTTGCCTCTGGAGGCGTGACAAACGCAGCTCCCAGCTGGCAGCAGGCGTGCAAGGTGTCCTGTCTGCTGCTCTATGAGCATCCCTGGTGACAGCAGTGCTGAGATGAGGAGATGTTGCAGTTGCAGGACTACCTCCATCTGCAAAAGTCCTCCACGGCAATGTGGGATCTCATCAATGAAAACTGAGAAATATATGTTGCTTCATTTCTCTGATTTCACTTTTCCTTCTCTGCTCGCAGGAGAGGAGGCCATAACAAACCATGTCTTGACTTAGACTGGAGAAAACAAACTCCAACACAATCCCATTTTGTAAAAGGGAATTTCAGTTCCTGCACTCTGAAGACTCATGTTTTTATTATAGAGCAAAACTGTGGAACAATTTGGACATCCTCAATTAACTTAATTAATTAATTAGTTAATTAATTAACCTGTCCTCTATCACAGCCCACTATCACAGAAGGTGACATGGAGAAAGAGAACCAAATTGGCAGCAATCCCACAAGCAAAGGTGACAGGTAGAAAGCACAGGACCAGAGATCCCAAAAGGAGGTCTATTTTAAGAAGGTTCATCATTCTGCTACATCTCAAATAATAGTATTTGTGAGGGGTTGAACTTGTAAACAATGAATTATTTCACATTCTGAAACCACTCACTAATTTAAGCCAGATGCATGAAAGCTATATGCATCTTTTTTATGAAGCAAGCATCTTGTACAAATTGACTCTTTATTAACTCTTGCTAAGAAGTATATGTATGCAACTTAGTGAAGAGCATGCACATAGCCAACTAGAATGGAAAAAAAAAATATCTGGGGGAATACTTTTTCATTTTTTTTGCTCTTCATGCATATGTCTCAAGACATGGGAGGCATTTAGTACTTCCTGCATCACATATGCCCCAGGGTAAAATAATCAAGGTGAGTTCAAAGGTGCATGCATCCACCTTCAGCACCATGATTTACTGGTGAGTTTCACTCAGTCTTTTAAATATCTCTTCCAAAATGGAGTGCAATCACTTCTGGCTGGAAAAGAAAAACCTGATCACTCTGAGTTGTCACCAATCATCTCTCAGCTGAGAAGAGTATTTCTGTTATCTCTCCCACAGTGAGTACTGACTGTATAATGACAGTCATAGCATGCATTAAATTTACTTAGTGATACATTTGTATGACTGGAATAATGGCACTTGTCTCCCTTGTCCAGTTTGCTCTCTATATCCTAATATTAATGAAACCATGTCTTTTTTCTCAAGCCCTGATAGTCTGCCATAGACACCAGTACTCTCAGTTGGGTTTAAATGTAACAATAAAACTCACAGGTGTAAATTGATGTGAAAAGGCACCAAAGTCAAATGGAGCCATTCCTAATTTTATCTTGCTGTCATCCTATGGTGCATTCCCAGTCATGTAATAAGGAAAAAAGAGGGAAGGCTGAGACTGGTGAGAATAGTAAATTGTTTTTTTGACAACTGGCTTCTATCTTTAGTTTTCACACACACCCCTTCCTCAGCCTTTCGAAAGTGTGGTTACTGAATTCAGCGCAAGAAAATATAGGAAGCCAAGGCAATGGTTTCCTGAGGCAGAATGAGAAACTAAGAAGCTGCACACAGAGACATAGCCAATGGAAAGCCCAGTAGGAATTTTCATCTCCTGAATTTTTAAGTGTTCTCTTCTTGTTTAGGGGTGCTTTATTAGTCAATTGCTTCTCCTCATTAACTTATAGCTTGGCACTCATTGCTCTGTAAACTGCCCTAACAGCCCCCATGAGCACTGCTCTAGTGAAGGATCTGGTTGTGTTTCCATTATAAACCTAGTTTCAGAGATATTTATAACTCAGCTGTTTGAATTTTCATCAAGCTTTGGGGAACTTGGCTCACAGGTCAAAGAGTGAGACAATTTTCAGCTTATGAATTTGAAAAGAAAAAAAATTTAGCCAAGAGCATTTTCCAACACAGAAAACTTCATAATGATTTAGAAGCTTCCAGGATAAGATAATTTATATTATCTCATGCAGGAATTACGTAATGTGAATTACATATGTTACATTTGTGTAGAAATTCAGATTAATAAAACACATTGGATTAATTGCCTTAGATGTTTTAATTTAAGCATCAAAATATGCCGGTTTTTCAGATTATCTAAAAGATAAAAGCATGGATAATATAATTTCATTTTCAAATTTTTTTTTAGAATTTGTGAAAGATTTTGAGTTTCTAAGTGTTTCATAAAATATAGAAGAAGAAAATATTGAAAAGGAATAACTAAAAAAGAAAAAAAATCCTGTGAGATTATCTATTTGATTAGTTCATATATTATAATGGTAACCTAATGTGTTTGTACAAGAAAAATTATGACATTTTCTTTTTTTCCCTAACATCTGTCTTGAATGTATTCAGTACCACATACAAACTCTATCTTGTTAACAAGGAAATGAAAGCTACTTAACTCTCTTAAATTTTGGGCTGGCTGATAGTTACCTTTATAGTTGGAGGGCTTTACTAGTGCAGATATATTTACATAAATATATCTCTAACATGCATTCAAAGATTTGCTTGAATATTCAGTAATATTTGTCTTCTGGCAAATATGTTTCTAACTTATATTTATGGTAATTTTCTCAGCTATTTCACTTTAGAATCTAATAAACAAAATTTCTATTCTAGATTACTTCATTGAGATCCTTCTCCCTATTAATGTTTTCTATCGCACATCTGCTGGATGCATGTATTTCATTTCTGTCACTAATAGTCTCAGCTCTGCTCTAATCCACAGTTTCCAGCCTAAGTCAATTTTCACTTGATAACTCTGATCTCTCACTCTGGCTCTACTCTGTCTCCAAGTTGCATTACCTCTTCTAGGTCACTGATATATGAAATAACCAGGCTCATCTTTAATGATTACTTTTGTAGACCTCCATTAGTTGCATTCCTCTTTTTGAAGTTCAAAATTACCCTCTATCTGATGTTTAAGTCTATTTTTGTATCTGTGCAAATGCCTCACCCTTTTCAGGGTACTTCCTGGCCTTGGAGATTAGCTTTTTGTCCACGTTGCGTTGTATGTAAGCTGCCTTCGAGTCCATGTAAATTGTGCTGATGGTTTCTTTTTTGACTTTATATGCCTTTTTTTTCCTCCTCTGTCCTTATCTGCTCCACTAGACACGTTTTTAAACACTCTCAACGTGCAATCGGAGTAATTTTCTGCTTGTTATGGAACCATCTTTACTGTTGATTCCCCATTTGTTACTGCCTAGTCTGTCCCTAAACCTTGACCTAGATCTGAAGCAAACGTTTGTCCAATTTTAGACATGCAGGAGCTCTCTTGGAAGTAAGACACCATATACTAACTACTTTTGGCTACATGTACAAAAATAAGTATATTGTTAGCATTGACATTCCCAGGATAGTTTGGAAATTGTGTATATTATTTATTTTTGCCTGGTCTCTTTTTGATTTTTAGTTCAGATTTTAGTGCAGTTCAGCACTGATTGGTATTAAATACACTATGATCCATACTGGCCAATTTTCAGTAATCATATCTTAAGGATATAAATAAATATTAATTATTTCACTGATTAAATAAATCTGTTCAACCTGTCTAGAATAGCTGGCCCCACTGAGAAATAATGAGTAGAAAGCTGTTTTATCTGTTTTATCCACTGTTTCCTTCAATGTTTTATCTACAGTATCTTTCAGGTTTCTGTGTGCCTAAGCTTGTGGGTAATGGTTGACGTGGTGAATGTTTGGTTTACATACAATTGCAAAGTTGTGCCAGAAAATAATGTTTTCATTTCAGATGAATAGTTTTTTAAAATTTCTGTAACTGATTTTAAAATATCTGCAAACAAATATAAAATCAAGATCATGAGTTTGCTGATCACAAAATGGGTGCTTGTGTATTCTAATTTTAACATACACAACGGCATTCACAGAACCNGTTGCATGAGCCTCAGTTGGACTTCCATCATTCCTGTATGGGAATTTAATACCATCTGACAACTGCAAAGTCAAAACATGCTCTTTAGCCATACCAACCCAACAGAGTCAACCTTATCAAGAAAAATCTTTGCACAGTCATCATAAAGTTTGATTTATGGCTACAGTGCTCTGAGACCTTTAAAGGAAAGCCTCTTTGTGAGGGAAAGCATGTATGTACCACTGCAAGGAGTGTTACAGCTCCTTGATTATTTTATTTTTGTTTTGAACATCTAGGTTTTTTCCCTCCATGAAATTCCAGACTGGTTTTACAAATGAAAATATGGGAAGAACTTTATCTTAAGTGTGGTTGAAGTAAGTGCTCATTTAAAATTGTATGCAGCATCTTCCCAGACTAGATCAGTGACAAAAAGACCTCATTATTTTCCCTCTACATCCAGTCCTCCTGTAACTTTCATTTCCAATGAGGTTTGAAACTATTTTTCCATGTCTCTTCCTGCTGAATTATAATTGAACTTCAAAAGAACTGCAGAACTTGCTTCCTCAAAAAGCCCTAAAACAATGTCATAGAATTTTGCACGGCTTCTCAGATTTTTTCTTCTACAGTATCTTCCTAATAATTTGCCCAGCTGTACAAAAGCATTGGTGAGATAAAACAGCCAATGATTTATTATTTTAAAGCTTGCTTTTCATGTCTTTTTTTTCTTGTTCTTCCATGACCATTCTTCAGGAATATGCTGTCTTTCACTCTACAATAAATAAAACTTCCGTCAACAAGATCTGTGCCTAATGAGTGAGTGGATTGTATTACATTTTGACACCATAGTAAAATTTGTCTCCAAGGAGATCAAAAAAGACAAGAGGAAAGAAATGCCTAATGTATGTATTTGAAGTCACTATGAAAAAGAGGGAATGTAAATAGTTATGGAAGAATACTGTATTGTATCTTCACTAAATGGCAAGGGTCTTCAAGCTGCAGACCACCCAAGAGCAAGTAACACATACCATGTTATGTGCCTTATGTATTCCATCAAAGCTTTAGCCTGAGGATATATTTGCCAGGCAAAAAATTAGCCACAGGAAAGGCTGTTCATATATTAATTTACTATCTTATGCATCTATGTTGGAATAATTATTCATGTTCTAAATACTGTAAACTAGAAAAGAAATGTTCAGTTGCAGTTATCTACAACCTAATAGCTAGTAAAATAAGCAAAAGCTATATATCTTGAATAAACACTTAATTATAGTTAAGTGTTTGGATCTTTTCAATATCAGATTAAGTTAAAATCAAATTAAAATAAGATATCATTTCAAAATTTATGGAATCAAAGTTAAACAACATTTTTCTTCAAAGGTTTAATAACTTGTTGATTTTGTTCAATGATGTTTGTTACTGCATTTACAATAACACACAACTATTGAAGAAAGAACGCATTAAAAAAAACAAAACAAGTCACTGAGATGCAAAATGAAGTTTCAAAAAGTAGCGGAAGGAAAAAAAGTAGCATGTCTTAGAATCTGTGAGTTAACCTTGCAGACTCTTCTTTCACACCATGGGCTGCAGAAAGAAGAGTCAAGCCCTGGAGAAGGTTGTGCTCTAACAAGGTGACACAAATACTGCATTGTGAACCAAACTCATCAAGAACTTGAACCTACCAAAAACCCCATATGTTTGACATTCTTTCCCAAATTAATTGAAAACAGAATTGCAAATAAATGAAGTTCTGTTAACTGGAAAAAAGAAGGGAGAGCACGCTGACCCTCACCCACAGACCCTTTCTGTGACTAAGACACATATGGATAAACAGAAAATCAGTATTGTTGCATTTTAACTGCATAACTTCTTCCCAATTTGAAACACCAACTTATCAGAAACAAGTGCCCTTCCTTTTGCAGACATGTCACTCCTCCTTTCTACAGGGCCATGGTGTCAGATAGCTGATGTTCCTAGGGAGACTGTTGA
>VWZN01003773.1:57133-109680 GCA_013396955.1 Regulus satrapa | reverse complement strand
AAATTCCAGAAGGCACAGTGCTTCCTTTGAGTCCATCAAAGAAACAGAGAAAAAACAAACAACCCCCTGCAGACCTACTAAGGCATGGAAATGAGCTGAGTGCGAGCACTAAGTTACTCTTCCTTCTTAAGCTTTATTCCCTCCCAGTTTGACTTGCTCTGTCTGTCTAGACTGATTGTTAATTGTCCTTCTGCAGTTTTATACCTAGTCTGTGAGTTTCCCAGAGCAGAACCTTCCTTTTAATAGATGGAGTCCATAAGAGATAATACCTGCTCTTCGCACAGACAGAATTTATATTCAAATATTCTCTGACCAATTACACAATATCAAAAATTACTGAAAAACTCACAAAGGGCTATCACCAGAAAATTACTATCACAATTTATTTAGCTGAGAAATGCAGATAAGCATCTGGGTTTTAGATGTTTTTTGAGACAAAGAACTGTATTCATCAGATGCTTGGAGATGCAAAGTAACCATAAACCCAAGTTTTTCTGGCCAGGGAAACAGTTTTACAGCTGTTTTCTATTGTCAGAGTGACTCAAACCATATGGGTGAATCCAGCCCCAAATCTTCTGAGATCCACCAATCACTTGCTTTCACCTAGACAGCTGCAGATTTAATCAGCTGCATTCTGACTTCTGAAAATTCAAGCCCACTATTTAGGTCTAGCAAGGCTCAGCTTCAGCTATCTCTATTTTCTCTCCCCTCTTTCAGGAGAGCATTCACCTCTGTGAGTCAGGCACAGGGCTGATTCACAAAGGCTGCCCTGCTTGCACACTCCAAGTTTGACTGAGGCAGCAGAGAGGTAAAAACCTTCTGCTGACCATTTGCAAGATAACAAGTTCATTCTTTGTCAGACCAGGATTTGGTTCCCAATATATTCAGAATCAAAGCTGGAGTCAGACCAAGGTCATTGTGCTGGGATTTTGTTTGAAGGTGGATTTTACTTTATGATTTTGAAGAACTTTGTGCCTTCTACACTTGAGGAAGTTGGATTTCTCTGTGGTTTTATGTTGTAGTTTAAAAATGTGTCTGTTGTTCATTATTAAGGGCATAATGGAGAAAGAAATTTTCATGATCCTGGAATGAAGCATAAAAGGGTTGTTGTTAATAAATATTTTCCTGTTTTATGTAATAAAGATACAGGATCACTACTCTAACACACTTCCAGGAAATGAGCTTAGACTATATCATAAGTCCTCTAGGCCCTCTTAGGGAAAAAAAAAAATTGTTTACAAAATGTTTTGTCTGGTCAAAAGAGGTAGATCTGAGATTAGAGTTAAAAATATCTACAAGCAAAGATGGGTCTACTTGAAAAATGCCATCCAATTTACAAAGGGAAATAAAAATGAATAATTTTATTAGCCATTTCATTAATTCTTCTCTTCTATTTTCCACTGGAATTTGTCTTCTGTAGTAATATGATGCACAAATTGTTCGGAGCAAATCGTGATTTTTTAAACTGATGAAGACTTTGGATAAAAGTGCTAAATGGATTATTGTTCTAAGGGTCTCATGTACAAGTGCGAAGCAGTAGAGAGCTCTAAGCAGTGTGGTCCATGTTGATCTCCTTATAAAAAACTCCCCCTTTGGTTGAAGTTCAGCTATTTGTACTTGCAACTCCAAGGACTGGCAGGCCTGGTCACTCCCTCAAGGAAAGTGTGCAGCCATGGTTAATGCTCATGCCACCAGCTGCAATCTGAGCAAGACAGGCAAGCAAAATATTTATCTGTGTGTTGCACCAGGAAAGATCAACATTCATACAAGGAGTCTGATTTAAAACAATAATTTCAGGCTACACCTTTCTCCTTCCTCTTTGCACAGTCCTCTTTTAAAAACTATCTCAGCTTACTTCTCTCAGGAATGCTGAAGTTAAAATGTAAATAATTATAAAATATAAAATGCATTTAAAATATGGCTCTTGTCCAGATTAAACTGCCACATACTAGAGAAACATGGTGAAGTCAGACAAAATGAAGCTATCACAACTCCGGATTAGTGTTGATCTTCGGCCAAACATTTTGCAGGCAAATTCTGGCATTGCCCAGAAGGCCAAGTTTCTTATATAACAGAGTAATTTGTCTGCCCAGCTCAAGGGCTGTTGCTCTGTCACCTCTATCTTTAGAAAAGGATTAATTTATTCAGTAATTCAAGACACCAGTTTCAAGGGGAGTCAGTACATGACCATGGGCCAGCTGCCGCAGCCCATTGACCCGTCAGGCCACAACGAGCCCAACTCAGTGCTCTGCAAATCTGGTTTTCAGAGGAATCTTTTGCAAGCCGAAGGAAATGGAAAAATAGGAGCAGCAAACATCTTGTGCAACCGATCTGTTGGTCCATATTCCACAAAGCAGAAAAAAGAAAACCACTGTTCTGCTAAAATAGATTCAAGGTCTCATATTCCCATGAAAACTTTGTTTTAATTAGCCTAGCATAGAGTATTCTGTCCTCATCCTTTCCATTGGGTTCCATTTCCATATCTTTAAAAGCCCCTGGTGATCAGGTTCATTTTATTTAGAACAAAAACCTTAAGAAAAATTCTTTGTTGTCTTTTGGCTTGCGATGATGTCATTGACCACTTTCTGCAGCCAAATTGATTTTAGCTAACTGTTGTATGTGAGCCAAAGGGGATTTGTGTATTTAAGGTCTGGAAGTCCACTGGAGGTGGGTAACTTGTTTCCTTTTTCTTGGCTAGATAAGTCTGCTTCCTTGCACGGGGAGAAGCTGAAGACTCTGATTATCTAAGGCTGCCCAGAGAGGAACCCCTGGACCAGGTGCTGCAATTTCTAAAGTGCAAAAAGCCCTTTAGCTCCTGATCTTCAGTGGAAATTCCTGCAATATGTTCCCATGCACTTCTGCAAAATTTACCCTGCTATTTCAAGACTGGATAGGGAGAACAGAAATTTAAATTCTTAACCAAAACTATTACATACTTCTACCTATTTGCCTTACTTTTCCTTTATATTTTTTCCAGTGCTCCTATTTTTTCATTCTTTTTCCAACTGCTTTCCTACTGTCCAGAGGGCAAATATACAGCTCATATAAGTCTTACATCTCTTTGATAAGGCAATGACTTTATTTCCTCTCCTGCTTTCCAATCCTAGTTACAATAACATCAATGGTGCTGTGAACTTTCCTCAAGTTTCACCGTTGTGAGATTAGTAGCAGGGTCTTTCTTTTTATTTGGCCACCTTTTTGCCTAATTATCCCTAGCTTGGAGCAGAAATAGAAGTGGTGGCAAAGTAGCTTTTTCAGTGTGTGTGAAAAAAAATCTTTTTGAAATTTCACTTTAATCAAAATTGAACCAGAACCTAAAAGATTTCACAATTTCCTATGAAGCAGAAATTCTGAGAATTCTTTTTTTCCAAGCCTAAGACATATGATACTTCCCAGATTAAATATCTTCCCCAGAGCCTACATTAACTCAAAAATAAAAAGCCATTTCACTCATTTTCGTTGATGCAAAGAAAGTCAGTTGTGTTGAACAGCTGCCTGAAACTCCAAGGTTTGTGGCCTACTTTATAGCTAAGGCTTCCTGGGCTTTTCTGCTCCCTGTGCCAAACAGGAAAGAGCTAGCGCATACTTAGAGCTAGCTCTAAAAAGAAAGAGCTGATGACCTTGGGCTCCTAAGGTCACTAGTTTGGGAGCAGGCTGCCCCAAAATCCAAAATTCCAAATTAAATTCTGGTCTGCAGTTGGCAAACGTCTTGTGACAGAAATCTTTCAGGCTGAGCATAGACATGTTTTTTATTGGAAAATGTTATTCATAACACTAACTGAGAACAGCATGGGGTTGTCCTACTCCAGGGGAAATTCTGGGAGTTCAGGAGAAATCCCTGTAAATAGGTTACAGAGAAGAGCAAATACTTTCTTCTGTATCCGTGCCAGTGAAACTGTCAGGATCATGCCCAGGGCACATACTAAAAGAGAGACTGTCTGTGGAATGATGATAAGAGCCTATTTTCTGGCGTCTATCATATGTCATGATCAGACCTATAAAAACGATGTACAGAACACATGGCAAGTTTCCACAGTTGCTGGAGCCAGGCACTGCTGTTACATATCTCATTTCCTCCCTGTCCTTTTCATCGATGGTAGGACTCAGTCACGGTTGTGGCAGCATCCTCTGCAGAATTTCCACTGGGAAAGGTGAAGTTTTCCACTTTTCCCTTTTGGGGATTACCCACATAATATCCAGACATGACAGACTCCAGGGACTTTAAACACCTATGAAATAGAAAGATGTTGCTAATGGATGGCACAGTTAAAAATCAGTTTTAGACTTCATTATTCTATTTTTCTTCTGACCGTGGTTCTCTGTTAGATCTGGCCTGAATGTGATGAGGAAGTGATCAAAATAGCCCCATTAGTGTGACCCTTAGAAAGCAGGAAGTCAAAATTTTAAGGGATAGCTTATTTTGTTTTGCAAATGCAATTTGTTCTTACAGTCTTGAACTGCATCTGAACGAATGGGAAAAGGGATCAGTTTCCCCCTGCATCTGTCTCAGAAATTCCAGGCTCAGTAGTTGGTCCTTCTGCAGGTACAGACTTCTCACCATTGATCTAAGAGTTAAAATAGAAGGGATGTGCTTCAGTCTGTGGTGCCCTACTTCCCTCTCACAGCTGATATGCAGTCTATCCCAGAACAGAAAAATAAATACTAAAATAGAAGGAACCTTGTCCCTCCCATGTGAGCTGCTGTATTATACTTTGAAGCCAATGCAAATCTTGTCAGTAGTTTCAAAGTCCAGATAGTGCACAGAACAGCATGAAAAAAAAATTGTAAGTAGCCAAGGGTGTAACCACATTGAACTTTACTTTTTACTTAATGAGGATGACTAGATTTCATAAGAAAAAATAATTCATATAATTAAATAAGATCCTATGTAAACCAGAGCACATTTCCTCGCAGAATATACAAAAAGCCCATAACTGCGTTAACATTAAGAATTATCACTGCTACTTCTGTTCAGTGCTATATTAATAACAATGATAAAAATAATTTTGATGGTAAGAGTATTATTGACATGGTGCTAATAACTATGCTAATAACTCCATTAGTAATGCAGATGCTCTATTGTCCTGAGCTATGATGTTTTCATACTGTTCATCCTGTGGGACCCTTCCAAATCCAAGTCCAGGAAATCACCATAAAACTACTGTTGTGTCTCTGCTTGCCTTCAGGGCCAGCAAGTATCAAACCATCGCAGAGAATAATCCCGTGGGGTGAAGCCAGAAAACACAACTCTGCTGTTAAACTGATTTGTATCATACATTCAAATTTCAGGCTGGGGAGCCCTTCATTTCAAACTCTCCTGATATTTAGGATCCAGCCTTTGAAAATAAGATGCTGAGTGATATTTAGGCTTGCAAAATGCTTGTAGGAATGCCTAAATGGGCAGAATTGTGGGTCTTGTGGCCTATCTTAGACACATGAAAGAACCTTGCATCTAAGGTGATGCTGGGCATTCTCCTAGAGGAAAGCTGCTCAGCAGGAAGCTCCCTGTGGCAGCACCATGCCATGAACTCCACAGTCCATGCAGGACACCAAGAGTAGGAGGTGAAGTTAGACACAATTACAAGGATGTATTTCAGAATGTACTCTCCTGCATTTTTTTAATGAAGATAGTCCTGAATTTGTTAACAATTTGATAGGGGGGAAAAAAAAAAGTCTTAAATATTCAGTAACATTTGCTTTTTAAAGATAGAGCACCAGTAAAGAAATTCAAATTTCCTGCAAATTCTCTGGGATTCACTAAGGAGGGAAACTAGAGCAGCAGAGAGGTGGATCCTGCAAGATCTCTCTAACCATTACATCTGGGTGCCTGATTTTCTTGGTGGCACAGAGGCAAAAGGGAAAAGTGAGGAGGGAAAAATATGCATCTTGACTTCATCCTAAAATGGAGCTGATAGAAAATTCAGAGACCCTTCCTTCAGTTATAACCAGGGGTAGCAAAATTTTTTCCTTTTCTTGATGTAGAGGCTGGGTGTGGGTTAAAAGGGAAAGAAAGTGGGATGACAGAAGGGCTCACAGAGGGACATTCCAGAATGTCTTAAAAGATGCAGAAGAATGAAGAGTTTGGTTTTTTGCTTATCATGCTAACATTATTTTTAACCTCACTTTTTCATAATGACCCCTCTGGAAGGGTGAAACATGGTTTCTTAATATCTTTTTTCAGTTAACTTAAAACATGCGTACTGAGTTGTTGTTGGCTTTTACACTTGTGAAGAAAAAAAGGAGTAGAATGTTAGGGGAAAAAATATTTCTGAAGCATTATTTGTTAAAATACCTACAAAGAATTTCACAAGTAGATGAAAGTGAGGCAGCTCACAGTTTGACCTTCCAACCTTTCCTGAGGTCTCAGTAGGTGATTCTGCAAAACCTGGAGCTGTCTCTGGCTGAAGCTGCATTGTTGTAGATTTGCAGTGCAATTTATCTTCTTGCTGCCCCTCATACAACTGCTGGGTTGCCTATAGTCTCAGTGAGTCCATCAAGGGTCATTTGTGCCAGGACAGCCTCTGTGAAGACCATCACCTCTGGATCTTGCACCAAAAAAAAAAAACCCAAAAAACCCAAAAACATAAAAACAAGCAAACAGGCAAACAAACAAAAAAAACCCCCAACCTAATTTAAAAATCAAAACAAAGCAAATTAACAAACAACAAACAAAAACCAAACCATGCACAAAAGAAGCCCCCAAGCCCTCAAAAACCAGTCAGCAATGAGAATAGGCAATGAAACTGGGGTTCCTGCAGCAGTCTGAGTGGAGAAGATGGTGACAACATATTGGCAGATTTGTGAGATGTGAGCTGAAAAAGAAACAGAACCCTTCCCACCCACTCTAATCCCATAACCAAGCAGAAAACACAAGCGGGTTAGTGCTCATTCCTGAACAGCTGAAGACATTGTCAGACATATTCTGCACTCCCACGTGAGTGGAGACATAAAACTGGGTGGTATTAATGGAGCAATTTTCATACCTACACCCACACTTTAAGGAACTGTGTTTTGATGATCTTGGCAGGCCCTTGATGCTTGCAGGGCTCTGACAGAGCAGACCCGGGTCTACTTTCATGACTACCCCTAGGAGTCTAGACACCCAGGGATGTCTTAGATCCGGATTGTTTTTAAAAAGAAATGAATTCTAAAGAAAAGCATACTTCTGATCCAGAAGGTCTGTATAGAAAACCTGGTCTGGTATGTTCCCATATCGATGAGAAGAGAAAAAAAAACAGAGGAAACATATCTACACTGATGAGATACAAAGCCTTGAAGACTTGCCACAGCACTAGATTTACATATCAGTGAACAGAGCTGTTTCTCAAAAAAGCTGGAAATTGCAGATAAAGCTTGACTCTTTCAGACAACATTATTAACCTTTTATTTTCTACAAATTCAGATAATATCCCTGGAGCTATTTTATCAGTGTGGAATTTGCAAAGTTTTTCCTCATACAACCATGAGTCAACAATGTAATTACTATAGCCAGAAATTTAGACTTGGGTAACTTGTTCAGCTAAAACCAGAAACAGTTATAACAGGGGATGAAATAATAAATGAAAAATTTTGTGTGTTTTTTTCAGCCACTAAGTGTGAAGAGAAAATTGACAAAACTCCAGGTGCAAGCTCAGCATCCCCTTGTTCCATTTTAAGAGGAGGGTATTAAATAGATATCACAAGTACCAGGCAGAATCCATATGTAGATCAATAGTTTTACTGCTTCAGTAATGCTGGATTTGATGAGTGCAAAGTGTAGCTAATGGACAAATTTCATAGCTATAAAATCTCCACTTCTCTTGTCTGTATATGCATCTATTAATTACAGGCAATTAATATGCCAATTAACCTCTTAGAATTCAGAGCTAGTCAGCATTCTTTGAAATGTACATCATTCCTGGGTATTTCTCTGACAGAATACAGAAAAAACCCTGAAACTGTAGTATCACAATGCTGGTCTGTCTTTAATGTTTAGGGCAAGGTCTGGTGTTTTATTTTGTTCCTTACCAAGGCTCATGGAAAAAGAGACAGTTCACAGAGTGCAGAGTGATCACAGAACTTCTTTCATATTTATTGCTGCTGGACGTGAAACAAGACGGCCAAATGTGTGTTTCAGTCAGTCCAGTTGATTCTCTATGGATTACATCCCAGGGAATAAACCCACATGCAGTATGACTGGAAATACCCATATGAAACTTAGTGGGATTTGAGGTGGAAAGGAAAAACACAAATGGTTACAGAGCCTGATATTTGAGCTCAGGGATGGTTGGAGGTTCTGCCTTGTGTTCCACAGGCACCGACTGCTAACCAACCCTACTATGTCTTTTAGAAGATCACAAGGTCCTCTGAGTGGAACTGGGTGTGTTATGGAATGTATTTCTTGCCTACCTCTCTCTCACTGTACAGCTGTCCAGTCCCCTTTGTCAGCCTCACATGGAAGGTACAAAGTTCATGCTCAGACCCCATGCTTTCCTTGATGATTTTCCACAATATTGGATAATTCTACCCAGAGTTGCTCACAACAGATTTAAAGTGTGCCCCTAATTTGGAGAACTTCCAATCTGAGTAAGAGAAAGGCAAACCATGAAGGCAGAGAAAGAGTACCAGAGCAAGGCAGGAAGAACAGGGGAGGGCTGATAAAAAGGACTGTTAGCTGGAGGTGGCAAGGGAGCAGGTAATCAGATCCTTGGATCACAGAATGTGCCAGGTGGCCACAAACCCTGAGGGTTTGACTTGGCCACTGCAGAGATAAGGCCAGCTGCAAAGTTTGGATCCTGATCAAATGTTTGCAATCCAAACACCCTGCGAGTTGGGGCTATTTGGCATGGGCCCAAGCCCTAGTTTATATTAATGTTTATTGCCCATTGGACATTTGGAAACTATCTTTCAAAATTCACACCTAAGCAATGCATGTTTGGCCACCCCGATGGCAGGCTACAAATCTGACTCCTCAATTGAGCAGCACTCCTTTCAGCTGTTTGGAGCTGCTTTGCATGTGGCTTACATATTACAGCTGACAGGGGCTGAATGACAACTTTGTGGCTTGCTGTTAGAAGCTCAGCCAAGAAAGCAGAAAGACATTTCTCCTGCTCGGGCTTTTATCTTTCACATCCACTCAACACTTTGGGTAAGCAGATCAGTGTCCTCTTTGCCTGCCTCCTTCTCTATAAATTTCACGTGGCAGGACTGTCACCTACAGTTGTTTCATTGGTTCCTTGGTCACCCAACTTAGAGGTTTGAGTAGGCTCTGAACTGACCTCTCTGCTCTTAAACATTTCAAACTTCACCTTAACAGTACTTAAGACTAGCATAAATTCACTATCAGTCCCATCCTGGTAAAAGAACAAGACCAACATGGAGCAATTTGGACTCTGTCTCCTTGGAGCAGGAAGAGAAACAAATCATCATAATGAATAAACTTAATGTCTTTTATTTCAAAAGTTAAACAGTTTGGCCCAAGATCCTCCTGTTTCATTTCAATATTTCAAGTATATTTTATTAACCAGTCTTCTACGTTTAAGTCTGCTCTGTCTTTTTAAGCTGGGGTGAAAAAAATATCAGCAAAAGATGTATTTCAGAGTCTATTTCTGGGAGCATGTTGGATACTTAACAAGTTCATCTTTCGTGAGCAGCCAATTCATGTATCAGCCCATAATGATTGCTTGGGTTCAGATTGCAGCACACATTTGCAGTTTCTGTTAGATCCCTTTCCTTGATGCAGGAAAGCTGAAGTAAATGTTATCTTCATAATACTTTCTTCCTCTTTTTGCTTGTAGTCTGTTTTGAGCATTTCCCGGTTTTTCCTCCCCCTATTTATAGTCTGTCATATGCGCACTTTCATGATGGGTGCCTTCACATGCAAACAAAAAGTGAAGCAGGCAGTAATATTGAAGTACTCTCTTTTCTCTAGCACTTCTAAATCATCCCTGGAGATCACTTGCCTGCTAAAAAAACAAGGTTTAGTAGCCTGGGCAGTGCAAGACAAACTTCCCTTAGTGGCTTTGCTATATTACATAACAGGGCTAAAACTTGGCCTCTTTCTGGCCTCAGAGTCTTTCCTAAACAGCACAGCCCCCAATCCTAAACACTGTGTGAGGCACCCACCATCCAAAATGTTACCCAGACATTATCAATCCTTCTTTTAAACAAAAAAATCCCAAAACTCCACCAAGCGCAGTCCAGAAGAACCAACCTTACAGTAACAAAGTGTTTCTAGTTATAAATGCCAACACTTTCTTAGTTATAAAAGGCAATTGCATCTCTGATTCCAGAGCACAACATCTAAATAACCTTTTGACTGTTGACTTCTGCTGTCGGGAAAAAGCACTTCCCCTGGTTAGGGTGCTGCTCAGTTGATAGAATCTGTTGAGATTTTTTCCTTTTTTAAAGTAGAGAATCATCAGGGGATTGATTTTCTTCTTTGCTGCCCCCTGCATGGCTGCCCACCCTGAGCACAGCTGGCACAAAGCCCTCTCAGATCAGGCTGATGGGAGAGCTCATGTTTTGCACCCAATCATCAGCACAAAAACAACCAGACAAGGTTAAAAAGAATTTTTCCACTCCTGGAAGTAAACCAGTGGGTAAAAGGAACAACTAAACCTTCATGACCCATCCCAGCTGAACATTCCTGAGGGAAATGCTATCCCTTTTTCTTTGTTGTGTTTTAATTTTTTGTGTTTTGTTTTGTTCTGTTTTTAATCTTGAAGCCACAGTCCTAAAGTACCCCAACCTTGGTGGGTTTTTTTTGTTTTTTTTTTTTTTTAATCTTGAAGCCCCAGTCCTAAAGTGCCCCAACCTTGGGGGGTTTTTTTGGTTTTTTTTTTTTTTTTTTTCAGTGATCACCACCTCTCCAGCCCTCTCTTTGCATAATCTTGCCCAGTGCAGCTGGAGGAAATGTCACCCTGAGACATTTTCCTACTTTATTTCTCCAGCTCTTGCATGACCGTGGGCCAGAAAAGGCTCTGACATTGTTTAGGGTTGTCTTAAAATACTCAAGCATGGGACTTGTGTATGTAGCTTGGGGGAGAGGCAAAAGCACTCTATTCATAACAGATCTTAGAAGGCAAAATACATAGTATTAATACATATTAAAGAAAATCTGTGTCAAGGATCTTGCAAACTGGAGTTGATTTACTATAACAATGCCGAAGCACTTAAAAGAATGCTTTCAACAATATTGACAAGAAGTTTACATTTTAATACTTATTTAATCAAAACAATTCTTTGCAATCTTGTAAAATGCACAGTCCTCAGTGCCTTCTTCCATAAGATACTAAGAAATAGGTAGAGTTGCAATTTTTCTGATCCTGTTGCAATGTACATCCCCCTAAGTTTCCATATAAAAGATGTTGCACTGCATAGGAGGATCTAGTCCTGCAGTAAAGCAGGGTCTCTGGGTACTCATTAAAACACATTCATAATACATTGGATTGTTGCTTTATCATCAGCCCAACCTCGTACTCTCAAAGTCAGTTGGTTTGTATGTGACTTCACAGTCTTTCTCAGGATATTTTAATCAATAATGCATATTTCCTAACCAGGGTTTTAGAAGATTATTTTTTCTCAATTTAGGATTCTGGTTAAATTTTGGTTTTTATTATTATTGCAACTATGTATATTAGTATTGTGGGATTTTATGTTTCTTGGCTTGTTTTATCTTTCTAGATCAATAATATACTTACATATAAAGGTCTAAACCTGTCTTCAATGACATCAGTATCAGAATAAATTCTGATATTGATAAGCAACGAGAAAAATGACCCTGATTAGCAGGAGCCACAGAGGAGCCAAATATTCTCACCAATAAGAAATTAGAGAGCAAGAAAGGAGAAAGAAAATGAAATAAAAAAGAAATTAAAACAAGATATAATTATGAAATGAAATAAAAAGGCCTGCATGGTTGGCCCCATTTACTTATGAGTCAGCTATATTACTCTCACATATAAAAGCTCAGTGAGATTTCTAAATTCATGCAAACCTGTAGATGTCTGCATGAACACTCAAACCCACAGAAGGCAGACAAACTGCAAAAATATCTATTTCAGATTAAGAATGCCCCTCCCCTGTCCTTGCTGATAATCTATATCCATTATATATTCACAAGCAAGTCGATTAGGTTCCTCAGTCCGCTAACATATCAGACATGAGCCTTCAGCAAAGCTGGTTTAATTCATAATTTTCTTTCCTGATCATAACTTCCAGTGTGAAAAGCCTGTCTTAATTTTTTTCCACAGAAAAAATGAGACAGTCAAACTACTAATAACTGCTTTTTTCCAAGATTATCTGTGTTGTAAATAGTATGGATTCTATGGATGTAGCAACTAAAAATGAATGAGCCTATGTGTCCTGTAATAAATTCTTGTGGAAACACAAGTTCTCAACTTCTTTTGAGTTTTTGTGGGAATCGATGATGGTGTAATTTCCAATGTAACCAGGATTATTAGAATTGCCTAAGGGCAAGCATAGCATACCAGCTATTTTGGATGCATTCACTCATTACCACTCTTTTACACAGACTTCCTTTCCAATACTCCTTTATTCATATTACCAGGGGATTTTTCCCCTGAAATGAATGTCCCTGCCAATGTTCCATGACATGAGGTAGCTTTGATGTGAGGTTTCCAATTTTAGTGCTAAGAGGTCCATCACCCTTTCCCAGTGTTTCGTGCTTATTTTATTTTTATTTTTATTTTGTAAAGTGAAAAGCATTTTCTTAATCAATGTGTCTGCAGTGGGTGAATTATCTTCATCTGAAAGTTCTCTACTGTCTGCACATGGCTGAAACATGTCCATTTGTGATTACAACCCACCACAATATTTTAAGTGATCTATTTTTAACAAGGACAGTAGAGAAGTGTTCCTGAGTCTCCTCAGTATATAATCTTGGCACCCTTTTAGTGAAGTGATGTCACCATGGCCATATTTCAGGTCTTATTCAAAAAAGACCCATTTTTTGCTCAGGGGATTATGAAGTGTCCATATAAAGAAGAAAAAGATGCAGCAGCTTTTAAAGCATTGGCCATAATGAGCAGGTCAGAGAAAGACAGGTAAAGAGATCCTGGGTGGACATCTCTGTGTGACTATGTACAACCTGGTGACATCCTGCCAAGCCTCAGCCACCATGGTTCCTCAGGAAGCCCAGAAAGGTAGAAAGAAGTTTTGTTCTCAGCCTCTCCTGGAAAGAGAACCTTCCTCCTCATCAGTTATAACTCATCCTTACACCCCCAACCCTCCCTTTTTGTGCATTGTTTCAGAATAGTTCCTGGTCAGTGAGTTCATTACATCACCAAAACAGTGGGAGCCAGGAAAGATGCACAAGCGTAAATCAGAGAAACTGAACGAAAGCCCTAAGTTTGCAAAAGATTTGGCATTGATCACAGACTGCGTGGGTGGACAGTATTTCTCTTTATGCACCAGGAACATGGAGTAATGATTAAGCTTCTGTTTTCTCCACTTGCTTATGCTGGCTTGTTGGTACTGAACATGTGCTAAAATACTACAGTGATTTGCATGTAGTCATGTCATGGCAGAGAGAGCAGGTAACCTGAAATCACCCACTCAGAGTGCATAGCCAGCTGAGCTAAAACAGAGATTTAAAGGAGAAGGCTTTCTCCTTCTTCCTTTAACAGAAATATTGGAAGTAGTCCAGAATATTGAAGACATGGTAGATACTATGAAAATAACTGAGTCTCTGCTTGGTAATAAATTCTGCACAGGCTATCCAGAAAAGACTTTTATTTTAAAATGTTTCTTCTCAAAGAGAGCTGGGCTAGAGAAGGAAGTTTGACTCTGCTCACTCCCTTGAACTTTGGACTGAGCCACAGATCTAAACCACTCCCCAGATTATGGGCTACAGAGCCAAGAGGTGTCTATTTTCTAACCTCCACTCCCCTGGACTGTGGCTAAAATCCCACAAAACCCATCCTAAATTGTCAGCATAGCAGAAATCTAGGAGCAAGGGTGATAAGCTTCAGAACCCCAAGTAGGGGTTTACAAATGACCTTCCTGGCATCCTCTAAATTTTCAGATAATCTGCCTGATGCTGAAATTTACTGTATTCCTAAAACTGACCTGAACCATCTGACCCTGGGTTGCAGCTGTGCCTCAGATGCATCCATGCAGAGCTGGAATGTTTGGTTACGGAAGGACTCTCCTGCCTTATTTTTCCCTGTGTAATTTTCATTCAGTGTTATTCCAGGATGTGATGAGAGCTGAATATTTAACAAAGGGGTTGACTTAAAATATTCAGAGCTCTTGATCATACTACATTCAGCCATTTTCCCCCCCTTCAGCTGGGTGAACAGTTGCATCTCCATAATGGATAGGGCATCACTGTGCCGCAGTATGAGCTGATTCTCCTAATTCCTCAGCTGGACTCCACTCTCTGTTCTTGAGCCCTGCTCACTAGACATATGCAGCTTTGCATCCAATTCTCCTTATAGGTACAGTTTGGTTGGTAGTGCTGTAGCTGTGCCCATTTTTCTAAGTGTTTGAAGTACAGATCTTGCTGCAGGTAAAGTGGTAGGGAGGAGAATAAGACCACTGTCATTTTTTCTGTTTAAATCACTTCATCATACCTGCTTACTGGTAGATAATAACATTCTTAAAGATGTCAAAATTTGAGTCCAAGGAACATTTTGAGGGGTCACCAGTCTGAAAACCAACAAGTTTGCACACTGTGCTAGCTTATGCACAGAAGGAATTAATTCTCCTTTCTTTGCAACTTTGCCTTACAAGTGGTTGGCTCTGGCATTCATGAAACACAAACGCAGCTGAAGCAAACTGTGTTTGGGGCATTTACAGGGGCCTTTTTCCCATGTGGCTCTTCTAATGTCTGATGATGTGGGATACCACTCAGCAGCTTTTCCCACAGTAAGGGCATTTACAGCATCTGTATCCTCTACCCATTTATCTACTTCTATGGCATTTTTTAATTATCTGGGAGAGCTTTAACCCTCTGTCCCATTTGGTTGAAATCTTCCACAGGGCTCAAAAAAATAAAAAAAAATTTAAAAAAGGACAAGAGACAGACATCCAGACAAACCCCATGCTCCTATATCCTTTATTCCCTTAAGAAAGAAACCTGAAAAACAGCAGCAATGCCGCCAACAATGGCAAAACCATGCAGTGAGAAAACTCACATGCTTTGAAAAGCAATCCCCATGATTCTGGAGGGGTGCATAGGGAAAGGCTCTTGGTGCTGAAACACCAGGCACACAGGACCAGGGCACCTGTTCTGGAAGTGCAGGTGACAGCACCTGGTTTGGGAAGTGTATGAGAGCAACCCTATGGGACTGGTCAGCCCAGGGATTTGGAAGGTGAGCAATTCCAGCAGCTTTCCCTCTCCTCTGGCAGCCCCTGTCCAGGCTCACACCTGCTGTAGGACCAGGCTTTCTCTGTCTCCAAACCCAGGGCCCTGCTACTCACTGAACTTTACCAAGGGCATCCTGCTCTCCCCGTGTTCCAAGGGCCACAGGGAGAAGTCTTGTGCCAGACCAGGCTTTCCCTCATCAGTCCCCTTCAAGCCATGCTTCATTCACAGCAGATCCAGTGCCCTGCAGAAGACACTGGGATGGTGGCTCTCATAGATATCCTCAGAGCCTGTGGGAAAGTAGCACATGTATAGGTTGAGAAACATATAGGTTACCTAATTTTCTAAGATGTTGCCTATCTGCTAAGAATCCCTTCCCTCTTCTCAGGCTATGTTATGATCAGAAAATTTCCTTTTTATATATTAATTCTTTCAAAATTTCCAGCCTTGGCAGCTTAGGTAAGACAAGGCTGAGAGCTGTTGATCCATTTATGCAGGGGGTTGAGACCAGATGATCCCCAACGATGAACTCCAAAGTCAGCCATTCTGTTGTTCAGTGAAAATGCTTATCAGCTACTTTAATCTGCCTGACATGAGAGATATTAGACTAACATACATTTTTCTTCTAGATTTTAGAAAAATTATTCCGTATGTATTTTCTCTTTCCTTTTGTGCCTTTCACCCATGCAGTGCAACTGTTGTCTGCAGCTTTCCTGTTGCAGGAAGTGAGATCCCTGTATTAGCACTAAGAAAAACAAACCACCTCCCACCAGCTACAGTAGAAGTGTAAATTACCATGTGGAGAGTTGGGAACTCAACATTTATGCCAATTAAAATATTAATGAAGAGTTCTATCTGATTTTTCTGTATTAAAAAGGAGGAAAATCTGGAGTACTTGATTACTCTATAATATGCAATTTTAAAAGATCTCCATTACTTGTTTGGTTCTCTAAATCACATAGCTTTGAATATTGGTTTGGGTTTTACCCCTTGATCTTTCTGAGAGGCAGAACAAAAGATAAAAGCACAGGAAAGAAAAAGTGTGAGGCAGTCCAGCTTCCCTGAAGTGATGGATTGAGTGGGTGGTAGCTATTTGTCAAGGAAGTTCATCTGGTAAATTCCCTGCTGACTTCACGTCAAAGGGAATAACTGAATTTCAGCTCCATGTTAGCCAGGCAGATCAGCATTTCAGAGATAACTGGACTGCAGTAATGTTTCATAGCACCCATACTTTCCTACGTGGGAGAATTATTCCAAAGAGCTCACCTGCCTGCAAATGCACTAGCTGGGCTGGAAGGGAAACAGGAAGGAAATAATGACAAAGTATTTTATAGGCTTTTTGTTTTGTTTTGTTTTGTTTTGTTTTGTTTCTAAAGCTTTTTGTTTTTAAAATGCAATCATGACAAGCAAAAATAATTTCACTGTTTCTCCACATTTACTTGTTTCCAATCTGAGTTGATAACAGCAGGTACACAAACTTTCCTTCTTCAGCTGGTGATTTACTTTCTGATCAATAGAAAATGTTGAGGTGTAATTGATGTGCCCTGAATGGTGCCTCCCAACTCTGCCAGGACTCTGCAGAATGAGGCAGATTATCTGCCCCATTAACTGTCATGGGCTGCAGTTTTTCTGGTCACAGAAAGACTTTTTTTCTTCTTATATTTATATTGTTAACTCTCAACAGAGTTGAGATGTGCATCCTGCACAGGCGTGAGGATGAGTACATTTGAGTATTATGGAGAAAAGGAGACAACTTGTGTGTGTAGGGGTGGTTCAGACCTCTGGCTGTAAGAACAGCCACAGAATGCTTTGGTGCTACATGGTGAGCTTGAAATAACTCTTCATTGAAATTAGGTGAAAGTTCAAAGCAGATTGCTTAGACTTGTCAAATCCAAACCAGAAACCCAATTGCAATGACATGGATTACACAGATGTAGATGACAGAAATAAAAGCAAGCTGCACTTAATCTATTTGCACTAAGGATAAACTTTAAAGACTGCTCTTTACTCCCTCCTATCCAGATGATGGGCTACAGATGTTTACCCAGCCTATTTGCTAAGGAAATACATCGTCTTGCATACCTATGTCCTGCACTGCAGCCTTGGAGTTCATTCTCTCTTGCCACCACGTGCTGGCTTGGATTTTGGATTCCTGCCTTGGTCTCCCAACCTCTTCCACAGAAGAATCAAGCTGCACATTGAATCTCATGTCAACATGGAAAATCACAGCATAAACACTGAGAATCGGTGCAGGCAGCTTATTTCTGTTTCTTCACTGAAACTGTAGGCCTGGATTTTGCACTGACACTGGATCTGGGGTGAGGAAATCCTACTCCTCCCTGTAAGTGAAACCATGATAATGATGTACTAAAAACACCAAAACACCCAGCTTTGGTCTCTTAGGAATTTCTTTAGTTTGATGGTACCAATGTTTGCAAACAAACCAATGTGTGTGCAAAAAAACCCTGTATATGGAAATAAAGCAAAGACTCTGGTCCTAAGAAATATGGAATTTTGGCCACAAAATTCGCAGGAACTGTTTGAGAAGTTTAACATTTATCCATGATTAACTGAAGTCTGCCTTTGGCATATAGAAAGAAGAAAAATCAAATTAGGGGGAAATGAAAAGAAAAACAAATAGAAAGGAAAAAGTAAAATAGCAATTTAGAAAATCATTATATACAAAGCAGTAACTAAGACAGCAACAGTTACAGTAGCAGAATTATCAGCAAATTGAAAAGCAATCTGTGAATTATATTAATATCATAAACAACTTCAGTTATATGGCCTTGAAAAAGTAGGATGGGTTCTGCAGCTCTCTATTTAGAGGCCAGTTTTTTAACCCCACTGGAGATCATCTCCTACCAACTCAGGGTTTGCCCCTGTAAGTGATGCAAAAAAAAAAGGTTCAGTATAGTGAAATGTAGCTTTCAGCATGAAACAGTTGACTGATTCTTGTCCTTTGATGTAGGGTACAAAAATACTCTAATGGGGAAGGGGAAAAAAGGGAAGAAATAGGTGGCTTGATTTTGAGAAAAAGCTGTACTTAAGGGCTTTTTCCATAAATGTATCATGTTCTTACAATGAAATTGAAAAATGTATTTTACATTAAAATCAAATTGACTAATTATTTTAAAATACTGAAGGAACAGAGGATGCCATTTTGCCTGTCTGCTCCTTTTGTGTATTAATCATGTGAAAAATGACTGCTTCTTGCAAAATTTTGAAGCCTTGAACTCAAACAGAGCAACTGGGGAAGAAGCTATTTAGTAAATGAAAACCATACTAAAGATGGAGATTTTACATAATTGCTTTCAGGAACTTTTACTTATTAAAACTGGACTTTTAGGCTAACATTGTTAGACATAAATAAGTTTCCATCTTTTTCCTAGTAGATACAAACCCAAACCTTAATACAACTCTCTGAGGTTTGATCTCATCTGTGGGCTGCTGGTACGAGTTCCCTCAGTGAAGACCATACGTGTGTGAGCAATACTTACTTACAAGCGTATTTTCATTGACTTCATGTAGCAAAGTGGCTCTTAGCCTATGCTGAAGGGACTCCTTTTGGGAATATGTTCCCAAGTGTTTGTTTATCACACTGAAAATACCCACACTGATTTATTTTAACCAACAACATGAAGACAGTTTGGGTGGTATTACTGAAATATGTGTTTATTTTTAATGTTTCTCATGCGCATTTACATTCTTTAGGCGTCCACATTTTTTAAACGTGGGACAAATTAACTCAAACAAAACAAACAGCTCAGAAAAACTGGCATAAGAAGCCTGCAGGTCTACACCAAAATCTTTTCCCCAGCTGTTTCCTCTGGGATACAAAGAAAAAAAGCCAAATACACAAACAAAACCCTCAAATAAACCAAACAAAAACCCATCAACAAACCAGACCTACCAATAAGCCTCCCTTACTGTTGCATGCAGTGCTTGAAAGAGGTGCTGCCACACATATATACACAATCACTCAATAAAATCCCTCCACAGGGAAAGCATAGAGCAGCTGGAAACCCTTTCTGTGTGCCCAGATTAGCCACAAAACTGTATAGCAGAGAGCTAAGCTGGCAACAGGATTCTAGTCCCAAAGACTATTTTACTCCCACATAACTTTCTTTCAGTAACAGAGATCATTCATTTCAGTCTTCTAAATAGAGAAATATAAATTCTTTTCAGATGGCAAGGCCCAGAATTTAATTGCACAGTGACATTCTAGTCCACACACCTTCAGTGTCATGGTATTTCTGTGATTGATTTCAAAGGGGGTCAATGTCACCCCAAAAGAGAATAACCTTCTCTTCTCCCTCCTTGCTCTCTACTCCTTCCCCTCCTCTTGCAACACACAATCCCCCTGGACACCTTAACCACAGTTCAATACAGTTTGGCTGCAGTTAAAGGTCAACGAGCAA
This sequence comes from Regulus satrapa, assembly GCA_013396955.1. Lineage (NCBI taxonomy): Eukaryota > Metazoa > Chordata > Aves > Passeriformes > Regulidae > Regulus > Regulus satrapa. Next base: position 89,949 of record VWZN01003773.1, on the reverse strand, counting down.
TGATGAATGAGGGAGCTGCAGTAGCTCTAATTCTTGTCACAGTCATTCGGGTAAAATGGTCATCTGGTGAAGCTGCTGAAATGGAGGCATGTGTTTAAGTGGCCAATTCACTTAGTCCTTTAACCATTAATAAAACTTTTGGGCTATTAGATCAAATGGTAGTGGGATGAAACGACAACATGATCTGAATCCCAGACAGATACATGAGCAGACATTTGGAAAAGACAATTACATGAAATACAGAAAAAATAATATTATATGATTAAACTAATTATTGAATTTAGCTGTATCTAGAATCTATCTCTTCTTTGGCTGCATCCTTCACTGCTTTTTTTTACAGCATGGATTATAAGCTGGATGTTGGGGGCCTGAGGAGGGGAGCACCTAGAGTGTATTGTCCCCAACCTGTTATTTCACAGATGCTTGATCTAAATTAGATCTTTGCTTTTTTCCCTGGATTGCTGTCACAGGACTTCTTAGGATTACTCAAAAAGGGGGTTACCATCACTCTTCTTGGGGGCATTTTTCAGCCCCCAAAAGACAGATGTTGGGGGGCAGGGAGAGAATGAGAATAAGATTCTTCAGCTTTCATTCTTGCAGTCTCACAGCAGGACTTGGAAAAATATACCTTATGTGTATGCTTTTTTCTGCTTTACCTTTTCCTTCACTTCTCTGTCTGAGTAACCATTAGTAACCACTAAATCTCCAGGATACTGACCCCAAGTGTGTAATAAAGGCAAAATCTTGACGAAATATGACTCACTTGGTGGGATGGCAGCCAAGAAAAGAATTTAGCAGTAGTCAGTCCCACTTATCACACCTTATGTATTGGAAGCCCATTTTTCCATCGGTACAAAGACAGCATTTATCTCATAGAGATTTATAATTCTGATTTTGAAGGTAATTTTCAGGTTTTCAAACTCAGAATTAAAAGCAGATTAGGACAAGCCGAGTCTCATTAGAGAAATAGGAAAATGTGAGATAATGTGGTTTGGCTTTTTTTGTCTAACATGTATTAAAACAACATTATTTTAGTAGACTAAAGGCCAAGCAGGGATTTTGCAATCAGCTTGCATATTTTTCCTTATCTTATATATTCCATATATGTATTTGCACATATTTTTTTACTTTTACCAAAGGACAACACATGCTCCATATACAATTGAAAAGATACTCTGTCTAAAAATGCACCAGGGTAATGTTATGAATTCACTAGTGCTGTTTGAACTAAATGATTACTTTTGTGTAAAGGCATTTCCATATGTAAATTTCTGTAGTATCAATCTACATTATTACAGTTAATAAGCTAAAAAAGAAAAGTACTCAACCATTAACAATGGAGAAGTTCTATGATTCCAGAATTTTGAGACATTCAGTACTCAAAGGCAATAAATTACTTATTCATCTCTGAATTGATGGAGTTTGGATTTTTTTGTTTGTTTGTTTGTATGTTTGGTTTTGGCTTTTTAAAATTGGGCTTTATTCTTTACTCTATTCTTTGCTCTTAGCATGACGTACCTTTACATAGATAACTTATATGCACAAATAAATGTAGAAACATAGTAGTATGTGTTAGTGAAACCTGATGGAGGAAAAAAATTGTCAAACCTTTTGTTTGTGACTATATAACCAAGAGGTTCTTGATAAAGGAGAAAGAAGAATTAGACAAATTTGAATTGAAATATTGGCTGATAAAACAAGGGGCAGCATATTTGTAACTACTCGGTCTGTAATGGAACAACCACTGTTAATTTTCCATCAGAAATAACATCTGTTTTTACATACTTTTCCTTCTGAATTAATTAAAACAAGTTGAAAGATTATACATGAAACTCCATAGGTCACACACACACACACACACACACACACACACATATATATATATAATGTATTAATAATTTATTCTATATATAAAAGACTTATTATTCCACTCCAACAGATGGCAAAAGTGAGTAACCAAGACTCCATTAATTTCAAGAATTACTGAAAAGCAGGGTCCTAAACACTCTTACTCAGCTGTTCCCCAATGCTCTGAATATCCATACTGGAGTTTTCACTTAAATCTGCCCAAGGTACCTCAGGCAGCTCCTCTGAGCATCCTGCTTTTGCCAAGGTACCTCCCTCTGATCCATCCCCCAAGGGTTCCCTCTTTCATGCATCCTATTGGCACACAGTAGATAGGTCCTTGGGCTGTCAGTGTTGGGGGAGTCACACTCTGCTAGGCCTAGGCTTCATGGTCCTGACTCCAATCGGTGAAAAAAGCTGGATATATAAATCAGAACACCCCTCCTCTCTGTGTATTCTTTAAACTTCCTGCTATGCTCCATTTAGAAGCTTCATATGTAACCACTTTGATGTAATACCCACAGAAGCCATTAATTGTCCATTGGGCTCATTGGGCAATTAATGATTTCTGTGAGGGTATATCAAGATGAACAAAGTGAACTGTATTTGTTCAAGAAGCTCCCAATTTAGCAAGCAAAGATTGAGTAAATGGCCCCAAAAGTACAAGTCCAATAAGGCAGAAAGGTAACCATCATGCCTGAGGTGTTCTGAAAATAAGGGAACTACTGATCTTAAATTACTCACCATCAATATTTACAAGATAATATATACTTAGCAATGTGTGGCACACCCCAAAAAGCACACAGGGAGCATTTTCACAGTCAATGAGGTATGCAACTATTCCTATGTGATTAAATACCCAGTCCTAGATTTCAGTTGTGTTGCTTAATTATCATGCCCAAATCTTTGCCTTTTAGAGACACATATGACCTATGTTTTATGCGGAGAAAATTGGTAGCAATATACAAGAATTTATTTTATTCACATTTCTTCCACTTATTTTGTCTCGGTAGAATAATTAGGTTGGACTTCACAGGGGAAATGAAAGAAATGAGGCTTTTGTCAAACAAGGGAAGAAAATACTTTAAAAAATCCTGTTTTTACAAGTGTGAGCAATTTGGAAGCTACTTTTTCCCTGCTATAATGATGGGACTTCAGCTCCTTCATGGTTGTAGTTTATTGTTACCTGAGAGAGGCTGTGTCAAACAGGTGCAACACAGGTCATTTGTGTTTTACTTATCAAAACATCTTCATGCTGATCTGCAAACCAAGCAGGAGCCAGTGGCTGACAGAATGTATGTTTTATAAACTTCCAGATAACATATAGCCCAATGACATCAGCACTCCTTATGCATGATGTGCATTTTTAGTGATGTTATATTAAAGCCAGGAATTTATTGGTGGTATTTCTTATTTATTTATTTAAATATTTTGTGCATATGAATAGAGAAGCTATTCTGGATGTAACTGGAAGCTATTCTGTGCACATGTGTGTTATTTCCAGCCATATCTTAAAACCTTTTATGCCATCCAGAACAGTATATCAGCTATGCTTTGCTGAACAGCACCTTCCAGGTAACATTTTTGTTAAAGAAAATGGAATTTATCAACTCTGTTGCATTTGACATAATTTTTACTAAACATCCACTCAGCTGCCTGCTTCATTCAAACTCACCACTGCCAGCAAAGAAGCAATGCTGGAGGTACAAGTCAAAGAGCTTCAACTATTGAAAACAACTGCAAAAAGTTCAGAGCCTGCTGGAGACCAATTCAAAACTTGGACGCAACTTGTACGTCAATCCTTATTAATAGAAGAAATGGATGTGTTTAACAGATACAATGCCTCTGAACAATTCCTATCAAAAATTACAACAGCTACCTAATGTTACCAATTGCCTAATTTAACCCTGCCATCAGATGAAAGCTGAAAGAAGGTAGAGAGTCTTGAAGAATGGCATTTGAGTTGGGTGGAAACCTCTGCTAATGATTTCTCTAGCAATTTCTTACATAGCCAAAAAGAACTTTTATCTTTCTCAGAAGAGTGGAAAACCAAAACTTATAAGTGAAAAAAGAAAGCTGCTCTTCTGCTTTTCAGGTGTTGATAAAGACATGCAATTTCCAATGTATTTTCACTGCAGCATTTTATTTTGGAAAAAAACCAAACTGATACAAAAAGCAGACTTCTTCATGTTTGCTCAGCAAGAGGAACTTTAGTCACTGCTCTGCTTCAGTTGCATGAGCGATCTGGTTTCTAAAACCCCACCTCTGGCTACAGCAGAATACTGACTAGAGAGCCATAGAAGAATAGAAACTGTTCATCATATGAGCTCAAGCTCCTTGAGCTGTTCAGTCACCACTCTGCAGCAAGGAACTTGGCAAAGACTGCTTCACTTCCACTCTCCTCTGTGCACTAGACACTGCCCAGGCAGTGCAGAGCACAGATCTCTGGGCAGCCTGATGCTATGGAGGTATTCCCTAGAGTTCCCTGTGAATGACAAGTGAGAAGGGTTCAAGTGAGAAGGGTTCAAGTAACATGGGATCCTGGGAGCGTCCAAGCCTGTCTGCTAGCCTACCTTAACAACAATGTCCAGTTAGTCTGTGATGCTCCTGACACCTGAACTTGTTCATCTCCTCTGGTACATGAAAACTAACATCAAGAGGCAACAAGTCATTTGTTGTGACAGCGCCGTATTGTACCACGAGCATCCCTCTGGTGTGGCAGTCTCCAGGTGCAGCAGGATAGTGCACACAGCACTGCTACAGAAAAGTGCTTCTCTGGCTGACATGTAAATAGCTCTCTTCATCAATTTATCTTCTATTTTGAGGCTTTTCTTGAAGCTCATTTAATATGGTTTCTGGGAACAGTGGTTTGTGTGTCAGTGTTGAAATTGAAATAATAGCTGTCACATTTACTTTCAAGTTGACAGTCTTCATATTCATTGCTGCTACATGGAGTTCATCTGAGTTAGAGTGGTCTGAGCCAGCCACACTCTTAGGATGTCTACAATCAATTAAAGACATGGTACAGCACATTGTCTTTTTTGATTTTTTTTTTTTCTGATGGAATCTTTTTAAAGTATTGAATGTCCAGTATGAGCTGCCAGTGAGCTTCCATGTTCTGATTTTGATCTAAGACTCTGCACACCTTTTTACCTGGTGGGATTGGGGTTCTGGTGACTTATTCATCCCATCCTGTGTCGAAGAATTGTAGAGTTCACTCTGAAGACTGCACCAAGTAACCTTCTTCCTCACTAATGTGTTTTAACCAGCACTTTATAAGAGTTTTGTTCAGCTTCACTCTGGATTTTCCAGTAGTTTCTCTTAATTTTCTTCCCAGCTCACATTAGGGCCTATTCTGCCATAAAATAGTCCTCAGAATTGCAAGACTCTGCTTACTCTGTGCCAATCCTACACATATGTTTTCATTCTTACATGGAATTCAGGGTTCTTCACATTTCTGCACTACAACTTCACAGTCAGCCTCTATTCTGCTTAACAGGAAATTGTTGACAGCAACAAACTTGGGAGAACCAGCTGCTGTCAGGAACAAGGCTACCTTCAGAAATTTTCAATTTCTAAGGCACTGTCACCTCACAAATGCTGTGAAAAGTGTCTCCCAAATTTCCTTCTGTTGCCTTCCAAGTTTCTTGAGACTTCTGGCTCTGAGAGAGATCCTGAAGATCCCCATTCTACTGAGGCTGGTTTTGGTTTAGGTATCATGGGGTGCTCAGCAACCACTTGGAGGCAAGGTGTTTAACACATCTCTATTCCATTCAGTGTCTCTAAATGTTCCAGCTGCCTTCTTTTTATAGCATGAGGCCTTTACAAATGATTCCTTACATGTTTAATAGATCATTGTGACAATACCTTGCTCTTGCTGTGTGATTTGAGATAATACAGCTCTTGCCCCACAGCTGTCAGTTCAAACCTTGCTAGCTCTTGGGCTTGTTTTTGAAAGGATATGCAAGCAACTTCAGATTTTACATGGCCATTTGCCATACCAGCTTAAATTTTTGCAAACAAAATCCTAAGAACTTTACTGGAAAATACAATTAAAGATGTTGGAGTTGTAGCTGAAATAAATCCAAGTTATTCAAATGGATAGCTGCAATAGAAGCTACTTTTTGGAAACACATTTTTGCAGCATACGTTAGCACACAGTTCTTATGTTGCTCCATGAAAAGTGGAAGAAAATACAGGGATGTTTTTGACTGCAAAGATAAAAGAGAAATCCCAATGGAATTTGAATTACACATCCTTCAGGAGCTGTAAGAGCAAATAGACGGAAGCATCCTTAGCTGGTCCAACTGGCAAAACTATATTGAATTTTAATAATTTTTCTCAGAAACTAGTGACCAAAGCCAGAGAAAACTATTTGCTCTTTAAAAAGTCAATGCAGTATGAGAGTCAACGCTTTCATGAGATGAAAGCAATGGCTCCACAAATCTTCCTGCAGTGATAAAGATGAGAGTCACAGGAGATGTCTACTGGATGTCTGGTTATCAGTGGAGACCATGATTGCTCTAATGCCAGCTCATGGATTCCCACATCAGAACATTACTAGGCAGGACTTCAAAAAGACAGCTACACATAGTCCTGAGCCTTTGTTTGGTTTTGTTTGGTTTTGGGACTAGTCAAAATAGGGCATACACATTTAGCCATCAACTTCCTTTGTGAGGCCTTATATCACACTGAGTTGGATGGCATAAATATGGTCGCTACTTCATAATTTCCTTAAAAGATTTCTATTTTTAAAAAAAATTTTAATCTCCTCCTGCAATATGTTAATTTTCCGTCATTTATAACCCAATTTGTTAGAGCTACTTTATGCTTTTGTTTTTTTATTGAGGCCAGTGCTCCTGTACAACAAAATTCTACTGTTAAACACAGCCTTCTCATTACGTTACCCACTGAAAAGGCAAAAAGAAAAGGGACTAAGAAGGGCTAGATTGACTTGAAGAGGAAAGTGACAAACTGCACATTGCAATTACCTTGCCTGAGCTGGAAGGTAGCCATTATCAATTTTATATTCAGCAGGTGTAAAAATCTGGAATATCCTACTATCATGTAGCCCACCTCATCCTGGGCTGGCATTAGAGTTCCCAGCTGTGTCTTGAAGGTAACAAAAGAAACACTTCAGCATAAATATGTGACTATTCAGACTAATTGATTAGAGAAACTACTGGAAAACACATTATCCAAGTGATCAGACCAGAATGTAATTTTTGTACCCAAGAGCAGGTTGTTCACAATGACTGGTAACAAAAGAGGAAGGTGGGGTTATGTTTGTCTGGTTCTTTGCCAGGAGATTCCCCAGGCCAGTGGTAGCAACAGACACAATCTCAGTAACCCCTCAGGTCTGAATATTCTCCTCTTAGCACATGTAAATTGTCAAGTTGCCTCAATGAGTTTAGATTTGGCATCCATGGGGTTTAAGAGATACTGAAGCCCCTCCTTAACCTGTGTAGATTTACCACTGTGGTGGGCAAGACACCCTAATTTCTAGGGGTTTACATCTTTGCAAAGCTGAGAATATTTATTTCTAAGCTGCTTCTCAAATGGTCACAAGCTTAGTTAGCTGGAGCATTTTAATTTTAGCTACAAAAGAGCTGGATGTTCTCCCCTCCCTCAAATTAAGGTCTGGCCCTTTTCTCATGCGAGTCGACAGCAAAATCCAAATGCACTTCAGTGAGAAAAGATGAGAACCTCCCCTTGGCAAGTTAGAATCAAATCCTTTTCAATTCTGATTTGCATTCTCTCCATTCTTAAAGATCTTGGCCTCTGAAGAATAAAAACATTATTTCCTGATAACTTGAAATAGAGAAATATTCCCTTTTCACAGCTCTATTGACTCAGTAGTGTTAATAAAGACATACACACACACACACACAAAAAAAAAAATGAACGTGAGTAGAACATACAGCATAAATTTAGAGGACTCCTGCCTAGCAGAGAGACTTAGCAGTTCAGTGCTCTTTTAGTTCACAATGTTGCTACTTTTAAGGTATAGCAATGAAATACAGCAGCAAGATTGGATGGAGCCACATAAATTGTGGTAGGAAATTGTTTCAAGGTCTTCTTTCCTACAAGTTTTCAATGTAATTGATTTGGGGTAAAAGTTACTGAATTTGGTATGCATTTAATATTAAATTATGAAATAATGAGGAAATCCAGCATCCTCTCTCACTATTAAATCACATGGAAACCTTTGGTAATGATTAAAGCTGTTGTTCATGTTTTGATATCAGCTAGACTGAAACATGTTGAGAGAAATTCTGAATATAAATCAAATTGAAATTCCAGGCCAAATACCTCATTTTTCATGAAACAGAGATTGAAAAAACACTGGGCAAAGAGTATCCTTCTATCCGTTTAAAAATGTCACATAGAGTAAAAAATACATCCATTTATCCCCCTGCAAGAGGCTTATAAAGAATGATGGTTTTATAACCAAAGACACATTGCCCTAAACAAAAATGGGTCAGCTACGCAGCTGCAAATTGGAGAGCTCCAGCAGAGATCTCAGAATTTCCCCTGATAATGTTGGAGCTCAAAGGAGTGTCTACCAAAGAGTTATGAGATGAACATGTTGAGGGTTGGAAAATATAGAGTAATTACAAGTAATTTCCATGTACTGAGGCCCAGGGTCATTTGTGTGTCAGTCCTCAATACCACAGCAAATGGGTTTAGGCTATTATAATGCTGATGCATTTAAAGCACTTGGCTTTCTGTTCATAAGGTGCTTGGGTGAAATACTAGACTTCTATAAAAAAATAATCTTAAATGGGTTCACCTCAAGTACCTAATTTTTGAAGGGTTACTGTAAACCATTAGGCTTGTATAGATAACCATTTGAAAGTGATACAAATGGAAAATTTATAGGCATTTATAGAGAAGGCTTGCATCAAAAGAGCTGAGAATAAACATTGCATCAGACATCTTAAATGTCTTTTGGAAAGATCATGAAGAACAATAGATTAATGACTTAAAATGAGCTTAATTAATTATTAGCCAGTAGGCTTCATCTAGGCTCATAACTTTCAACAGAATATAAATCATAAGTAAACTATATGTAGGGTCTGCATTATGTTGAGAAATAAAACCAGACTTCGTTTAGGAGCAGACAAAATTGAAAAGACATTGCTCTGTAACATCACTTATTCCATCAGGGACAACATCAGAGTTGAAGTTATGCAAAAAAAATGAAGCCCAGTGACAATGTGGCAGTAATCCATGGCTGAAATACTTGCAGGAACTCCTTCAAATTCTGTGGCTTCTGCTTAATTGTTCACCTACAAAAACAGAGACATGGAGACTTAAACACAAAGAGAAGAAACTAAATCTCAGGCAACAAACTTCAAAAAACTTCTGGCTGAGGCTGAAGTGTGACTGTTGGGACAGTTGAAACTGTCACTATGTCATTCATCCCCAGCAGTGTTGGGTTTGTAACAAGCTGCAGTTGTGAAGATGTAACTTGCATGGCTAGTTAAGATACAGACCCTCAGGAAGCTTTCTGAGGCTCCGCGTGTCAGTCTTCCTCAGCCATGCAGGGGCTAGTCTGGAACTGATATCTAAGATAATTTGGGAAAACATGTTGAAAAGATTAAAAGTTACTCCATCTAAGACCTGTGGATCCAGCTCAAGACTCTTTTGAGAAACAGCCATGAACAATGAGGGCCAGTTCAGGGGAAAAGCACTTATTGCCTCCTTTACACAAACAGTTTGACCAACACATTTAAAAGAATAAAATGAAAAGAAAAAAAATTACTCTGCACAGACTACTTATATCCATATTCAGCATCAATCTCCCATTCCTGAGCAAGGTGACAGACCTAGATCCTCAGTGTCATTGCTAAGTAAAGACTGCATCAAATTCCTCTAGCTGATGTTAGCATGAGATGTGTTCCCTTTTATTTCTCAGAGGCTTTGTCTGTGCTTCAAAGGTTCTCCAGCATGTACATGGGTATGTGTACATGCTATTTTTCACTCAGATGTGAACTCCAGCTGCCTATGCCTCTCTTTGGACAGATGTGAAACAGCTCCAAAACAGGAGTCATGTTGCTGTGGTTAGTCAGAGTCCAGGCTTTTGTGTCTTTGGAGTATATTTATTCCCAAGCTATCTGCAGCTATGTCCTTTCTTCTCCAGAGAAGTCTCACATCATGACACTTGCAGGACAAACAGAGGGGAAAATAAACCAAAAAAACAACATTATTTCCTACAAAGAGCAGCATTGGCTTTCCTTTATTTTTCAGTTCTTTCTCTGCACCATTAAATGAAACTGTGTTTATTCAGTGAGAAATCTCCCCACAGTCAATTGATAAGCAAAGAAAGCCTTGCTGCAGATGTAGGTTATCCTGGTGGGTGTTTAAATTTGCTTCCTGGCAGCATTCCAGCGAGCAAGGCTGGCTTCAGGGTATGTGCCCTCAGGGATGGCTGTGGGCGAGCAAGATCAGCATTGTTCCAACAGGCTTCCTGCTTTGTAGGACTCAGGGCTATGTGTCCTCTCCTGTGAGCCCACACTTCAGACAGCTCTCAGTTTAGAAAATGCTGCAAATCCACCCTGACGCTCCTCTTGTTGATGATGGTAAGTGCTCTACCTATGAGATAAGCCCACTGACAGGCATTCACATGGTCTGCTGAAGCAGACTCTAAAAGGCAAAGCAAATTTGTGTTGTTCTGCATGTCCCATCTCTAAAAGAACGAATTGAATAAATAATAAATAGCAACAGGGCTTAGAGAACAGCTGCTCTGACTTTCCAGGTCTTGTCAGCTGCCTCTTCCTACACTGCCAGCTGACCCACTTGGTTGTAGTGCAGGTACTGAGGACATGTTTTATGAATGATGTTTTGTTTGCTTCTCTGTCATCAAACCCTGTCAGACTACAGCTACCTGGACACAAGGTCTTCTGACTACATCCCGAGGAAATAATGGTCAGTACAGTTCAAATAAAAGTTTTCCACAGCTGCCTCTTCTATCTTTGTCTTTGTTTGTCTATCCACCTACCTCCCCACCCCACCTATGTCCTTCCTTTCTGTGAACCCTTTCCAGTGACAAACATTTGTGAAGAATCTGCACTAATACTTAGCATCAAACACTATTTTTCTGTTGAAAATATTCCATAGAAAAAAATTTTAAAAACCAACAAAGGGAAATGTGTCTACACTTGCATGCAAAACAGAGCTATTGTTGGGGGAAATTGTGTTTGCTTGCATACAAAACAGAGCATTACAGAGTGGGGGTCGCGTTTTCCTTTTACGTAGCAAAAGAAAATGCTTTTCCATCAGAATCAAAATGCTTTGCAAGAGTTATTTTCCACTGAACTTCAACCTGTGCAATCCCTCTTGTCCAGTGTTTGCTGTTTGCCAAAGGGAGAGCGGAGTGCAAACACAGAAGAATTTCCCACATGAGAAGCAGAAAAGGATGGCACAGCCGCTTCACCCCAGACTCCATAAAGACTGAAATATTCCACAGACCTACTTGCCAGGAATGGCCTTCATGCTCCACAAAAAGCCTTTGTAAATTTTTGATTTCATAGTGGAGAAAGGAATGGGAAGGAGAAGTGAATCTTAAATTCTGCTGTGTGAGAAAACTGTTTACTAGTCAGCTCAAGCACAGGCTAATGAAATTGCATCTCTCAGGAATTATGTCTCCCATTTGCTGGTTCTGCTTGATGGTAGGTGTGCATCTAGACAGGTTTGAGAATGGTAGCATTGTAACAATGTATTTTATATTTTCTCTCTCTTCCTGAATGTTTTAAGTTTTCCCAGTGATTGTTACTGTCTGCGGCATATAGGAGTTAGGAGAGAGATCTTCTATAACTAAATGAAACCTACCTTTTAGGTTTATCTGGGCATGTTCCTGCAAAATGATTATTTTCTTTCTCTAACTGACTTGACAGGAATATGTATGTTTCCAGCAGTGGTGAAATTTCTTGTCTCTGGCTATAAAATCCTGGTCACAGAAACCTCAAGGGGTTTGTCCTAAGCATAAAAATGAATAGCTCAAGCTTCAGTTGTAATTAACTCCAAACTTCAGTTATTATTAACTCCAGCTGCTGGTTAAAGAACATAAATATTTTTATATTCATTAAAATACATATATTAAATGAATATAAAAATACATAAGTATTTTTTGCTACTTTATATATATATATATAAATGTAATTTCTGTAAATATTTTTGCATTGCTTTACTTCCATAGTTGGGCAAATAACAGATTTGCTTATAAGGCTAACTAAAAACTCAGGTATAAAGGAGTGGATATTATGTCAAGCTTGCCATCTGCAAAGTAACAGCAAAATATTTTTAGTGTAATAATGAGGGCAGACGGGGGATTCTGGTCTAATGCATTTAGTCTCCAGTCAAATTCAGAGAATCAAAAAATGGTCATAAGCATCTTTGCAATTCCCTGATCTTTGGTCATTACACAGCAGGCTGGACCCAAATTTCTACTTGAAAGACATCTGAGACTGTTCCTGTATGACTTTGACTGCCAGAAGACCATTCTGGCGCCACAGGAGAGCGCACAGTACAACAGCAAGTCAACTACTCCCTCTTTTCTGTAGGTACACAAAAGGAGTCCTGAGAGAAATGGTTTAAGGGAGCTTCGAGCTTATTTTGAGTCTTAAAAACCTACTTATTTAGTCCTGGCTGTAATTCCTGCTCTGAAGATTCATGAAGGCTGTCCTTTTTTTTTTTTTTTGTGCATGGCTTTTTCCAAGACACCAGCAGCAGTGAGCTTTATTTCCAGACAGCCTTTGATTTTATACTCTCAGTAACCTGGAAGCATCTTGACAAGGAATAGTCTTATCTCAATTTTTCAGACAATCACTGATCCTGTGTCAGCATGGAGTCAATATGCAGCAGTTCCTCTATGTCCTGCAAATGCCACCAGCTGCCATAACTCATCTTTATTCTCCCCACAGTGAATGAGTATAGCTGGAGCACATCACTACTCACTGAAAGAAGATGATGATGTCCAAAATGTGCTCTTAACTTGATCCCTGCTTTCCAAACGCAGGTGCTTGCCTTGTGAGCTGCAGCCAAAGTGACCATGTACTGGGGAGCAGCAGGAGGTCCCTTCTTTTCCTGTCAAGTGTGAGTAGGTGAGTCTGAAAAAAAAGCCTAGAAAGAGTTACCAGCCCTCAGTAAACACATTTTAAACTGTGGACCCAGTTTTCCTGTTGAGCTTTGCCTGTAGCCTTAGAAGGAGTGCAAGTAGTGGAGGCTGAGAAGCACAGACTGGTTGTTGACCCACAACACTGAGGTTGGAGGCGTGGGACGGAAGAATCATGTAATCAGTTGGGTTGGAGATGACTCAGGAGATCATCAGGTCAAACTGTTAACCCAGCACTGCCAAATCCACAAGAGAACCATGTCCCCAGGTGCAGCATCTACATGTCTTTTAAAAACTTCCAGGCCTTATGACTCCAGCACATTCCTGAGAAGTCTTTTCAATTCTTGAGAACCCTTTCAATGAAGACATCTTTCCTGATATCCAACCTATACCTCTTCCGCTGCAGCTTGAGGTAATTTCCTCTTATTCAATCATTTGGTATCTGGAAGAAGAGACTGACCCTGACCTGGCTACACCCACCTTTCCGGCTGTTGTAGAGAGGAATAAGATCTCTCCTGAGCCTCCTTTTCTCCAAACTGAATACCCCCAGCTCCCTCAGCCACCCTTCATCAAACTTGTGCTCCATACCCTTCAAGAGCTCCATTGCCCTTTTCTGGACACACTCCAGCACCTTGATGTCTTTCTTACAGACAAGAAATTCCCTGTGAGAGAAGCAGAGCCAGGCTGAATAAGTGCATGGCCAGGACTGCTCCTTCCCCTTGCTTAGCTGGGGCTTTCACTTAGGCATCTCCTTTAATCTACTACCCATCCATGCACAAAAAGCTCTTATCCAAGGTTAATTTGGTCCTTTCAGACTAAGTTAGTTGGTTTGCGCACAGCTACAGGCAAGATTTCCCCTCAGACTGTGAACATTCACTGTGCTGAGAGGATTTAGGCTAAGTCATGCAAGTGCTGACAGACCTCCAATATTTTTACAGAGTCTCCTTAAGTGCCCCAAAAGTGATTTAACTTTGCCTACTGCAGGAGGGTTCATGGCTTGGTTTGATGCAGGATGAGGACTCAGAGGCTCACAGACAGCCTCAGCATTGGCAGTGGCTGGATGTACCAACACTGCAAGGGTAACCCCAGTGTGATTAACACTCTCACGCAGACTGTTGAAACACTCTTTTCAAGCTCCTGAATGCAAACACAGCTGGGTTTTAAAAACTTCAGATCTTGGTCAAAGCTTGGCAATTGGCAATTGGCACCATGTGTCAAACCTGCTTTGGAAATAAACCCACAGCTCTACTGCAAGTGTCCCAGCAACTGTACAGTCAACACATGACATGCATCACCCTGATGCCAAGGATCCAAAGGCATGGTATATACTCTGTGGTGTTTTCAGATACCTTTGCTGGTAGATGGAGTGTCTTTGAGTGCCAAATGAGCAGCTGATCTGCTGTATCTTGTTAATTTGATGCTCCTCCAGCCATGTCCTTGTAAAGGAATGCCTTGATTCATTACTAGCTATTGAAACAGTGCTCAGCCTTAGCTATGAGGATGTCCTTCAGAACACAGATTTTCACTGACTGCTTCTGTATTTTATCTCTTCTTTGGTCTGTAGCTGTCTCTGGTCCCCTTTCGCTCCTAGGCTCAGTGAACAGAGGGCACACCAAGGGGCCTATTGACCCACATCCACATGGATTTCCAAAATATTTCTAGTAATTTTTGGCATCTGTGTTCAAGTCTTGATTACATGTGTGTTAAATTTATTGCATAACTTAAAGCAAACACAGAGCTGATGTTCCCAGAATCCCCTTTGGAAAGCTTAGGGAAACATGAGGAATCCTGCAAAAAGTGGGAGTAAATTCAGGCTCCTTAGGAGTTAAAGCCTTATCACAGCCAGGAAATTCTTTAAGCCAGAGACAAAATTCTTCCTGCATATTTGCTACCATCTAATAATATAAATAATGTATCGAAAAAGGAAAACCAAAATCCTGTCTGGAAAACGTCAGAAGAGTTATGGTGTGCAGAACAGTGTGGAACAGGCCTGAGAAGTAGAAGAAGAAGTAGAAGAAGTAGAAGAAGTAGAAGAAGTAGAAGAAGTAGAAGGGATTCAAACCCCACATAAGCCACAGCAGCAGCTGCTGGTCTTTTGTCTTATCATGCCATTACAGAAGAAGCATTAAACCAAATTTTTCAGAGATTTCACCCTAGATTGTTGACCCTAGATCCCATCTTCCACTTCCACTGGTGGGAAAAGTGGCCAAAATCTTTTTGTGCTTTTGAGACAGTCTGATTCATTTTTACCAGCACTACCAGGAGGTCACCTTGGGCCACCCCTAGACGCGGGTGTGAGGTAATGTCTACCAGTGGGTAGAGCCATGGCCACAGCACTCTAGAGAAATAACTGGACTGAGATCCAGCTACTAATGTGACCCAAATATCATGACAAACTGACTATCAGATTAAAGCAGTTGGCCAGCTTCAGATTTGCTGAAATGCCACAGAAAACAGACTGGTCACAAACAGTGAGGACCCAACATGCCAGGGCCTACCACCCTGCCACCACGAACAGAAGGGATGCAGAAAGCCACCCCTCAAATCAGCAGTATTTTCTACTCTGTAGTATTTTAGAGGCTGCAGAAGGTAAACTGCAGGTCAAGCTAGAGAGAGTACTTTCCCTTCATTTTTGAGGTCAGTGATGACTATGTGGTCAGAACCTGTGCATTTAAATTTGCCTTTTAAATACTCTTTTGTTCATCCAGCCAGAAGCCTCTCATTCTGACATCATAAGGCACTGCTGCAGGGCACATTTTCCTGTCACAGTGGGAAGATTAGAGATGAAAGAGGGCTGTAAAGAGTAAGAATTTGATGCAGAGAGGATGAATTTGCTCTGTAACTTGAGTGATTAGGAGAGATATCTAGAAGTAAGACACAGAGGTTAGGATTCTTTCTTGGACCAGGAGCAAACAAGATTTAAAAAGTGGAACAAAGACAGTGACAAATCAAGATACACATGAATACTAAATGCAAACAGGCACCCTCCCACCTTTTCAACTTTTCCTTCATCTAACACAGTGGAGATCCTTGGGTGTCACAGCTTTAAGCTCTCTTTACTCTGCCCACCCCTTCTGCACAAATGCCTGAAACACAGATGAAGAATAATGAGACTGAGCGCTAGCCCTTTAGACATGGATAAAACCTAATATTCCATAGCCTTGCCTTTATGCCCTTTTGACTGTGCATGAGGGAATGCCTCTCCCTGTTTACCCTTCTGTTTTCATGTCAGTAGCCCTGCCGGGCTAATCACATATTTATTCAAGTAAACCTTCCTTGGTAGAAAACACATTGCACTTTATTGTTATTCTGAAGACACTTGCATAAACATTGTGTCATTTCTATAATTACACACCTAAGTAGTTAGGCTGCCTGATTGAGCAGATTGTTTACTGTTATTCTTTTAAAAATCTTTTTATTTCAGTAGTTTTCTTTTTAGCAACATGAGAATATGTACTTTCATTCTAATACCATACAGAATGCAAGCTAGGAGGAGCAGATTGTTGACTGTTGTTTTAATAAATATTTTTATTGAGCTAATTTGTGTTAAAGTGATCTCTTCTACTAGCAGGGAGAAAAAGGGTTTCTAGGATAAGTAGCCAACATCAACAGACAATAATAGCCATCATTTGTAGCAGTACCTTCAAACAATTACAACTGGAAACACATGTTGTTTTACAAAAAAAGCATGTATTATGAAATGTAAAAATTGCATCATGTTTAAGGTATTCTGCCTACAGTAGATGTTACTGAAGTGAAAGGGCACATCTGTGCTGTACTTATTCAGATGACTATTTTATTCCCTGGATGATGGCAATTTATTAATTGATTTCTGGATCCCAGATTGCCAAGAAGATATCAGATATCTGGTTGATATTAAAAAACAATTGGACTATTTATTTAAATCTCGTTTCTTGTAGCTGTTTAAAAATCATAACTGAATATCAAGTAAATGAAAAAGAACAAGGAAATACAAACAAGCCATCATATATTGTTGAATGCACTGTGATTCCTCAGAGAGAACAATATGCACATATTTACTCACAGGACATTTCCCACACGTTCTGTTAAAACTCACTTGGCCTGTGTGGATACAGAAGTTGAGGTCTGGATCACAATGTGAGGATGTTTCAGGAGGTGGTCATAATTCACAATTCTGCCTTGTGAATTCTGTCACCAAGGGCAGGTTGCCAGCACCTGACAAGGAAATAATAGACATGGTGGAGCCTTTATTTTATCTTTCATTAACACCTTTTGCTGGCAGTCTGGAAGAGGGGAGGTCTCGTGGTTTCCTTCCCAAGCTAACAGCGGGAAGATCAGGGAACACATTTTGCCTGACAAACAATGTGCTAAACACACATGATAATTGCCAGAGCACCAGTTTCACTTACAAACATGTGGGCTGGGACAGTGGGGAAGAGTCAAGGCTGGCACTTCAACCATCATGTGCCAGCATCCTCCTCATGGTCTGCTTTGCATCCATGACTGACTGTCACCTCCCAAGAATCATATCCAACCACCCAACCTTGCAAGCTGAGAAGCAGAGTTCCAACTGCAATTTTCACTTCTGAGGGATAATGATAGCAAAGGAAACAGAACTGCCCAGAAGAATGAGAAGATCCTGTGTTTCTGTGCAAAGTATTCATTTCCTTATGGTAGAAAACATCAATGTTTGCTCAAGTTATTTTATTCCATTCCCACTTGGGAAAAGACCATACAATAATACGGCTTTTTCACACCAGAATAAATCTTGATGGAAATATCAAAGATAGAGGACTTGTTTCTTCTGAGGCAGTATAAAACATTTTATTTACTTTTGCCTGATCATCTCCATAGGAAAAAATTTTCATGTCTAGACATACAAAGCCAAAATTGATTTTTTTTTTTCCTGGCCTGTGGTTAGGGCAATCTCAAAGCCACGTTGGATTGTTTCAATTAAGAGTAAAGAAGACTGGTATCAATCAGATAATGTGGAAAACACAGTGTCTTTACCACACTCTTCCTTCTGCAAAGTCAAAACAGCCTATTTGCCACCAATGAGTTTCCAAATATACTCACAGCTGAACAAACACGGAGGAAAACAAGGGCACGCAGGGAATCACCAGACATCCTGGTTGACTCCCACACATGCCAGCCTGTATCATGGACATGCTGTAGAGAGGAGCCCCAGGGGCAGTGGTGGCACTGAAGAGCAGCAGTAGAGGTGAACCTGCAGCACCAGGGCAGGCAGCCTCCGCTTGCACCACTGATTTGGGGCAGGAGTTGCGAGCCGCAGCCAAAAAAAATATTGCTCTCTCTCTCTCTCTCTCTCTCTCTCTCTCTCCCCCTGCCGTGTGTGTGCATGTGATGTAGCTCCTAACTGATCAGACCACAGTAGGCTTTGCCTTGAGTTGTAGCTTTCTCCACTACCACCACTCACTGGAAAGTTTAGTTGCCCTGAATGAAAGGTTGCTTGTTCACTTTAACCACATATTTGACTGCTCCTAGGCATGTTTACTATAAGCCATTACCATATTTGAGCCTAAGAAGAGGTGGAAACATAAACCCCCCTCCACCTCACCATGGAGGGATTGTCAGAAGTCATAGCTATAATTAAGCAGTCAGTGCTGTGCTGCTACCAATGGTCTTTGTCCATTTCCCTAGGGATGGAGCACTGATTATTAAAAATATTTAATAGGCGGAGGGAATAGAATTTAATAGGAGGAGGAGAATCTTGAAGGTGACCTATCCAAGGCCCTGTGGCTCTAGCTCAGTCTGTGCCGAGGTAAGACTTGAAAATCCCCAAGGACTTCACAGTCCCTCTGGATGTCATGCTCCGGTGCTGGACACTCTTGCCAACAAGGAATTTAATTCTTACTAATTTCTTTCCAATTTTAGACAGAGCAAGGTATGAAAGCTATTCCTGGCACAGCAGAGATTACCAGGTCCTGCACATTCCTGGTGGTACCAAAAAAGACAGAAACCAGGGCAGCGACCCCTCAGGGATGTGCCTGCATCCTCTCCCTGGTGCAACTGCTGACATGGCCAGGCCACACAGGAACAGCCTAGGATGCCTTGCAGCTGCATGGTTGTGATCTTGTGAGTCTGTTTGAGAGAGAGAGAAGAAAAAAACTTTGGCATCATAGAAGGAAGAGTGTGGTAAAAGCCTTAATTTGGCTGGGATTAAAGAAACCACTGGAAGTTCCTTAGTTTTAAATTTTGCACAGATGTCAACTATACTTGTTCCTACTGTCTTTAATTTAACGTCTGGAATATTGTGGTAATGTAATTCAGATGACACATGACTGGGAACCAGCCAGACCAACAGATTTGTGAAATTTTCTTTTTATGTTTAAATTAAATAAAAAAAGGATCTCTCATGTGTGGCTTTTCTACGCAGCAGTGAAAGAAAATGCTTTAGAAAGCTATGAAAAGTATCTGCTAGGTACACTTGAACATGCCTGCAGACAGACCAGAAGGCAGGGGCACATCATGGCATTGTTGTTTTCCCAGATGAGCACATCACAGCTCTTCCCCTGCCCACCAAGGAGAAGAAGAAGAAAATACCAACACACTCTTCATTTCCTTCAGTCCCTCAACCCATTTTTTCACCAGGAACTGAGGTGAAGAAACATATGGGCACCTACCCTGAATTGCTCCAGCTATTTCTAAAGTGTGACCTTGGCAGAACACTGCGTGCTTTGTGCCATATTATGCGTTCCAAAACAATTTGGTATGATACAAGTGCCCTAAATATGGTGTTTGGTGGTGGTTTGGTGAATAAAGACTCAGGGAAACTAATAAGCAAGTCAAACAACCATGATCAGATTTTTGGTCAAGAGGCATGCATGAGCTAAATTCAGGGTCGTGCTTATCTAACTTGGTAGTGCTTAAACCTGTCTGTTGAGTTTCCATAGCAAACCAGAGCTGGTGTCATCTTACCCTAACAGAGATCTAAGAATTAACTCACTTTACCCGCCAATACAGAGAAAACAGACTCAGAGATTTTTTGTTAACAAATAAAGGTAACTGGCAAGGACCAATTGTATCCTAGTTCACTGTTACTGAAAAAATGCTAAATAAAACATCATTGGAGTTACCCTACTGAGTTCTTTTAGCCTTTTGTCTCCTTCATGACACATTACAAAATATATTTGGAGGACATTATGCTTTTGGAAAAATAATGCTAACTTGAAGAATCCTTCAATAAATTGCTTTAAAATGCCAGGCTGGTCTCATTGTGCATGCAAGTGACTCAAATTGTTTGGGATCTGTTTGCATTCTTGTATAATGCAACATCAATAATACAAATTTCTCCTCAGAAAGCATCTTGGAGCCCTGCTCGCACGCAGAAATGGGCTACAAGTCCTCTTCCTCGGGTTTCTGAGTTAGCTCCTCTTTCACTTTCTTTAAATAAGAATTTTCTGGCATATTTGTTGTAAAATCCTCCTCTTTGATTTAAAAATATACAGCAAATTATATGGTTCAAAAATTTAGCTGCCAAAAGAAAACCATGACAATCTTAATGTATCTTTCTGCTGATCACTTTCAAAAAAATATAACACACACAATGGCCTCAGCACCTTTAAGACAGTAACTGTTATTTCAAGAAATTTACCCCTTCCCTGTATTACTGTAGGTCTACAAGTGCCTACATTTTTTCCCTGGAAATGTTGACTCGGCTTTAATCTTAAAACATACGGATGTCATTCTCTTTTTGCTCAGAGGCACTGATGCAACTGAAGAAAGACATTAAGTTTCTGGAGGGAGGCCAAGCTGAATAGCATCAGTATAGAGTATACAGTGCTTCCATTGACATCAGATCTGGAAGCAGATCAGATGTGAATGGGAGACCCACAGTGAGTCAGGTTTGCATGTAAACCTCCAGTGAGGCTGGATTGGCTCCAGCAGCAAATGTGATGTCAATGAAAGAACTGAACTGTATCCACATTCAGATACTCTTGCTGCAAAATCAGATTGGTTTTAGTTCATGGATTAAAGTTCAGCCAAACTGTGGGGGTAATTTTTTATTTTTGGATCCATCAAAATTTAATTAAAAGATTGTTAAGATATTATGCAAACCAATTAAAGCTCAGAAATCCATAGTTAAAGAGGCCATGGGGCCTCTTAAAGAGGCTTTAGTTAAAAATAAGAAGCGAGCAAACAAAAAAAAAGATATTTTGGACAGCAATACCAGTTTTAACTTTCTCCACTTGATAAATATTTATTTTCAGCAGAGGCTTCTTGTTATTATCTTTTATATCCTATTGGCAATTCCAGGTGTTTTTATCCCTTGGTTTCTGATTGATGGATTTACTAGTTCCCAAAATCCAGGAAAATTTTTGTCTTGGGATTACAACAATTTTGATTGAACAAAATGTAATTCTTTCCTGAACAGCTTTCAATTATAAATATGTAGGCTATCAACTATTCCCCTGATTTTTAAAATACATTTTCTTTTATTGTTTTCTGAAATACATGTTTTATGATTTCATCAGTGCTCTTCTCTTGATCTCTGAATTCTTGTACCAAGTTTTTGAAAAAGAATAAAGCAAATGGAGAAGCCAGGAGGAAACAAAAGTAGCCCAATCCCCAATAATAAAGCACCACCTTCTTTTTGTTTTGCGGTAAGCAGCATACATACCATATCATGTTCTGCAAACACAAATACATATATGTTAAGAGATCCTCACTTCTACTGGAAAGTTATGGCTCTTCCTTTTTACAACTTTTCAGTCTCAGAATTTCTTACTAACTGACTTCTTTCTGTTTCTGCTGAACAGGAGAAAAGAGATATAAATCCATTCTCATTTGAGTGAGGGGTTTTAAAGGTGATTCTTACCCACTCAGGAATAATTCTTGCTCTGCAGCCCCATCCTCATACACCATGCTGAAGTCTGGCTGGGTATGAAAGTCATATTGCAGAGCACTGTGAGCTTGATGTTTGCTTTCAAAATGTGCTTTACTGTGTGTGTTACATAATATCAAGGCATTGCAAAAACCTATTACATTTCATGACATCAAGTCAAGCCCAGAATAAATTTTGTTGCCTTTGCAAGAACCCAGTACAATTTAAGTGGGGTTGATTTGGGTTATATTTGCAGCCAGTAAGTTAGATGTGAGCAGAAGGTATAAACTCAACTGCTTGTGCCCTAGATCACCAGTAAGTGGGTGAATTGTACATTGGAGGATTTCTCTCTGCCAATAATTATTTATGCCATTGTAACAAAAAATTTAGGCTTACAAATAATCATAAGATCAAACACCTCATTTAAGGCTGCAAAGTCATAGATATGGTTCTTTTCATCAAGGTCACAAAGCAAACATGTTACTCTGTCCCCTCTTCTCAGGTTTCAGGTATAGTGGAGGTATCCCTTTCTGTAGGTTTATCTTGACCCAGCTCTGGGGATGCCCAGGGGTTTTGCTGTTTCATGTTTATGTTGTAGCATGGTGGCAGCCTCAAAAGAATAGAGATACAGGATTTTATAACTAATTTTGGTTTTCATATTTTTGTGGCATGCAAAAGCTTCCAATAAAAAACAGACATGAATTCTGCCCTCAGGAGTAGACATTCAATACCACATTCATTCAGTTACTCCTTTGTTCATCCTATGGCTATCAACACCCACATATTTAAAATGTGCTAAACCTTAGCCATCGTCCTGGTCTTAGAGCCATGCTCATAACCTGGTACCTGAATTCTGCTGAGATCTCTGGGGGAACACCCGCTTCAAACTCTTTTTTGGGGAAGCAGCATGGCTCTCTGCTCCTTCCAGTTTGTGAATTTACTGGGTTCTTCGTTCCCATCCACCTCTTCTCTCCTCTCCAACTGTTGTGCATGAACCCAAGGGATTATTCCTGGCGTGCCTGTTGGATGAAGCCTTCTCTTCCCTTCTTTGCAATGAAACCTGATAAGCTCTTGTTATATGTCTTACTGGGAAGGTTTTATGGTGCTTGAATTTCCAGGCTCTCAGCAAATGCCACACCTTTTCTTCAGTACATTTGTGAAATTCAGCTTACCGGTTTTAGAATGCAGCATAGATAGAGTCTGACACTAGACGCTTTGTATGTGTGAACTCTCTAGGTAAATGCCAGCTTGACTCATCCCATAATTAAAACTTGTCAGAAGGAGATCCCAGTCTATGTCTTTGAGCAGTTTTATTGTTCGAGGGACAAGCATAAGCCATTCGTCTCAATATGATTGAGATGGCAAAGAAAGGAGTGAGAAAGACGAGAAACAGATGCACTTTTGTTTTCTTTGTGCAGTGGATAAACAAAATAGAAACTGAATCCCTGAGTTGTTATTTTTACATGCATATGAAGAAAAGATATCAGACTTGAGAGAAGGTTTTATCTAACCAGTACATCTAATGCATTAGCCCACTCCTTTTATGCACTGCAGGATAAATGATGTCTCTCTTCAGTCACGCAGGAGCATTGTATGCAGGGAAAATGGTTACAGCTTCATGGAATCAGAGAACGACTTTGGTTAGAAGGGAACTTGGTCATTAGTTCTAACTTCCCAGCTTCCCTCTTCTCTCTGCAGGAGTCATCATTCAAGTCCAAATATAGGAATAACTACCTGCTACTGATGACCGTTTTAATGTCAGAGAGGGAGTTATTATTAATAAAATCCAAGGATGGTTCTACAACTCCAAAAGCTATCCTACATCCACAGGAATGTCTATACTTACATTACTCAATCCAAAACCATGCCTTTTTTTAGCAGTTTCCCCATGCACACCCTGGAATACCCTGTGTAGCAAAGCAATAATGCCTTGGGAGTTATACCTCCTTTCTGTGAATTAGAAATTTACAGAATTTCTAATTCTACCATGTACTACCATTCTGTTATGTACAGGCTACCATGTATACCTTCTGCAAAAGAGGCTGATGAGTTGTGTAATAACCTTCTGGCTGTGTCAGCTTTAGGGTGAGTGTAATCTGGGTTACTGTTCTTTTGATGCACAGTTATTCCCATGTGTTTTTTATTCCAGAAAGTATTGATGAAGGTGTATGTGGTCTTTTTTTTCTGGGTTCATCTGAAGTAAAATATGTCACAATATACCTTTGTAATACATAAAAAACTGGCAGTCCAATTCAAATCCTCTGCCCCATTTTCTCTTTCTCTCCAGTGCCTCTTCTACATCCCATTTTTCTTTCAGGGCAGCAGCTACCAGACTTGTTTTTTGAGGCTCTCAGCTAAGCTCAAAATGCACAAAAATATGAACTGGATTATATTTTTTTCTTCAGGGCTCCTGACCTATTGGCCTCCTCAATCTTAAGGGACAATCACCACAATAATTAGCTCCTACCCTGTAACTCAATAGTGACCCTGACTGCAGACAAGCTATTTCTTGTCACCGTTCTGGCAAGAACACAAAGCAACTTTGATATCACTTGCATAAATTCTCACATTTGTGGATGCCTATGGGATCACAGGATCAGGCTGGGAAGGCATAGGTCCCAAATTCACCTCCCACTGTAAAGAACTTGGCCCACAAGAAGAAAAACTGCTTCTTATAAATGTTTCTTATATAGTCTTGATACAATGCAGAGTAAAAATATGTCCTAGTATTACCAATTGATGCAGCCTAAGAAGCCAGAAATTAGTTGATTAAAAAAAAAGAGAAAAGCTATGCCGATCTGCACATAATTGCTGTGTCTCCAAACAAGTGTGTTTGTCATTAAAGGAACATATTTTCACCAGTCAAAGAGTATAGCATATTAACTGATGATACTGGTAACATCATACTCTTTTTCACACATGAGTGGAGCACAGAGTGACCAGGTGGTTGTTTCTCGATGGAGGTATTTGAACACTCACAAAAATGGTTAGACTGCAAGACCAGTTGTTGATTCTGTTGACTTCTCCAGAAAAAAAAAAAAAAAAAAAAAAAAAAAAAAAAAAGAAAAAAAAAAGGATAAAAGATGGATCCAGGCATCAGTCCCTACAAACACAGTTTAAACAATGTGATTTCACAGTTGCTTAAAAGTCACAGAGCAGCTGCGTTGAAACTGTAAAATCTGCAGTTTTATTATGCCAATGACTTTCTATTGGCCTCAGTCATAAAACAACATACTCTTCACTGAAGTTCTCTGCTAAACAAAAAACATATCCAGACTGACTAAAATCAAATTCAGACAAGCAAAAAACAATTTGGCCTTCATTTCCCTGGGCCCAATTGGTCCAATAATAAACAATTCTATTTTTCTTCCACACTTTTACTGATAATTACCTTATTCCTAATGGAGAATATAAAGTGTTGAAAAGTGGCTATTGCTGGGAAGAATTCATAAAAAGTACCTTGTACTCCTGCAGGAGTTAATGGCATGCTGAAATTCTTCTAACTTTCTCTACTACTATTTCTGCAAAGATTTTAAATTTACCAACTGCAAAAGAGGATCTGCTGAGGAAGTCTCTCTCCAGCAGAGAAGACAACTGAGTCCTAATCATTCACTACTGCTTGGAAATACAGGTGATGGGTTTCAAACAAATTATTGCTTCTGGAGTAATAACTATTTTTAGCCTGTATCCTCTGTGCCCATGTCTGGAGTTAGAGGGTACATTAAGGTCTAGTGTACTGTTTACTTTAGGCAGAATAAAAATAGGTTCTGAATATAGCACTAACTTGAATGCAAAATAGATACTCTGGATAATACCTCAGGCAGTGAAACTACCACGACACTGCACTGCTTATAATATCAGGGAAATGAAGAAAACAGCCTTTTTCATTATTTCCGTGACAACAGGTAATGTTTGATTCTCCTACTTCAAAACAACAAGGATACAGGTAGGAATATTGTCCTCTGTTTTGTTAAAGCTGAGGATCTAAATCTGATTTCTTTGTACTTTTTAACCTCAGTCTTCTTATACCACATGGGGGTTTTTTCCTCCTTTGTACTCCTTGACAGTAGTGACTTCTCAAATATTTGAAGGACTGCATGCAGGGATAGATGGGGTAAAAAGCCTTCTTGAGGAGTCTGTAAACATTATATCATGACTTTCATCAAATTATACATGTATGGGATTGAGTCTGTTAATTTCGTATTTGTAATGATTTACCGGCCATATGACAGGATAAAAAAGAACATGGGACACTGTGGCTATGATCAGAGTATCAAATATTGAATCAGCAGAACTGAAGCCCCAAAAGACATTCTGATTATCCATTTACATTTCTTAGACTTAATTCTGTCTGGTGTTATGCATACCCTTAGATTTAGAAAACAGTGACTATTAATCTTCTGAAAGCATAAATAAAATTGATCTCTGTGGACATTATCTGATGACTCATCTGTTGGACTATGTAGAAATTCAGTTACTATCAAATAAATTTTATTTTTGGAACAGCTACAGCTAATGCAGTCATCATGTTGACAATGTGTATCATTTAACCTTAAGGCTTTACATTAATTTTACAGTGGAGCTAAAACCAGAGACCACGATCATTTAATAGACTGCCTAGGTACATAAGCCTTGAGCTGAATCTAGATTTCTGTGCACTCAACAGGACCCTGAATTGCTACATTTCAGCTTCCAGGGTTAGCAGCCTATTGAATGGGAAGGGGCCTTTGGTACATCTCAGAGATAAGATTTCAGATTGCTTGCGGACTCAGCGTGATCTTCTTAAACTGTTTCTGCTTTTATATCTGGATGACAATGGCAAATGGATTACCTCACTGAAGTCAGACAGAATTACCAAGTCTTCTGTCTGCATCTCACCTTGACCTTCCACTTCAGAACTGCCACTCAGAGACTGAGAGTGCCAGAAAAATCTCTGCTCTGAGACCCTTGTCACAGACAGGTCACTCTCTACCAAGCACCACAAAACCCTGCTGTGAAAAAAACTGACAGCTAACAAAATTGATTTTTCCTTTTAATTACTTGTTGCAAGGTGTCACTTCAGTTCTCAGACAATCCACACCTGCTAGAGCTGTTGTTTCAGGTATGTGAAAACATGACCATGGATGCATGAATTCTCTGAAAATTAATGACTAATGTTCTTCCAAAGCCAGAGTTTCCAATACCAAAGAAGGCAATTGGGAAGAAATGCTGGTAGGGTGCACCACCACGTGTCTCCATTTGATCTCTGTACAGATGGATAAGGAAGTGATCACAAGGAGCACAGGATGATTCCTGGAAAGCTGTGATAAATCACACTCAGAATGATTCAGAGCACTCTGGTGCTTGAAATTGATACTTCACTGAGTTGCCTTCTGGATTCTCCATTAGCTATTCAGGCAACTAAGGTTCTAATTTAAGTACCCAAGCTCTCATGTATAATATTTATATTGGTTATGCAAATTCTCCTGGGCAAAAATACTGAACTCAGGTTATACATACCTCAACAAAAGGCATAAGGTTTTCTGAAGTTTTTTTTTTTAACCTAAAAATATTCCAAAACATTCTGAATGTTAAAAAAACTGACAATAATGATAATATTAAAATATTTGTTCGAGGAAAAGATTTTTTTTTTTATAAAGTGGGTGTTCTAAAATTTAAAAATCTATACCAGAAATGCTGTATGATTTGCCTTCCTTAAAACAAGACACTGACATGTCTGAGCCTAATCCTGTTTAATTTTTCTTTATTTCTTCCCAAAATGTGTCATTTCCCATAATTAACCTCTCTTTTGTTTTTTTTTTTCATTTTCAATAATCAAAGAAAAAAAGCCATCAGACAGGAAAGGACTGTAAAGCAGTCTGTTATCTAATGCAGTGAAACACAATGCATGATTTGCGTTTTCTTTAGCTGATTTAATCAGAGCTGCATTGCAAATTCCTCCTTGTCAGAGAGAATGTAAAGTCTGGGGAGCTCCAGAGTTGTAGCAAACCTGAACGTTGACCTTGCACATCTTTTCTTTCACTTTTTGAATGCTCATGAACTTAATTTGAGTGTAAATGTTTCAAAGATCAGTCTGAAACAGTGTTTTTGAACTCAGCTGGGTCATAGGAACTTTCTCAGCACTCCATTCTAATTTGCAGTTTCACTATAATAAAAACCCCAAATATATTGCTACTGTCTAGACATTTTATCTGAAACAAGTGTCCTTTGTAGTCTCAGAGGACTTTTCTATTTTATTTCCAGTAAATCAAAGTCTGTGAAGAGCTTTGGTTCTTATTAAGACATACCCTTCACAGTCCAGCGACTGCCAACAGAGACAAGTCATTGACAGTTCATTTACATATAAGTGATGACTTCCATCAGGTAGCTGGCTCAAAAATACAATGGACATTTAGAGCATATCCAATATTTCTTGTTCTTTGATGAGCATCAAGTGCCAATTTATACATAGAAACTGACTGTTGGAAGGTGAAGTCTTCTCTTCACTGACCTTACACTGCCTTTTGCAGATCTGGAGTGACATATTGTCATTCCACTAAACACCATTTAATTCCTCCAAGGAGGTGTGTAAAGCAAGCTGGTCCCAATAAATATCAGTACAACTGTAAATTTCACAGCAAACATGCCCTGGCTGCATTAATTTGCAGCACAAGTCACCAGATTTACCATAAAGAGGCCAGTAAGGCTTGGATTTAGGGGAAATGGGAGGAGATGACCCCCAGCACCTGGACTAGGTAAGGCAGAGGTGTGGGGGCTGCTGCTCCCTGAGCACAGCTGGACGGACAGCTGTGGGCTGCAGCTGGCTGGGGATAATGCTGAACAGGGCTCAGTCTTTGATATGGCATTATTTCCAAGGTCAAGAGTACAGCAGAAGAATTTTTAGAAAATAATAGAGATATAATAACGGAAATTTTTAGTTTATAATAAAAAATAGGAAACTACAGACATTAGAAAATATAATAACTAAAATAATGAAAAAGTCTGGAACAGGCAACTCCTTTTAGTAGCTGAACAGAGCTAGATTATGTGTCCCAGAGCAGCACCTATTCACAAGATGGAATTTAGCATTCATTTTAAAAGGGAAGGAGGAGAACAGAAAAGAAGTCTTCCAACTGCCCTACTCTTTCCACTGAAAGGAAGCAGGCAGAATCCATGCAGCAGCAACATCAGTGCTTCAAGTCTTCCCCAAATTTGCCTCCATACCCAGGTTAGCCTCAAAACTGAAACACTAGTTATTCATATGAAACCTGATGTGCCTTCAAACTAACCAGCAGGAGGGTGGTTAACTGGTAACCTGTTGGGTCATTTTTAATCTCAGAAATTATAATAGATTGACTTCCTTCTGCCAGATGCTTAAGCATCTTGTTTTGGCAGGATGAACATGAACAGCAGGGGATGGACAGTTGGAAACTCCTAAAGGGCATCTGTTGGCAGAAGATAGACACTCATCCCTCAGCAGCGCATCTATTTTAGGGAGTTCCCATCACCTCACACCTCCAGGTGGGCTGGATGCTGAACCAGCTGCTGGTGTGCCTGTGTGGCAATGGGGAAATAATACTCTGTGAAAACAATATCCCTTAACAATTTTCTTGCATCAGTCATCAGTTGTGCATGCAGGAAGAAACAAACTCATGTTGCCTACCGAACTCAGCCAGTTCCAGAGACTGAGGTAGAACTGCAGCCATTGAGAAAAATTAGACATGCCATTTACTCTGTTAGGCCACAGGTTCTGAAATATTTACTAAATTTTCACAGAAGGATGACTGTCAGAATAAAGATTTGTCCCCTTATATCACTTAAAGAAAAAAGACCTAAGAAGAGACTCACTGACTTAGATGTTTCTCCAGGAATTGTAAATTTTCCTTATCAATTCACTATGAGCTTTGAGCTTTGACTCCAGTATGTACATTGCACACTGATTCACCACCCCATTATATGCAAATTGATGAATTTTTTTTTTTAATTGCTCTATAATTTTGTAACCTGATGGATTTTCACTTTTGTTTTTATGTCCTTATTAAGAAGGTCTTTGGCAGGAAGGAGTCCTGTGTCCTGCTGAATCTCAAATTCAATTTTTTTTCCCTGAAAAGGACTGTCTCTACACTGGAATTTATTTGTAAAGACTTCACCAGTTACTTTTCACACAGTGGCACCAGATAAGAGAGGTGGTTTTCTTCTCTTACTGAAGAACTTGCTAGTGCAGCTGACATGAAAATCAGCTTCCTTTGACTTTCACCTGGAAAACGCAGCAGTAAAGAAACAATAAAAACCCTTTATTAGTTAGGAGAAAACTAGAAGTTTAATAATTAGAAACTTGATAACAAAGGTCAATAATTTTCAAAACCAAAACACCAAATTCTATACTATTTTGACAAGGTTAATAAATTTATTTTCCCAGCTGAGATTACTCAGAAAAATCAGAATGAGTTTTTGGGCTGTTTTCAATAAGATGAAGCTCATATTCTAAATAAAGAAATAACTACCTAAAGTGACGACTTGACTTATTTTATAGAGCCATGCTGTATATATATAGAGAGAGCAAGCAAACCTCATTTCCACTGCCCAACTAAGACATAAAATTTTTTAGTTATTCCTAGTTCAAATTACTGGATTCTTCCAGGTCAATAAGTTTTAAGGCCATGTACAACTCTTTTTCCAAGTGGTCAAAGAGGAACTATTGCTGTTTTGGATTGCTCTTAACTCCTTATAAAACTTTTCTTTTTCATTTTATAGACACCCTAACACATCCTTAATTTTGCCATGCTATAACAATCAGTTTATTCAGTTTTAGCATTTGCTAACACAGTTGCTCTATAATGTTTTTGACTGTCTTTATAAAAAGAAAAATGGAGTCAGACATGTAAAATGCTATCCTTATAAAGAGAAAAAGAGGACATTCTAACATTTTATGAAGCAAAATAATGAAAAAGGAAGCTGTTTGCCATGTGGTCTTGTAACTCCAGAATTCTCCCTATTTCATTAAATCTTGCCCAATGTTTGGTCTTACTTTAGTGTATAGTAAAGGAATGGAAGAGCTTGTGTAGGAAGTTTTTCTCATCCAATCAAAGAAGAAAAATGTTACCAGAACATGACAAGGGGAAAGACTTAGTACCCAATGAGAAGGAATAAAAATGGGACCAAAAAATACATGGTTATACATCAGTCAGTCACCTACAGAATGATGTTTGAGTTGACACAGAAGGTCCTAAATGTTAACCTTTTATTTTCCTCAAACTGAATAGCCTCTTCTTTATGTTCCCTGGAGAAACACTCCTAAAATGCAAGAGAAAAGGGAGTGCTAGGGAGCAAGGTACATTTACAGTAAGTACATAAGGTCACGCTTCACAGTCTTCCTCAAGAGTAGCAAGAAAGTCCATAATTTTTACAATTAAAAGGTAAATTCACAGTAAGAAGAGGATGAAATACTGCTTTCTGCTTTGCATTCATAAAGCAGCCCCTTAAAAACTCAGCTTGTTTCACTGAAGTGCCTCACACTGTAAACACTCACTTGAAAATAGAACCAATACCATCCAGATCTATGTTCTTCATATGTATTTTGGCTCACTTTAAAGTAAAATAAAATAACATATATTTAGCTTTAAAATGGCACATATTTGGCACACTTCTGATGAATGGGAGTTTACCATGTGGATATTACTTTCTACAGAAAATAGACTATTTTAAAGGAATTACAAGAGTAGGATGCTTTCTAATATGTTCCAAAAGTAGAGAAAACAAACACACACACAGAGGCAAACAAACAAACAAAGGACTTTGTTCTGCAAATGCTGTCACATGTGAGAAAACAGCATAACCACCATAACAGTGGTTATTTTTGCAGAAAATAACCAATTCCCTTCTAACAGGACTAGCATTATTGCCATCAGGATAACAGGTAATAAAATGACTTCCACAGATGTAAAATAATGTAAATAAAGGGGCTGGGGTTTGTTTGTTTTGTTTGTTTCTTTGTTTGGGTTTTTTTGCTTTGTTGTTTGTTTGTTGGGGGCTTTCTTTAGTTTGGTTTTGGTTTTTTTAAGTGTATGTCATTACTACAGCAGAGGATTGAAATGATGCATACAGCCACATGCAAACACCTATTTCATACTTTTACCCAGTACCACCCCAGAGGATCAGGCTGGGCCAACAAGTCCCACAAAACCTATTATTGCTGATGGTCAGAGTGAGTTTGGCTGGAGGTTGTGTGTTACAGACTTTGTAGCACAGGTTAAGGACTGGGCAGGAGATGTAGGACTGAATAAGAAGTTTTCCTTCCCCCATCGTTCGTCAACACAGCCAACACCATTTTGGCGACTGTTTCTCCTGCTGCGTCTCAATGTCAAACATGTTCCTTATGAACCCTCTCAAAAGATTATTTGCACCTTTAACATTCTGGCTGAGCAACACAGTTCTCTGTGATGGTCACCAACTGGAAAATACAATTGGAATAGCAGGAGAATAATTATAAAGAGTATAGAAAGAAACAATTGCCAAGAACATTTATATTATGATTTCAAAGTCTAACCAAGCCTCTCCTCCATCAGCAGTGAAAACAAGGAGACAGGAGGAGAATAACAACAGAAGGGATAAGAAAGAGAAGCAGCTGGAAGAAATAAGCAGGAAGCCCCAGAATGGAAAGTCTCTTGGCAGGATCTGTGGAAAATAGACCCATATCCATAGCGCTGAACTGTATAAAATAATCCATTACCAAATAAAGATTTAAATAATACACACATTTAAACTTTTCTATTACCTATTCTGCCCAAGTTAAAACAAAACAAAAGAAAGGATAACAACCTTTGATAATTTGGAGAACAGTCTGAAAAATGAAGTGTCAAGTGAAAATTATTTCTTCCTCTGCAGGGTACACTTAGTCTCTTCAGGTTTTGCGCATGGAGACTCCCATCAAAACTCCCCTTGCTGGATACTTTCCTGATGACTTCTCAAAGTCTCATCAGCACAGGGGTGTGTCAGATGTGGGGCTGGATAGTAGGAAGCTACAGGAAGCAACAGCAGAACCCTTTCATT